>CAEFZP010000334.1:0-24865 GCA_903064625.1 Mallotus villosus
CGTGTATATAGTATCTACCATACTACTATATTGTATGTGTCTTTTTTAGATCTGTGAAATGATAACAAATGTTAATCAAATTAATCACAGGTTTCTGTGGATTATCATGATTTATCACATATTACAGATTTTCTCAGTATGTGTATATTGTGCGTCTTTGCTTGATGCTCGAGTCCCTCGTTGCCACTCGAGTCCCCCGTTGCCACTCGCAAAACTTTGACAATATGAATCTACAGCTTGTTACTGGGTAGACTGGGTGCTGGGAACAGCACTGAAGGTGCTGGAGAGTTGAAGGAGGAGCAACCAGCATGGGTCGGACTCGATGCTCGATCATTATCACTCTGTCGAGCCAAGAAGGCAAGAAGCCTAATGTTATTTAAGGAACAAATGATGAGCAAATGAAGTGAGGGGAAGGATGAGGAGATGGAGGAACAAAGAAATGAAGGTGTGTGTGTGTGTGTGTGTGTGTGTGTGTGGAACACTGGATGTTTAATCCATCCTAAATTACCCTTTGGAGGATGTACAAATTGGCCACGAAATGAGATGAGAATTGCAATAGATAAGATTAGCGTCCGCTAAACGAATACACAAATATAATTGCTTGGGTAATATAGACCTTAAAATAGGCAAGCGTGGAGAACAGCCCAGAAATGCCTTCCAATAACTTGTCACCTGCTCTCGTGTGTGTCTGAGAAGAGGGTTTCAAATCCATTCGTGGATCAAATTGCATCTGTCGACATGAGAGACAATCAATTTGAACCGGAGGAAATATCGAAAACACCCGGAATTGAAACAAATTTGAGCAGAGGAGATTTAGCAGACCATTGCACAATTCAAGCATGAAATAGCAATATGCTGTTAAGGTCATGAACAATATGATCTTCTAAACACATTAGAAGAGCATCTTCCAGGAAAAATGGCTGTTTGGGGGGAGAGCGATTCTGCATCACTTATTTATTTACCTGCATCTTGCCTTTTTCTCAACTTCATCCTTACCCTAACACAGGGTATTCAGTCTTCATCCTTACCCTAACACAGGGTACTCGGTCTTCATCCTTACCCTAACACAGGGTACTCAGTCTTCATCCTTACCCTAACACAGGGTACTCAGTCTTCATCCTTACCCTAACACAGGGTACTCAGTCTTCATCCTAACACAGGTTACTCAGTCTTCATCCTTACCCTAACACAGGTTACTCAGTCTTCATCCTTACCCTAACACAGGGTACTCAGTCTTCATCCTTACCCTAACACAGGGTATTCAGTCTTCATCCTTACCCTAACACAAGGTACTCGGTCTTCATCCTTACCCTAACACAGGGTACTCGGTCTTCATCCTTACCCTACACAGGGTACTCAGTCTTCATCCTAACATAGGGTACTCGGTCTTCATCCTTACCCTAACACAGGATACTCAGTCTTCATCGTTACCCTAACACAGGGTACTCAGTCTTCATCCTAACACAGGCTATTCAGTCTTCATCCTTACCCTAACACAGGGTACTCGGTCTTCATCCTTACCCTAACACAGGATACTCAGTCTTCATCGTTACCCTAACACAGGGTACTCAGTCTTCATCCTTACCCTAACACAGGGTACTCGGTCTTCATCCTTACCCTAACACAGGGTACTCAGTCTTCATCCTTACCCTAACACAGGGTACTCGGTCTTCATCCTTACCCTAGCACAGGGTACTCAGTCTTCATCCTTACCCTAACACAGGGTATTCAGTCTTCATCCTTACCCTAACACAGGGTACTCGGTCTTCATCCTTACCCTACACAGGGTACTCAGTCTTCATCCTTACCCTAACACAGGGTATTCAGTCTTCATCCTTACCCTAACACAGGGTACTCAGTCTCATCCTTACCCTAACACAGGGTATTCAGTCTTCATCCTTACCCTAACACAGGGTACTCAGTCTTCATCCTTACCCTAACACAGGGTACTCAGTCTTCATCCTTACCCTAACACAGGGTATTCAGTCTTCATCCTTACCCTAACACAGGGTACTCAGTCTTCATCCTTACCTAACACAGGGTATTCAGTCTTCATCCTTACCCTAACACAGGGTACTCGGTCTTCATCCTTACCCTAACACAGGGTACTCAGTCTTCATCCTTACCCTAACACAGGGTACTCAGTCTTCATCCTTACCCTAACACAGGGTACTCAGTCTTCATCCTAACACAGTTACTCAGTCTTCATCCTTACCCTAACACAGGGTACTCGGTCTTCATCCTTACCCTAACACCGGGTATTCAGTCTTCATCCTTACCCTAACACAGGGTACTCAGTCTTCATCCTTACCCTAACACAGGGTATTCAGTCTTCATCCTTACCCTAACACAGGGTACTCAGTCTTCATCCTTACCCTAACACAGGGTACTCAGTCTTCATCCTTACCCTAACACAGGGTATTCAGTCTTCATCCTTACCCTAACACAGGGTACTCAGTCTTCATCCTTACCTAACACAGGGTATTCAGTCTTCATCCTTACCCTAACACAGGGTACTCGGTCTTCATCCTTACCCTAACACAGGGTACTCAGTCTTCATCCTTACCCTAACACAGGGTACTCAGTCTTCATCCTTACCCTAACACAGGGTACTCAGTCTTCATCCTAACACAGGTTACTCAGTCTTCATCCTTACCCTAACACAGGGTACTCGGTCTTCATCCTTACCCTAACACAGGGTACTCAGTCTTCATCCTTACCCTAACACAGGGTACTCAGTCTTCATCCTTACCCTAACACAGGGTATTCAGTCTTCATCCTTACCCTAACACAGGGTACTCGGTCTTCATCCTTACCCTAACACAGGGTACTCAGTCTTCATCCTAACACAGGGTACTCAGTCTTCATCCTACCCTAACACAGGGTACTCAGTCTTCATCCTTACCCTACACAGGGTACTCAGTCTTCATCCTTACCCTAGCACAGGGTACTCAGTCTTCATCCTTACCCTAGCACAGGGTACTCAGTCTTCATCCTTACCCTAACACAGGGTACTCAGTCTTCATCCTTACCCTAACACAGGGTACTCAGTCTTCATCCTAACACAGGGTACTCAGTCTTCATCCTAACACAGGGTACTCAGTCTTCATCCTTACCCTAACACAGGGTACTCAGTCTTCATCCTAACACAGAGTACTCAGTCTTCATCCTAACACAGGGTACTCAGTCTTCATCCTTACCCTAACACAGGGTACTCAGTCTTCATCCTAACACAGGGTACTCAGTCTTCATCCTTACCCTAACACAGGGTACTCAGTCTTCATCCTTATCCTAACACAGGTTACTCAGTCTTCATCCTTACCCTAACACAGGGTACTCGGTCTTCATCCTAACACAGGGTACTCAGTCTTCATCCTTACCCCAACACAGGGTACTCAGTCTTCATCCTTATCCTAACACAGGGTACTCAGTAGACGGACTCCGGTCCGGATACAGACCTGGACGCAATACAATTTGGACCAAAGCCAAAATCAACATTCTTATTTAGTCAAGATCCAAGCGAGTTTTCATTGGTTTGTGATTTCGCTCTATAGTTTATATTTTGTTCCTACTAGATGTGGTTTCTATCTTCCGTGTCCAATCCAAAGGTCCAATCAGGAGCTGTAATAACTGTAGTCACCATGACAACTCATTCACTCAACGTTGGCTGCAACCTCCGTGGGTCCCACAGGTTGTGTGTGTCATTAGCAACAACGCAGGCTCATCGATTTGCTAACGGTCCCTGTTTCTTCCTTAGCGAAAATCATGGCGTGCTCTAAACCCGACAAAAAGAGAAAAAAAAACGAAAATTGCACATTTAAGACCTTCATCCTAACCCTAACACCTAACCCTAACCCTCCCCCAGGATACCAGGGTTAATAATAATAATATATTCATTTGATTTGTAACGTGCCATTCTTTCAAAAGAATCTCAGAGTGCCATGGGTTAGTTGGAGGAGGGCTTCCCAAGACAGTGTCACCAGCGACCAAACACGACACCATCGTTTTTACGCATCTAAAGATTATGCAAATATTCTCATTCATGCAGATAATCTGGATCAGGGTAAGGGTTAAGTGTTGGGATTAGGACTCGCTGTCTTCTAATTCCATCAGCTTCCCTCATTAGTACTAATTGATTTCACTTTCCAGCAGTAAGTGGGATCAGATGGAGCTGGTTTACACTAAGCACTCGGCTTCTTCATACTGCTCGCCGTCTAATATTTTGACACTTTGCTAAAACACACTCTGTTGGTCGAATGGCTTTTTACCAGACGTGCACTGCATTGCACCAGCCCCAGTTGGAGAGATCATTTCTGACTGAACCTGTTTCTGATAATTACTGAGTTCATTTCAGAGATATTGCTAGATGTTGAAGTATTGACGGCAATATCGTTTTCCCAGAGGCTGCTTCTCTCTCCTGACACATCCAACACTAGCTCAGGTGCTGCGGTGCTCGCGTCAAGCCAGACCCGGTGCAGAGTTCTGTCAGTGTTTGAGTGTGCAGAGTTCTGTCGGTGTTTGAGTGTGCAGAGTTCTGTCAGTGTTTGAGTGTGCAGAGTTCTGTCAGTGTTTGAGTGTGCAGAGTTCTGTCAGTGTTTGAGTGTGCAGAGTTCTGTTAGTGTTTGAGTGTGCAGAGTTCTGTCAGTGTTTGAGTGTGCAGAGTTCTGTCGGTGTTTGAGTGTGCAGAGTTCTGTCAGTGTTTGAGTGTGCAGAGTTCTGTCAGTGTTTGAGTGTGCAGAGTTCTGTCAGTGTTTGAGTGTGCAGAGTTCTGCCGGTGTTTGAGTGTGCAGAGTTCTGTCAGTGTTTGAGTGTGCAGAGTTCTGTCAGTGTTTGAGTGTGCAGAGTTCTGTCGGTGTTTGAGTGTGCAGAGTTCTGTCAGTGTTTGAGTGTGCAGAGTTCTGTCGGTGTTTGAGTGTGCAGAGTTCTGTCGGTTTTTGAGTGTGCAGAGTTCTGTCAGTGTTTGAGTGTGCAGAGTTCTGTCAGTGTTTGAGTGTGCAGAGTTCAGCTGGTGTTTGAGTGTGCAGAGTTCTGTCGGTGTTTGAGTGTGCAGAGTTCTGTCAGTGTTTGAGTGTGCAGAGTTCTGTCGGTGTTTGAGTGTGCAGAGTTCTGTCGGTGTTTGAGTGTGCAGAGTTCTGTCAGTGTTTGAGTGTGCAGAGTTCTGTCAGTGTTTGAGTGTGCAGAGTTCAGCTGGTGTTTGAGTGTGCAGAGTTCTGTCGGTGTTTGAGTGCTCCGGAGTAAAGGAACGGTCTGTGTTTACACTCCAGAGTGGGTCAAACAAACCCTCTCCGCTTGGTCACATGATCTCAGGTCGACCTCTCTGTCGTTTCCATTTGTGAACAGCCTTCTTCATCTTCCATCTCTACGCTCGCTCATGCTACAGTGAGGGCACAAAACAAGCCTCTTCACTTGAACCAACAACATGTTTAACACAAGAGCTCATTCAGGGGCTAGAACAGGAACCTTTCTGTAGTAAATCGCTCGTTACAAACCGCTTACAGAACCCTCCTTGGCAACACACATCCCACTCTCCATGTGAATGCTCTTGGGTGAAACAGAAGAGTATAACCTAGCTTTAATGAAAGTCGCAGGCATCCTGTGTAATGTCCTACAGATGACTGGAAGCACCTGAAAGCCTTCGTGGTTTGGAAGGTGTGTGAAAAGGCATCTGTGATGTTGTGACATGCAGATGGTTCCAACTCCCACCAAGAGGCCCCGACCAGAGTCCTTGGCCCTGTGCAACAATGGAAAGCGACCTTTATGCTAATTTTCGTAATAATTCTATTAAATTTCTCTGCAGCGTTCACGACTGTGAGACAGCTTCACAGGACCCCCAAATCCCCAGGCTTCTTGTAATGGGGCTACAAATGTAATTTCATTTCTACACAAAGTCCTTGAAGGGTCAATTTTTGAAATGAGTGTGTGGAGGACCTCCCCCCCCACATGCTCACATACACACACACACACACTCAGACACACACACACACACACACTCAGACACACACACACACACTCAGACTCACACACACCTGCTGTCAAGGAGGAGAGACTCTTATCCCCGTGACCCAGGGAGGGGGGGTGGCGTTGAAGAGGTGTGCGTGTGTGTGTGTGTGTGTGTGTGTGTGCTTGGGGTTGTTTTTATACCACTGTACTGACGTGTGGTTCCAGTAAAAAAAACTAAATAATACATAATAGCAATCACCTAGAACCAGGGCCTGGTAACACAACCAATCACACTGCACAGCACGCTGAAGCTAGTCGAACCTTGACTGCTGCAGAGACTGGATTGGGAAAAACCTTGGCGTTTAACGCAATTTCATGAATACAATTTCCATAAGGTAATAGGCTGCACACCAAGATACAAATAGGATTCCAATTGGCCTATTAGTGCTGATGAAGTCAAGCTGACGGCTGGGCCCGAGGCCTGAGGCTTGATGGAATACAAGGGAACAGGAACAATGTTTTCTGTTTACCACAGTCTTCACATGGGCATGTTCATCAGCATGGGTCTACATGTGCCCTACTGCCATGTTACGTTAGCCTGACGTTGTCATCCTCATAATTCTGGTCAGACTATGAGTCTGAAAACTCTCCCGTAGGCTGTGACTATGTATGGGGCGTGTTTTAAACGAACCCCGAAAACTAATGCCTCTTCGCTCAATTGGATAGACCTGATCAATTAAACTTTTACCAAACCCCGTAGGAAGGACGGCAAAAATATATTTTCCATCGACAAATGCCTTGATTGCGTTTCTCTGTTCCTCTTTCAAAATGAATGCGCTGTCGATGTCTTCTAAAACAGACTCGATGGTAGAATCATAACATCTCAGCTCTCCAGCGGTAGCCGTGTTTGTTGAAAACGAATTCAACTCAAGTGCTCTTTGGTGACGTGATTGGTTACGTGACTGTTGATCATCTGTCCATCATCGTATAAAGCGCGCCCTGACAATGTTATTGGTCCGAACAGCTCCTGTTCGGAATATAGTGTTTTCCGGACTGAGCCCCCCCAGACCCAACTTCCCGACCAAATTATTTTGTGGGTGGGGATAGGTTTGGCTGGCTCCCAGGCTAACGTTACGCGGCAAGAAGCAGATCCTGCTCGCGGGCTAGGTGTGTCATCCAGCCCTCTGACAGGTCTGACAGAGTTCTAATCTGCCTTGGAAACAAAGCTGGGAAATTCCATTCCTGGAGGAATTCGTTCCATCGAGTCACATGTTCTCCTCTCAGCTATGATCTGGAGAGGCGTCCTTGTGTATCCTGGTGGTTCTGCTTTCCCTAAGACACAAACTCCTTCGTCCTTCTGGGGAACGAACAAACTCAATTAGATTCACCCAGAATCATTTCAGCTTTATCGAAATGAAACTAAAACAACAGAATAACTCTGGTCCCCTCTGGTTCCTATCGAGTCTCAAGGAAGAGCATCAAAGAAGCGGCTTTTGCAGACGAGCTACAAGGTAGCATGAAGAGATGCTGAGCTGATTCAGCGGTGCTGAGATCAAACTACCAGTCTGTTTGTTTGTTGTCTTTTAGAAATTGGAGTGAGTCCCATTTCCCCCGTCGGCAGGATGGAAACTCACTCAGGAAGTAAGCAGCCAGTTACTCAGTAACACCATTAGTCGGAGTTCCAGGAGCAACATTGTTATTGGAAACATTACGCTGGAGTCTGTCTGAAGTTATAAAGGCTAAGAGTTTCCAATTTGATTGTAAATGAGACACATGGCCAGAGTTCTTGAGTCTAGCAGGAATCATAGGATGACATTCTGACATAATATCACCTGTTCTCGTCTCGTGTCAATTCCATTAGACATTACAATGTAATGGGCAGAGTTTTCTGAAATGAAGAGACAGAATTTAAGTGGCGGCAGAAGGAGATGATGGGAGCTGTGTGGGGAGGGGTGGGGGGAGGGGTGGGAGATGTGTGGGGAGGGGTGGGAGATGTGTGGGGAGGGGTGGGAGATGTGTGGGGAGGGGTGGGGGGAGGGGTGGGAGATGTGTGGGGAGGGGTGGGAGATGTTGGGGAGGGGTGGGAGATGTGTGGGGAGGGGTGGGGGGCGGCGTGGGGAGGGGTGGGAGATGTGTGGGGAGGGGTGGGGGGAGGGGTGGGAGTGTGTGGGGAGGGGTGGGAGATGTGTGGGGGCGGCGTGGGGAGGGGTGGGAGATGTGTGGGGGGGGTGGGAGATGTGTGGGGGGGGTGGGTAGGCGTGTGGAGGCGTGGGGGACGCTTGGTGCGAAGGCAAGAAAATGTTTCTAATTTGGTTTAATTAATGCCCTTAGTCGACACAATATCAGATTACACTGTTTTGGCCAGCAAAGACTTCAGGCATCAATACTGCTTACTGCTGTGGTTGGTTTGGAATGTATCCAACTATCCTTGTTCATTTGACGTATTCTGCTGTAGTATTCTTGTAAGCTTTGTGGAGAAATTGGCATCTATAAATCTTCTTACAATGTCGCTATTTAGATGTGCTGTTATCTCAACCTCAGTGAAACTATCGAACATTCTATCGAACAGTTTTCTTCTCCTGATAACCGATACCGATGAAGTGTCTTATAACGATACATATCGGTATTGTTGTGTCACCCAGTGTCAAACTGTGGGTTTGTTGGCATTGGCTACCTGACCAAGAGAGCTGATAGGCCAGGTCAGACGCGCGCTGACAGCTTTTGGCGTGACAGTTCCAGGTGGTGTGGTTACAGAGTGTTGCAGTAACAGAGGGCTGGGATCCAGGTGGTGTGGTTACAGAGTGTTGCAGTAACATAGGGCTGGGATCCAGGTGGTGTGGTTACAGAGTGTTGCAGTAACAGAGGGCTGGGATCCAGGTGGTGTGGTTACAGAGTGTTGCAGTAACAGAGGGCTGGGATCCAGGTGGTGTGGTTACAGAGTGTTGCAGTAACAGAGGGCTGGGATCCAGGTGGTGTGGTTACAGAGTGTTGCAGTAACAGAGGGCTGGGATCCAGGTGGTGTGGTTACAGTGTTACAGTAACAGAGGGCTGGATCCAGGTGGTGTGGTTACAGAGTGTTGCAGTAACAGAGGGCTGGGATCCAGGTGGTGTGGTTACAGAGTGTTGCAGTAACAGAGGGCTGGGATCCAGGTGGTGTGGTTACAGAGTGTTGCAGTAACAGAGGGCTGGGATCCAGGTGGTGTGGTTACAGAGTGTTGCAGTAACAGAGGGCTGGGATCCAGGTGGTGTGGTTACAGAGTGTTGCAGTAACAGAGGGCTGGGATCCAGGTGGTGTGGTTACAGAGTGTTACAGTAACAGAGGGCTGGGATCCAGGTGGTGTGGTTACAGTGTTACAGTAACAGAGGGCTGGGATCCAGGTGGTGTGGTTACAGAGTGTTGCAGTAACAGGGCTGGGATCCAGGTGGTGTGGTTACAGAGTGTTGCAGTAACAGAGGGCTGGGATCCAGGTGGTGTGGTTACAGAGTGTTGCAGTAACAGAGGGCTGGGATCCAGGTGGTGTGGTTACAGAGTGTTGCAGTAACAGAGGGCTGGGATCCAGGTGGTGTGGTTACAGAGTGTTACAGTAACAGAGGGCTGGGATCCAGGTGGTGTGGTTACAGAGTGTTACAGTAACAGAGGGCTGGGATCCAGGTGGTGTGGTTACAGAGTGTTGCAGTAACAGGGCTGGGATCCAGGTGGTGTGGTTACAGAGTGTTGCAGTAACAGAGGGCTGGGATCCAGGTGGTGTGGTTACAGAGTGTTACAGTAACAGAGGGCTGGGATCCAGGTGGTGTGGTTACAGAGTGTTGCAGTAACAGAGGGCTGGGATCCAGGTGGTGTGGTTACAGAGTGTTGCAGTAACAGAGGGCTGGGATCCAGGTGGTGTGGTTACAGAGTGTTGCAGTAACAGAGGGCTGGGATCCAGGTGGTGTGGTTACAGAGTGTTACAGTAACAGAGGGCTGGGATCCAGGTGGTGTGGTTACAGAGTGTTGCAGTAACAGAGGGCTGGGATCCAGGTGGTGTGGTTACAGAGTGTTGCAGTAACAGAGGGCTGGGATCCAGGTGGTGTAGTTACAGAGTGTTACAGTAACAGAGGGCTGGGATCCAGGTGGTGTGGTTACAGAGTGTTGCAGTAACAGAGGGCTGGGATCCAGGTGGTGTGGTTACAGAGTGTTACAGTAACAGAGGGCTGGGATCCAGGTGGTGTGGTTACAGAGTGTTGCAGTAACAGAGGGCTGGGATCCAGGTGGTGTGGTTACAGAGTGTTACAGTAACAGAGGGCTGGGATCTATAGAACAGCTAATGAACAGCGTTGTTCCTTACTGGCTCAGCTCCACGCTGGCAGAGAGATGGGGTAAGAGGCAGGGGAAGAGGCAGGGGTAAGAGGCAGGGGTAAGAGGCAGGGGAAGAGGCAGGGGAAGAGGCAGGGGTAAGAGGCAGGGGTAAGAGGCAGGGGGAAGAGGCAGGGGGAAGAGGCAGGGGGAAGAGGCAGGGGAAGAGGCAGGGGGAAGAGGCAGGGGTAAGAGGCAGTGGAGGAGGCCGGGGTAAGAGGCCCTGTTCAGCATCCATCCTCTCCATCCACCCAGTTCAGACAGAGATCCAGCCACTTCACATTGGCTCTCAAAATAACACAAGCTTCCAATTCCTTAATGAGCGGTATCAGATATGCTCGGAACACGCCTGTGTAACATCCTGTCCTGCAGCTGGCTGCTTTACTGATTAACGGTATTTTAGTGGGTTTTCAACGAGACCAGCATTGCATCACTGACCCTCCCCCGCCTCCTCCAGCCTCCTCCCCCGGCCTCCACCCCCAGCTCCCCTGGTCTCCTCCACCTCCCCCATCCTCCTCCAGCCTCCCCCACCCTCCCCCGTCCTCCCCCGGCCTCCCCTGGCCTCCTCCACCCTCCCCCAGCCTCCTCCACCCTCCTCCAGCCTCCCCCACCCTCCTCCAGCCTCCCCCCCTCCTCCAGCCTCCCCCAGCCTCCTCCACCCTCCCCCACCCACAGTCACGAGAACCTGAGCTACTCCAGCAGCAGATACGGCTGGCTCCTCTGGGTCGGGAAGGAAATATATTTTCCTACTTTCTCTCTCTCAGGCAACAAAGCCTTTCCGACAGAGACAACAGTGAGTCATCTTGTCTGAAGGAGATACTGCTACACAGCAGAGAAAAAATAATAAGAAAAAAAATTTAGCAGACACTCTTATCCAGAGCGACTTACAGTAAGTACAGGGACATTCCCCCGTGGCAAGCAGGGTGAAGTGCCTTGCCCAAAGACACAACGTCATTTGGCACAGCCGGGAATCGAAACTGGCAACCTTCTGATAGCCCGATTCCCTAACCGCTCAGCCACCTGACCCCTTGAGAGAGAAACAAATACTTCTCTGAATGCTAGTTGGAGAGTGAAGTTGAGTGAAATGGATGGTCCAGGCAGAGCTTGGTGTTGCTTGGTCCTATATTTCTCTTATCAGGGTTATTATATATAAGTTATTATATTTACATCAATTATTCAGCACAGTTTTTACCATTTTGAATTAGCTAAGTAATCTCCATGCATACTACAGCAGGTCACGCCCTGTAATGCATGTGAAAGCCATATCATGCTAGTAGATCATTTACACTATACACTATATGTTAATTCAAACGTTCACATTTTCACACACGCAAAATTTGCACCGTGGCAGAATTAACCGTACATATGTAGGTGGAAATTATTTCCAACAAAGGGATAGTATTATGGGCTGGACTAGTTTGACAGAAAGGATGAAAAGGATCCCATCACCCTGTAATTGAGGATGTGACCATCCAGGGCCTGGAACAGGTGATGCAGAGCCAGCCACACACACACACACACACACAGATAGCCCACACGCACCACACATAGCCCCACACACACACAGATAGCCCACACACACACACAGATAGCCACACACACACACACACAGATAGCCACACACACACAGATAGCCACACAGACACACACACTGGAGCTCTCTGTGTTATCTCTGGCTCCTGTAAAGGCTTTAGTGGTGTTGAGAAGCGGACAGGTGAGCTGGTGTTGGGGCCCCGCATGTCCCTCTCTACATTACCAGGGATTAACCTGCTGTTAGCGCGGCTCCTCCGGGTCAGGGGGGGGCGGGGGGCTTGACACGGTCTGCTACGCTTGACACGGTCTGCTACGGGGCAGGAGGGCACTTGACACGGTCTGCTACATGTTGACCGAGAGCGCGATCCTGAATGACTCTGTTAGGAGACTTGGCATGACTGGCATCACAAGGAGCTGTCATTGATCTCGCTGTCTCCCTCTCTCTTCTCTCTCTTTCTCTAATTTCTTTCCCTCCATCTCTCTCACTTTCTGTTTTTTCCCTGATTCCCTTTGTCCCTGTTCGCTATCTCTTTCCCCCTCTCTCTCCCCATTTATTTCTTATTTTACTCTCTTTCTCTCCGTCTCTTCTCTCATTCTCCCTCTCCCTCTCTCTCGCTCTGTCTCTCTCTCCCTCTCTCTCCCTCTCTCTCTTGCTCTGTCTCTCTCTGCACCATATTTCATCACCTCCCTCTCCATAAAACCATCTCTGCAAACACAGCGCTCCGTGTCTGTGTGTCTGGGGTGTGTGTCGCGTGCACAGTGTGTGTCTGGGGTGTGTGGCACAGTGTGTGTCGTGTGGCACAGTGTGTGTCTGGTGTGTGTCGCGTGGCACAGTGTGTGTCGCGTGCCACTGTTGGCGTAGTCATAACCAACGTTGTTTGGGGATGAGCTCACCATCCGCTTCTCCTTCATATTTAATGACTCTCAAGGAAGATCATCTTTACATCGCAGAGAGAGAGGAAGGTCTGACCAGGGTGTGTTACAGATCACAGAGAGAGAGGAAGGGTGTGTTACAGATCACAGAGAGAGAGGAAGGTCTGACCAGGGTGTGTTACAGATCACAGAGAGAGAGGAAGGGTGTGTTACAGATCACAGAGAGAGAGGAAGGGTGTGTTACAGATCACAGAGAGAGAGGAAGGTCTGACCAGGGTGTGTTACAGATCACAGCTGCAACGTTGAAAGTCTGAGGTTTAGACGCCACAGAGTCACTGCATGATACTGACCCCCTGGGGTCAGACTGACCCCACTCCGTGTTCTGTTCTGCCCTGAAGCCCCCTGACTGACCTGAAGCCCCCTGTCTGACCTGAAGCCCCCTGTCTGACCTGAAGCCCCCTGTCTGACCTGAAGCCCCCTGTCTGACCTGAAGCCCCCTGTCTGCCCTGAAGCCCCCTGTCTGACCTGAAGCCCCCTGCCTGAAGCCCCCTGTCTGACCTGAAGCCCCCTGCCTGACCTGAAGCCCCCTGCCTGAAGCCCCCTGTCTGACCTGAAGCCCCCTGTCTGACCTGAAGCCCCCTGCCTGCCCTGAAGCCCCCCTGTCTTGCCCTGAAGCCCCCTGTCTGACCTGAAGCCCCCTGTCTGCCCTGAAGCCCCCTGTCTGACCTGAAGCGCCCCTGTCTGACCTGAAGCCCCCTGTCTGACCTGAAGCCCCCTGTCTGACCTGAAGCCCCCCTGCCTGAAGCCCCCTGTCTGACCTGAAGCCCCCTGCCTGACCTGAAGCCCCCTGTCTGACCTGAAGCCCCCTGTCTGACCTGAAGCCCCCTGTCTGACCTGAAGCCCCCTGCCTGAAGCCCCCTGACTGCCCTGAAGCCCCCTGACTGACCTGAAGCCCCCTGCCTGAAGCCCCCTGTCTGACCTGAAGCCCCCTGTCTGACCTGAAGCCCCCTGTCTGACCTGAAGCCCCCTGCCTGAAGCCCCCTGACTGACCTGAAGCCCCCTGACTGACCTGAAGCCCCCTGTCTGACCTGAAGCCCCCTGTCTGACCTGAAGCCCCCTGTCTGACCTGAAGCCCCCTGTCTGACCTGAAGCCCCCTGTCTGACCTGAAGCCCCCTGTCTGACCTGAAGCCCCCTGCCTGAAGCCCCCTGTCTGACCTGAAGCCCCCCTGTCTGACCTGAAGCCCCCTGTCTGACCTGAAGCCCCCTGTCTGACCTGAAGCCCCCTGTCTGACCTGAAGCCCCCCTGCCTGAAGCCCCCTGACTGCCCTGAAGCCCCCTGACTGACCTGAAGCCCCCTGCCTGAAGCCCCCTGTCTGACCTGAAGCCCCCTGTCTGACCTGAAGCCCCCTGTCTGACCTGAAGCCCCCTGCCTGAAGCCCCCTGACTGACCTGAAGCCCCCTGACTGACCTGAAGCCCCCTGTCTGACCTGAAGCCCCCTGTCTGACCTGAAGCCCCCTGTCTGACCTGAAGCCCCCTGTCTGACCTGAAGCCCCCTGTCTGACCTGAAGCCCCCTGTCTGACCTGAAGCCCCCTGCCTGAAGCCCCCTGTCTGACCTGAAGCCCCCTGTCTGACCTGAAGCCCCCTGTCTGACCTGAAGCCCCCTGACTGACCTGAAGCCCCCTGCCTCGAGCCCCCCTGCCTGCCTCGAGCCCCCTGCTTACCCTGAAGCCCCTTGTCTGCCCTGGAGCCTTGGACCATCACAAGCCCAACCCATCTCACTGTCAGGGCCTTGGACCATGAGCCAAACTCTCCTGTTGTCCAGGGAAACACTCTGCATCACACAACGTGCTGTTTTCATTATTCATTTCTGGAGCTATCCATTCATGCCTTCATCCATTCCCTCTCTCTCTCTCTCTCTCCTCTCCCTCTTCTCCCTCTCTCTCTCTCTCTCTCTCTCTCCCTCTCTCTCTCCCTCTCTCTCTCTCTCTCTCTCTCTCTATCTAGGAGACCATACCCGTAATGAGGAGAAGCACAGCAAAGATCAAATACTGTGTTTACTTTTCTAAAGCAACGTCTCACGTAGCACAAGTATATCTGGGAAAAGCAAGGAGTCTAGGATAGTGCATTCATAATGAAAATAGCCACGTTCGTTTCCAGAACAGATTTATTGTCCCTCTGAATTCTTTTCATCTTCAGTCTCTTTGATGCCAAATTGCTTTGGTACAGCGCAGCACTTAAAACATCACAGAGGAGGGGGACTATTTTCCTTCACAAAAAAAGATTCTAAACAACGTGAGATGTCACTTCCTGTCTCAGGCGAGAGGCCTGCTGTTTATCTGGCCTGTCCAGACCGCCGCTAAACAGGAAGCCATGTGACCCCCACGCTGGGCTACGATTGGTCATTGATGAACACATAGTATGCGCCTTAAAGCTGGAAATGTACCAAATTAATTCAAATTAACTTTCCTCCAGCTTGAGTTTGATTGACAGCGGTTTCACAACATAAACCAAGGAGTAAGGCTTGCCTCGTGGAGCGATTGGCTGGAACAGATTGCAGGAAATAATTGGCTGTAACAGGATTGTTGGAACATATTGGTGGAAATTAGTGAGCAACTCCAAACTTCAAAATTGACATTCCACTGGCAGTGAGCCGTCTGTGTTGCTAAACAACTCTCAGAGGGACTCATTAGCTGACTCGACACTTTTACAGGGGACACAACTTTACCTTTAAAAACATCAAAGACGAGGCAGAATATTTTCCTTGTAAAAGAAAACCGTGTCTGACATTTATAATCTGAGGTGAAGGCCAGAAGTTCATCTTTTTCAGTAACATATCAAACATATTTGATAGATACTGGGTATTATTCCTTTTCAAAAAAGAATGTACTGCAGAGCCGCTATCAAAAAAACTAATCAGGAATTTGACTTAATGATCTTTCACTGAAGTTTTGATAGTATCTTAGAAAACCTCAAAACTCTCTTGTCCTCGCATGACACACACCAACACACACACACACACACACACACACCACACACACACACACACACACACACACACACACACACACACACACACACACACAAACGACGTGACACATCCATCATTGTCAGCTTACACTATCTTAATCTCAAGAGCTTTGCTGCTTTTTATATTAACGCTCCCAAGGCAGTGAGTTAACGATGTACCAGAGTGTTTGATAAGCTGCCCGTGCATACATCATGGCTCATGCTTGTTTTTAGTTGACCAGACCTCCACATGTGGAGTTTCTCAGGCATCCTGCGGTGATCCCAGAGGCTCGGCTCTGATTGGTGGGAACCCGGAGCGTTCCTTGACAACGTCTCTCTCCTATTGGTGGGGAATAACGCCTCTAGCATGTCGGTTAGGAGGTAAAAAAAAGTGGTTAATATTCCCTTCAGGGGGAGGAGGATCTCTTCCTCAGGTGGCTCATGTTTACATTCCCAACACATTCCCAACACATTCCCAACACATTCCCAACACATTCCCCAACACATTCCCAACACATTCCCAAAACATTCCCAACACATTCCCAACACATTCCCAACACATTCCCAACACATTCCCAACACATTCCCAACACATTCCCAACACATTCCCAACACATTCCCAACACATTCCCAACACATTCCCAACAAACAAACGCAGCATCATAAAGTGCAACAGGGAGGCTAGGCTGTAGGTCACACAATACACCTGACTGCAGACAAGATTGCAGGTAAAAAATCCCCCCTGTACTTTATGTCGCTTTGGATCAAATCTTCTACTAAATGAATACATTGTTATAACTGTTGTGAAACAGTCTGATAGTTCCACACCAGAGAGATAGCGACCTCACGCGCACACTGACAAAACGACCTTCCTGTTTCGGTGTCGTCCTGGACGACCCCGTAACCAGGGTGACGAGGAGAGCAGCGGAAGAGAGAGGGTCCTGGTGTGATGCAGCCGTTGTCATGCGGTCGCCGTGAAAGCCCTCTCCCTCCCCCACGTTCTCTTTTTAATTAACGCCTTCAGGAAGAGTAATTTGGTCACCCTTCCTTTCGTTCTAAAGACGGCTCAGATACATGCAGAACGTTCTCCAGGGGGTCAGTATCATGCAGAACGTTCTCCAGGGGGTTTGGTTCGTGGAACAAAAGAAACTCCTGATTGCACTCTAGAACACACAGTAGTCTAGAACATAGTACAGTCTAGAACATACTGTGAGTTGGTGTAGTGCTGTATAGGAAGAGGAACACACAGCTGGCATTTGGCTGCTGCTAGCCCCAGCCCTAGCCCCAGCCCCAGTTTAGCCCCATCCCTGTCCTAGCCCCAGCCTCGCCCGGTTTAGCCCCAGCCTAGCCCCAGCCTCAGCCTCACCCCAGCCCCAGCCTAGCCCCCAATCCTAGCCCCCAGCCCTAGCCCCAGCCTCAGCCTCGCCCCAGCCCCAGCCTAGCCCCAATCCCAGCCCCAGCCCTAGCCCCAGCCCCAGTTTTAGCCCCAATCCAGCCCCAGCCTCAGCCTCGCCCCAGCCCCAGCCCAGCCTAGCCCCAATCCCAGCTCCAGCCCCTAGCCCCAGCCCCCCAGTTTAGCCCCAATCCAAGCCCCAGCCTCAGCCTCGCCCCAGCCCCAGTTTAGCCCCAATCCCAGTCCCAGCCCTAGCCCCCGGCCTCAACCCAGCCTAGCCCCAGCCCCCGGCTTGGCAGGACTGTCACAGGGACACCAGGGAGGTTAGAAGGAGGTCAGCTGTTTCTGATCTCCAGTCCTGCAGGGAGGTGTGTTCATGTTGAAACTCAGGGAACCTGTGAACAACCTCACAGCATATGCTGCTGCCAAACCACATTCAAGCTCTCAGGATCAAGCACAGATCTGTTTGCCACTTGGAACAAGTGCGAGTACATGGGGGTGTTAGATGTATGGTGACAGAAAACTGTGGGATCCGTTTGATAGAGTTTTCTGCATATCAAAGTTAAGCACCCAATTCACCTTAACATGTGTGCTCAGTACGTGTTCATCACCACACTATGACCTTTCACAACTTAAATACTGAACACAGTCTATCCAACACCACAAACGTTACCAGCCAGTACACACCAGTGGAAGTGGTCCAACACTTCTTTAAAGGTGCCATGGCATGCTGTTTTTGGATGCTTTTATATAGGCCTTAGTGGTCCCCTAATACTGTATCTGAAGTCTCTTTCCCGAAATTCAGCCTTGGTGCAGAATTACAAGCCGCTGCAAGCAGTGCCACAATTAGCTTTCCTTAGGACGTGCCATTTCTGTGTCTGTGTCTGTCTCTCCCCACCTCTCCCAATCTCTCCCAATCTCTCCCCCACCTCTCCCCATCTCTCCCCACCTCTCCTCTCCCCACCTCTCCTCATCTCTCCACACCTCTCCCCACCTCTCCTCATCTCTCCCCATCTCTCTCCCCACCTCTCCTCATCTCTCCCCACCTCTCCCCACCTCTCCCCATCTCTCCCCACCTCTTCCCACCCTCTCCTCCTCTCTCCCCATCTCTCCCCATCTCTCCCCATCTCTCCCCATCTCTCCTCATCTCTCCCCATCTCTCCCCATCTCTCCCCTCTCTCTCCCACCCTCTCCCCACCTCTCCCCACATCTCCTCATCTCTCCCCATCTCTCCCCACCTCTCCCCACCTCCTCCTCCTCTCTCCCCACCTCTCCCCACCTCTCCTCCTCTCTCCCCACCTCTCCCCATCTCTCCCCACCTCTCCCCACCTCTCCCCATCTCTCCCATCTCTCCTCATCTCTCCCCACCTCTCCCCATCTCTCCCCACCTCCTCCCCCACCCTCTCCCCACCTCTCTCCCCATCTCTCCCCCACCCTCTCCCCACCTCTCCCCATCTCTCCCCACCTCTCCCCATCTCCCCCCACCTCTCCCCACCTCTCCTCCTTCCCCCCATCTCTCCTCCTCCCCATCTCTCCCCACCTCTCCCCATCTCTCCCCACTCTCCCCACCTTTCCTCCTCTCTCCCCCACCTCTCCCCCTCTCTCCCCCACCTCTCCCCACCTCTCCCCATCTCTCCCCACCTCTCCCCACCTCTCCCCACCTCTCCCCACCCTCTCCCCCACCTCTCCCCCATCTCTCTCCCCCACCTCTCCCCCATCTCTCCCCATCTCTCCCCATCTCTCCCCACCTCTCCCCATCTCTCCCCATCTCTCCCCATCTCTCCCCACCTCTCCCCACCTCTCCTCATCTCTCCCCATCTCTCCCCACCTCTCCCCATCTCTCCCCCACCTCTCCCCACCTCTCCCCCATCTCTCCCCATCTCTCCCCACCCCCCCAATCTCTCCCCACCTCTCCCCATCTCTCCCCCACCTCTCTCTCTCTCCCCATCTCCCCCTCCTCTCCCCCACCTCTCCCCCACCTCTCCCCACCTCTCTCCCCACCCCTCTCCCCACCTCTCCTCACCTCTCCCCATCTCTCCTCCCCTCTCCCCCATCTCTCCCCACCTCTCCCCACCCTCTCCCCACCTCTCCCCACCTCTCCCACACCTCTCCCCATCGCTCCCCACCTCTCCCCACCTCTCCCCACCTCTCCCCCATCTCTCCCCCCCTCTCCTCCCTCCTCTCCCCCATCTCTCCCCACCTCTCCCCCATCTCTCCCCATCTCTCCCCCCTCTCCCCATCTCTCCCCATCTCTCCCCCACCTCTCCTCCTCTCTCCTCCCTCTCCCCCATCTCTCCCCTCTCTCCCCATCTCTCCCCACCTCTCCCCACCCCTCTCCTCCTCTCTCCTCCTCTCTCCTCCCCACCTCTCCCCATCTTCTCCCCACCCGTCTCCCCACCTCTCCCCCTCTCTCCCCCATCTCTCCCACCTCTCCCATCTCTCCTCCCCTCTCCCCACCTCTCCCCTCTCTCCCCACCTCTCCTCCTCTCTCCTCCTCTCTCCCCACCTCTCCCCATCTCTCCCCACCCTCCTCCTCCTCTCTCCTCCTCTCTCCCCACCTCTCCCCATCTCTCCCCCACCTCTCCCCTCTCTCCCACCTCTCCCCACTCTCTCCCCATCTCTCCCCCTCTCCTCATCTCTCCCCACCTCTCCCCCCTCTCCTCATCTCTCCCCACTCTCTCCTCCTCTCTCCCCATCTCTCCTCACACCCTGAGAGAAGAGCGTTTGTGACACTGAGTCCAGATAGCAGCGCCGCCTGAGTCTCGGTGGAGATGGTTATTTTGGGGTGTAATCTCACACTGGGCTGAGAGAGAAGGAACAGACAGTTCATTTGTTAAGCTCTGCCATCTTATACACTCTGGTGAGTTAAAAGGAGCCACTGAGATCTCCCTCTCTCTCCCTCCTTCCCTCTCTATCCCTCCCTCTCTCTCCCTCCTCCCCTCTCTCTCCCTCCCTCCCTCCCTCCCTCCCTCCCTCCTCCTCCCTCCTTCCCTCTTATCACTTTATTCTCTCTCCCTTCCCTCCCCTCTCTCTCCTTCCCTCCCTCCTCCCTCCCTCTCCTTCCCTCCCTCCTCCCTCCCTCTCTCCTCCTTCCCTCCTCCCTCCCTCCTCTCTCTCCCTCCCTCCTCCCTCCCTCTCTCCTCCTTCCCTCTTATCCTTTTCTTCTTCTTTCCTCCCTCCCCCCTCTTTCTCTCTCTCTCCTTCCCCTCCCTTCCTCCATTCCTCCCCCCAACCTCCCTCCCTCCTCTCTCTCCTTCCTTCCCTCCTCCCTCCTTTCTCTCTCCTTCCCACCGACATCCTTCCCTCCCTCTCTCCTTTCCTCTCTTCCTCCTTTCCTCCCTCCCTTCCTCTCTCCTTCCGCTCACTCCCTCCCTCCCTTCCTTCCTTCCTCCCTTCCTCCCTCCCCAGGCTCCTGCCATCACCAGGGTAGTATCCGTGTCTTTAATCACCTTTCAGTAATTAAAACGATCTTCAGATCATATCGTGGTGCTCAGATTGACTACAGGAAAGACTACAAGAACAATTCAAGGGCGTTTAGTGCACATGAACCCCAGGTGATATCACAACGCTTGACATGATGGAGAGAATGAACATATGATCGTTTCTGGAATGGGTATAAAGGGTGTGGAATCAAGATCGTGTTCCCAGAGTCAATTATTTGCCCTGTTGAATCCAGGATCTATCAAACACATAAATACACGTGCTTATCCTCCATAGGTACAATGTTCAATAATGGAAACTAGTGAAGCGATCAAATAGCACATTGTGTTTTCAGGGCTAAAGCCATCAGATTCTCAACTGATTGCGTCTGAACTCCATGTGAGGTTTGATTGTTGTAAATGATTGAGGGCCTTGAGCCGCGTCTAAGATGTGATGCTTTGTTAACACGCGTTTCTCAACAAAACAATAACGGCTTTCTCAAAACTGAACACACAAAACTGAAAACCTCACACACAATGTTAAACCTGCCACTTCCTTTGCAAGATGACTGTTTGCCATCAAATCTCTTACCTGTTCACAAAATGGAACTCGTGTTTTCATTTGATACATACAGCCAGAATATTCAAATGACACACACGTTCCATTCATTGAGTACACACAACTAAGCATTTGCTGCACACTACCAAGCATTCACAGCACACTGTAGTGCAAAATTGAAAACACAATCATAGAAATGGAACACACCATATGAATGACAATGACTCTGGAGAATGAGCCATAATCAGTTTGTAGGCCTACTTGTTTTCATAGTCAAACATAAAACAGCAAACAAATATGCAGCAAAAAAAGTTGGATTTCGGTACACACA
This sequence comes from Mallotus villosus, assembly GCA_903064625.1. Taxonomy (NCBI): domain Eukaryota; kingdom Metazoa; phylum Chordata; class Actinopteri; order Osmeriformes; family Salangidae; genus Mallotus; species Mallotus villosus. Next base: position 21,391 of record CAEFZP010000334.1, read on the forward strand.
GAGCACAGTACAACAGAAGTTTTGGGAAAAAAATGTGTGTGTGGAAGAAAAAGTTTCAAAAGGTTGTTTTCTGCATCTGAAGTGTCATGATGAAAGCTGTCCTTGATCAGGAAAGAGCACAACAGGACTCAGTGATGTCAGACTCCCTATCTGCCCCCACACACCACAAATACCCTCACACACACACACACCTTGAAAAACTCCACACACACACACTCACACACACCCCGTGTCAGACGCCAGTGGGTTGTCAGCTTGCTGCGCTGCAGTCATGATTCATGCAGTGAGGTCTTGACTCCCAGCACCTCAGGACCTGCACACACTGAGGTAGCCCATGTTCTGCTAAGATGTCCTCAGACCTGCACACACTGAGGTAGCCCTGTTCTGCTAAGATGTCCTCAGGACCTGCACACACTGAGGTAGCCCATGTTCTGCTAAGATGTCCTCCACCCTCAGGTATCTGCACCACTGAGGTAGCCCATTGTACTGCTAAGATGTCCTCCACCCTCAGGATCTGCACACACTGAGGTAGCCCATGTTCTGCTAAGATGTCCTCCACACCCCCACAGTGAGACGGCGCCTAACAGTAGAGGGGTTTACTCTCTGTGCTATTTCGCTTTTTCTCCCATCCCTCCCCTCCTCTCCCTCCCTCCCCCTCCCGCCCTCGCCTCCCCTCCCTCTCCTCCCTCCCTCCTCCCTCCCTCCCTCACTCTCTCCCTCCTCCCTCCCTCGCTCCCTCCCTCCTCGCCCTCCTCCCTCCCGCACTCCCTCCCTCACTCACTCACTCCCTCCTCCTATCCCTCCCTCCCTCCCTCCTCTCCCTCGCCCTCCCTCCCTCCCTCCCTCCCTCCTCCCTCCCTCCCTCCTCCTCTTCTGAACCTCCCTCCCTCCCTCCGCTCACCTCCTGCCCTCCCTCCCTCCCTGCCCTCCCTCCCTCCCTCCTCCTTCTCTCCCTCCCTCCTCCTCCCTCCTCCTTCTCCACTTGCCCTCACTCCCTCCCTCCCTTCCCTCCCTGCCCTGTCCCTCCTCCCTTCCGTCTCCCTGCGCTCTCATGCCTCCTGAGACCACATCCCTCCCCCTCCCCCTCCCTGACGTCCTCCCTCCCTCCCTCGCACCTCGCATCGCCGTCCGCTCCCTCCCTCCCTGCCCTGCCCGTCCCTCCCCATCCGCTCCGCGTCCCTCCCTCACGCCTCCCTCCCTCCCTCACCTAGTCCCTCCCTCCTCCCTCCCTCCCCATCCCTCCCTCCCTGCCCTGCGTATCCGCTCCTCCCTCCTACCCTCCCTCCCTCGTCACCTCCCTGCCCCTCCTCCCTCCCTCCTCGCCCATGTCCCTCCCTATCAACCCGGATCCATCGCCCACGCTCTCCGCTCACTCCCTCCCTCCCTCCCTCCCTCCACAGCTTCCCTCCCTCCCAATCCTCCCTCCTCCTCCCCATCCCCGGTCCACAGATCCCTCACTCCCTCCCTCGCTCCCATCCGGCTCTCCCATCACCTCCCTGCCCGCTCCCTCCCTACCCTCGACGCTCCCTAGGGCCCTCCCTCCGCTTCTCTCCCTCCCTCCCGTCCCTACCCGTGCCATCCCTCCCTCCGTCTCTCTAGCTCCTCTCCTCCCATCCCTCCTGCGCTGTGCCCTCCGGTCCCTCCCATCCCTCACCTCCCGTCCCATCCCTCACAGCATCGGGGCAGTCCCTCCCTCCCGCTCCCTCCCTCCCAGGAAGAGAATGAGACAGTGACGTACAAGTTCGTCCCTCCCTCCCTACTCCAGTGCCCTCCGTCCCTCCTCGTCCCTCGCGCTCCTCCCTACCCTCACCTCCCTCCCTCCTCACCTCCTCGCCTCCCCTCCCTCCCTCCTCCTGGTCCTCCCTCCCTCCCTGCGTCCCTCCCTTGTCCTCCTCGCCCTCCCTCACCAGTCTCCCTCTCCTCGCCCTTCACCCTAAATAGAAGTCCCTCCCGTTCCCTCCCTCCACTCCCTCCCTCCCCGTCGCGACTCCACTCCGTCTCCCTCGCTCCCTCGCTCTCGTCCCTCCCATCCCTCCCGTGCACTCCCAGGGGATCCTCCCTGCGCTCCCCACATCTCTCCCCGGTCCCTCCCTGCACACTCCTCGCCTCGCCTCCCAATCCCTAACCGCCCCTACCCTCCTCCTCGCCGGTCACCATCCCTCCCTCCTACACAGTGTCCCTTGACTCCTCCCTCCCTCCTCCCTCCAACTCGCCATACCCTCCCTCCCTCCGCTTCCCTCCCTAAGGCTGCCTCCCGTCCCTCCCTCCTCCTCCTCTCCTCCCTCCCGAATCCCTCTCGCCCTCCCTCCCTCCCGGTCCCACTTGCAAGCTCCCTCCCTCCCTCACTCACCTCCTCCCGAGTCCCTCCTCCTCCTCCCTCCCTCCATCCTCCTCTCCCGTCCCCTCTCTCCCTCCCTCCCTCCTCCTTTCTCGCGCTCCTCCTCCTCCGCGTCCTCCCGTCCCTGCCTCCCGTCCTCACTCGGTGGCCCTCATCCCTCTCTCCCTCCCTCCTCTCCTCCTCGTCCCTGCCCTCCCTCCCTCCCGTACCATCCCCTCCCCTGTATTGGATCATCTCCCTCCGCTCCCTCCCATCCCATCCCATCCCTCCTCTTCCCTCCTCACCTCCCTCCTCCTCCCGTTCTCCCTCACTCCCTCGCCCGCCGTTCTCTTCCACTCCTCCCTCCCTCTCCGACGCCCTCCTGCCTTCGATCTCCCTCCCGTGCCCTCCGCTCCCTCATCTACCTCCCTCCCTCCCTACCCCTCCCTCCCCGCCGTCCGTCCTCCACTCCCTCCCGGTCTCTCCCCTCGGTCCTCCCTCCCCTCCCTCGCGCACCGTCCCTCCTGCACACGTGCCGCTCACACTCCCTCCCATCCCCATCCGTCCCATCCACTCGCCTCGCTCAGCCTCCCTTCCCTCTATCGGCCCGTCCTCGCTCCCTGCACCTCCTCCCGTCCCTACGCTCCCTCCCCTCCCGGTCCCTCCTCCCTCCGCTCCCATCCGTCCCTCCCGCTCCCTCCCGGTCCCTATCCTCCACCTCCCGTCCCTCCTCCCTCCTCGCCTCGCCTCCCTCCTCCGTCTCTCTCCCTCCTCGCCGCTCCTCGCCCCGTCCCTGCCTCCCTCCCAGTTCCCTCCTCGCTCCTTCTCTCCTCCGTCGTCTCCTCCTCCCATCCGCTCCCATCGCCCTCGCCTCCGGCCCTCCCTCACGTTGTGCGCTCCCGGTTCCACTCCCTCCCATCCCTCACTCCCTCTCCATGACACGCTCGCTCCTTCGCGTCTCCTCCCTCCTCCCTCCCTCAGGGTGTCTGCAGCTCTCATTCCGTCAAGATCCCACGCGAGCCGAAGGCGGGGAGTCGACAAGGTCTCCGCCCGTCTCGATAGAAACCCCACCGCCAGGTGGTCATCATCTCGCCACCGAGGATGACATCAGGTGAAGAAAATCACTGTCTTTGTCTCTGGCTTCTCCTGAAGTCCATT
>CAEFZP010000335.1:0-55711 GCA_903064625.1 Mallotus villosus
TGTCTATTGATCATAAGTGTTTCCTGTTCATTCCGGCCGTGCCGTTGGGTCCCTGGGCAAGTGCACTTCACACCCTACTTTCCTTTTGGGGGAATTCGCCTGGACTTACTGTAAGTTGCTCTGATAAACGTCTTCTAAAATACTCACACGTCATGGACACGTACATGACACTGGGACGGTGTGTCACTCAATGGTTGAGCCAGCACCTCACTACAATCACATCAGCGTCACAGGTTCAAGTTCCCCTCTTGCTGTGTGTTATTTTTGGATTAAGGGCTAAAATTAGAACTCATTACCCTGAGAGACAAACGAGTGACAGAGGAAAATATCTGTTTGTTGGAATGACTTACATAGTGCAGAGTCCGACTCCGCTGGAAGGTGAACATCTTAGCACTCGATCATGCAGAACGGCAACATCAATTATAACTTAGCTGTTTGAAACGTGAACATTTTTCCATCTGAATCTTCCATATGTACAATGTATGATATATAACAATGTCTAACTTAATTTAAAAAACAAAAATCGTATATAACACAGTTATATTCACTGCCAAGTCGGGATCAAAATTTTTTCGTTTTGTCTCCCCGCAAGCATTCACGAGTGCCCATCAGATTAAACATGTTATGCCTTCAGAGAGAAGAGGATCGTACGATGAAGAGACAGGAGCGAGAGACATGAGAGAGCGAGGAGAGAGCGAGAAGACGAGGAAGAGTCGAGACGAGGATATAGAGAGAGAGAAGACGAGGATAGTGATAGAGAGAGAGATATATATAGAGCTAGTGAGAGAGACGGAGTGAGAGATAGAGAGACTATGAAGATAGATACTATGAGATAATACATAAAGAGAAGAGTAGAGACATGAGATAACGAGGAGAGAGACGAGGTAGATAGACGAGAGAGATATAGAGAGATAGACTAGGAGATTAGAGGACGAGGAGAGAGACTCGGAGAGATAGCGAGATACTAGCGGATAGATACTAGTGCTATCTAAACGCTAAGATAGACAGAGGAAGAGCATGATAGAGACTAGGAGATAGAGAGCTACGGGCGAGACGCGGATCGAGACGACGGAAGAGACGAGGAGATAGACGATGAATATACTAGGATAGAGACGAGGATGATATAGAAACAGTATATAGAACTAGGATAGATACGAGTAATATTGAGAGATAGAACTCGGAATATAGATTATAGAGAACGAGGAGATATAGCTAGTAGAGAAGATATAGATCGATACGTAGATAGAGACCGCTAGAAGAGAGAGACCGAGGATATAGAACTAGTATATATAGATATAGACTATTAGACGAGATATAGATATGAACTATTATATAGTCTCGAGATAGATATAGATAGATAATACTATGATCAGAGAACGATATATAGAGTATACTCGGATAGATATAGAACGTATAGGATATAGACGATGAAGGAATATAATATATATACGGAATTATATATACTAGTTATATTGTACTTTATATATACCGATTATGATATATAATTAGTATATATGACTATTATAAGAGACTATTAAGAGACTAGTATATATAGATAGATAACGATGATATATACTATAGAGAAGACATGGATAGACTGAATGTAGAGTATACCTATTAGATATACTATGATATATGATCTACTATTATAGGATACGAGTTATATATACTAGTTATATATACCTATTAGTAATATATTACTATTCGATATACTATTAGAGATAACTATTATAGATGTTAGTAGATATATTAAATACCTATTAATATACTAGGATTATAATAGATATAGACTATTATAGAGACTAATGATATATACTATTATTATAGATATGATCTAATATACTATGATATATACAGTGATATACGATTAGATATACTCTTAGTAAAACTATAGCATAGACTAATTATATATATATATACTATTGTATATAGACTATTATTATACACGTGAATTAATATATATAGACTATTTTATATACAGTATAATACTATTATATATATATATATACTATTATATAGATTATACGATGATATAACGATTAAGATACATTAGAGATAAACTATTATTAGTGATATATATATACTAATTATATATACTTTATATACTATATATAATATATACATAAATATACTATATATATACTAATATATAACATAGATATACTATTATATAACCCTATATATATACTATATATATACATAATATAACTATTATATATATATATATATACATATATATACGAATATATATATATATATACTATTATATATACTATATATATAACTATTATATATACTATTATATATACATTATATATATATATATAATACTAATATATATTACTATATACTATTCTATATATATAACGATATTAAAATGATAATATATACTATTATATATACTATTATATATATATATATACCTATTAAATATATATATATATACTATAAATACTACAATTTATATATATATAATACTATTATAACTATAAAATATATACTAATATATACTATTTAATATAATATATACGACTATATTATATACTATTATATATACTATTATATAACATAATATATATACATATTAACTATAATAATATCTATACTATATATATACTATATATATTACAATTATATATAGCTATTATAATATACAATTAATGATATACTAGTTAGATATACAATTAAATATATACTCCCAAATCATATATAATTAAACCTAATCAAAATCTTATTACCAATTTATTTAGTCCCCTCCTCCAAATACTTCTTATCTTAATTAGGCAACAACCATCAAACACCCCCTATAACATCCATCCTTTACAATTCAGAGAGGAGATCTAGACATTTTGACCTATCACGCACACTTATAAAAAGTAAATCCAACCAACTCACCAACCCGTTTTAACTATTTGTAGTTTGCTTTGCAAAAAATGGTTTCGTAAATAAGGTGTAACAAGTATAAAGGAAGAACACAGTCAAACTCTCACCCTGAGGAACGGACCAGCACACAGTCGTCATGACGACCACCAGGAACAGTCTGTCCATCTGAACGGCCAGCATTGTTAGAATACTGTCAGGTATTGCTGCTATACAGAATGTAGTTTGAGATATGGTATCCCAATCTTAACTCTGATGTCCTTTTTATACTTGTGTGTGTGTGTGTGTGATGGACAGTAGACTCTGTGTGTGGTGTGTGTGTGTGTGGTGTGATGGACATAGACCCTGGGAAAGCAGGAAGTGTCAGGGTTAGTTTTCCAGGAAAAGCAGCTGATAGAGGAATTTGAAAGTCGCCGCACCAGCAGTTCTTCACTCCGCTGAGGGTGGGTCACATGATCACCCGGTCACATGATCTAGCGGTTACGGAGGTCGTGGAGGACACTGCAGGGCACTCGTTGGTGTGTGCCACAAACCTGAAATGGGAATTGTGTGTGTGTGTGTGACAATCATCATCACTATATCACAAACTTATGACACGGCCACACTCATCATCCACCCTCCCTCAGGCACACTCACAAGTGCATACACAAGTGTGTGTGTGTGTGGTGTGTGCCTGTAAGTGTACGAAATGGGATGACTCTGTGTGTGTGATGTGTCTGTGTGTGTGTGTGTGTGTGCCTGTAGTGTACGAAATGGGATGACTGTGTGTGTGTGTGTGTGTTGTGCCTGTAAGTGTACGAATGGGATGACTGTGTGTTGTGTGTGTGTGTGTGTGTGTGTGCCTGTAGTATACGAAATGGGATGACTGGTGAGTGTGTGAGTGGTGTGTGTGTGTGTGTGTGTGTGCCTGTAGTTAGACGAATGGGATTGTGAGTGCAGTTATGTTCATATTATTATCCCCGGAGGGTATGGAGGGGAACTGGAGCGATTAACATGAATGTATGTGTTGAGATGTATCCAGACGGACATCATTGTGTGCGTGTGTGAGTGTGAGTGTGTGTGTGAGTGGTGTGTGGTGAGTGTTTGCGTGTGTGTGGTGTGTGAGTGTGTGAGTGTGTGAGTGTGTGTGTGAGTGTGTGTGTGTGTGTGTGTTGTGTGTGGTGTGTGCGTGTGTGTGAGAGGGTGTGTGTGAGTGTGAGTGAGTGTGTGTGTGTGTGTGTGTGTGTGTGTGCGTGCATGGAGGCGCTTCTCCGTCTGTGGTCTGGAGAAAAGTCTGCGGTCTCCCAGGTCTCCAGGGGTAGGGGCTGTGTCCTTATACCCTGCAGTGGCCTCCTCCCCGCTCCTCAGCCCTCTCCTCAGCCCTCTCTTCTCCTCTCCTCAGCCCTCTCCTCAGCCTCTCCTCAGCCCTCCTCCTCAGCCCTCTCCTCGCCCTCTCCTCAGCCCTCTCCTCAGCTCTCCTCAGCCCTCCCCTCTCCTCCCCTCTCCTCTCCTCAGCCCTCTCCTCATCCCTCTCCTCAGCCCTCTCCTCCCCTTTCCTCTCCTCACCTCTCCTCCCTCCCCTCCCCTCCGCCCTCTCCTCAGCCGCTCTCCTCAGCCTCTCCTCTCCTCAGCCCTCTCCTCAGCCCTCCCCTCTCCTCAGCCCTCTCCTCTCCTCTCCTCAGCCCTCTCCTCCGCCTCTCCTCCTCCCTCTCCTCTCCTCTCCCTCTCCCTCTCCTCTCCTCAGCCCTCTCCTGCTCCTCACTCCCTCTCCTCCCCTCTCCTCTCTCCTCAGCCCTCTCCTCAGCCCTCTCCTCTCTCTCCTCCCCTCCCTCCCTCAGCCCCTCCTCTCCTCAGCCTCTCTCCTCAGCCCTCTCCTCAGCGCCCTCTCCTCAGCCCTCTCCTCAGCCCTCTCCTGCAGCCCTCTCCTCATCTCCTCACCCTCGCCCTCTCCTCCAGCCCTCTCCTCAGCCCTCTCCTCAGCCTCTCCTCTCCTCAGCCCTCTCCTCTCCTCACCCTCTCCTCAGCCCTCTCCTCTCCTCAGCCCTCTCCTCCCCTCTCCTCCGCCCTCTCCTCAGCCCTCTCCTCAGCCCTCTCCTCTCCTCCCCTCTCCTCAGCCCTCCCTCTCCTCCCCCTCTCCTCAGCCCTCTCCTCAGCCCTCTCCTCCCCTCTCCTCAGCCCTCCCCTCCCCCTCTCCTCCCTCCCCCCCCTCCCCTCTCCTCAGCCCTCCCCTCTCCTCAGCCCTCCCCTCCCCTCTCCTCAGCCCTCTCCTCCCCTCTCCTCTCCTCCCCTCTCCTCAGCCCTCTCCTCTCCTCAGCCCTCTCCTCCCCTCCCCTCTCCTCTCCTCAGCCCTCTCCTCTCCTCTCTCCTCCTCTCTCCTCGGCCCTCCTCCTCAGCCCTCTCCTCAGCCTCTCCTCAGCCCTCTCCTCCCCTCTCCTCCCCTCTCCTCAGCCCTCTCCTCAGCCCCTCTCCTCTCCTCAGCCCTCTCCTTCCCTCTCCTCTCCTCCCCTCTCCTCGCCCTCTCCTCACTCCCTCCCCTCCCCTCTCCTCTCCTCGGCCCTCTCCTCAGCCCTCCCCTCCCCTCTCCTCTCCTCACCCTCTCCCAGCCCTCTCCTCAGCCTCTGTCCTGCCCCGAACCTGATTCTGGAGCTCGATGAGGGAAGGAGACTGGACTAAATGTAGATCTATGGTCCATTACAAAAGGACACATGAGCATATATATACAGATATAGAGATAGACACTGATATAAAGAGAGAGAGAGAGAGAGAGAGAATAAGGAGGATAAGAGGAGGAGACAGATAGAGGTTCAGCTTTTGCAGATTCAGTCATGGGAATGATTCGATTAGAACGACTGTGCATGAACAACCGTCTTATGTAACACACACACACACACTCACACACACACTCAAAAATTAACGAGGGGACTGTCTCAGCCCAAAACATAAACCAACCAAAACACACACACACACACCCCTCTTCTCCAAACACAGCAGTAGCGAGGGATGATTATGGATGTTTTTGTTTGTTGAATGATCTCTGCCTACCCTACTCCTCTTCTTCAACATCCCCCCCATCTCTCCTCTCGTCTCTCTCTCTCTCGCTCTCTCTCTCTCTCTCTCTCTCCATCTCTCTCTCTCCATCTCTCTCTTCTCTACCCGGGTCTGTGTAGTCAGTGGGAGGGGGAAAGGAGTGTGAGTGTGTGAGTGTGTGTGTGTGTGAGTGTGTGAGTGTGTGAGTGTGTGCACGCGAACACAAATGTGTGTGGATCTGTAGGACTCAGACGGACTCTCATCATATTCCCCTGGTACAGGTCTGGAGTTCCCTGGAGCACAAACTGGAGCTCTGGAGCTGGAAACCTGGCAGGGCAGAGAGACACGCCACTAGATGATCTGCTCAACACACATCCCCGGAACTCACAACCAATGCTCCTGATTCTAGTCTGGAGGTTGTAGAATTTTTTTTTGCATTCATGACTTTCTTCATGGAGTTGCAATCAATGATTCACGTTCCAGTGAAGAGTGGATGACCTGTGGATGACCTGTGGATGACCTGTGGATGACCTGTGCTCACCTTATTCCAGCTGCTCTCTGGGAGCGTGAGGAGAGAGGAGGAGAGGAAAAGACAGAAGGAGAGAGGAGAGAGCGAAGAGGAGGAGAGAGGGAGAGGAGGAGAACCTGGAGACTATAGAAGCAGCTTGACATGGAGATGGAAGGAGATGACGGTAGGTGCTCTGGACCTGGTGCAGAAATCCTCTCGGCGACTCAGTCTGAGTGGACTGTTGTCTGACTGGACTGTTGTCTGACTGGACTGTTGTCTGAGTGGACTCTTGTCTGACTGGACTCGAGTGCGGTTAGATTTTTAGGGGGGGGCATGCACCTTTGTGTCAGACAAGATCAATTAATCACAGCCAATTATGTGTAAAAAAAATACAAATAAAAAAATATATACACTGAATTTCTTAAAAAAAATGTTTTAATCATTTATCAGCAGATAAAAAATATGTATTCCTGCACTCTCTCCATGTTTCTCTTCTCCCTGTGTGTTCATAGTCTTAGTACACTCTTTTCTGTTCTTCTCGGACTCACCGACTTTCATTTTCTATCACTATCTTTTCTCTGATTTTCTGTGTATCTCTCCCTCTCGCTCCCTCTCCCTCTCCCTCGTGCTCTCCCTCTCCCTCTCCCTCGTCCCTCGCTCTCCCTCTCCCTCATCTCACTCCCTCTCCCTCTCCCTCTCCTCCCCTCTCCCTCTCCCTCTCCCTCTCTCCTCTCCCTCTCCCTCTCCCTCTCCCTCTCCCTCCCTCTCCCTCTCCCTCTCCCTCTCCCTCTCCCTCTGCCCTCTCCCTCTCCCTCTCCCACTGGAAAGGCTGGTTGTCTGGATGAATCAGTCTCAGAAAAACAATGCTGCAGATTCTAGACACAGGACCCAGAGGATATACACTGTGCTTGCTGTGTGACTGCATGAGTGTCATAGAGAAAGAAAAGGGGAGAAGATAGTTAGATATAACATTTTTAAATAAAAGAAGTTCCAATTGTTTTGATGTACGGACAGTGGTGGTCTAGTTATGTTCAGTAACCGCATACACACACACACACTCTCTGCAATGCTCTCTACAAACATCCAAACACATTCATGTTTTCTCCAAACATGCACACATACACACACACACAGAGCACATGGACCTCTTCTACATGCTGCACACTGTGGAGACATGTCAGAACTGATCATTGTTTTGTGTATGTGTCTTTGTGTGTTTGTAGAGTGTGTGTGTGAGTTTGCAGAGAGAACGTGTTTTCATGTGTGTGTCTGTGTGTGACTTTTTAGACAGCATGTGTGTTTGTAGAGAGCGTGTGTGCGTGTGTATGTTGTGTGTGCAATGTGTGTGTGTGCAACTGCAATGTGTGTGTGCAATGTGTGTGTGTGTGGGCATGTGTATGTGTGTGTGTGTGTGTGTGTGTGCGTGTGAGGTCAGCAGGATCCTCCAGCACCGAGAGTAACCCAGAGTGTTAGTGGGTCACTCTCAGCCGAAGGGCGTGTTCTCATCGTACTGATGACAAAACCACAAGCCCTTAGGAGAACCAGGGGAGAAGTGACGTCTGCTTGCTTGTGTTTTAGATGTGTGTGCGTGTGAGGGTACTGTGTTTGAGTAGTGTGTGTGAGGGCTACGCTCATAAAATATCTAGAATTTGTCATAAAATGTGTATATATCTCTGTGTTCATCTGTCAATTCTCTCTATCTCTCTCTCTGTCTGTGTATCTCTCTCTCCTGCTCTTTCTCTCTCTCTCGCTCTCTGTCTCTCTCTCTCTCTCTCCTGCTCTTTCTCTCTCTTTCTTTCTCTCTCTCTCTCTGTCTCTCTCTCTCCTGCTCTTTGTCTGTGTCGTGCGACCCTAGCCCCCACAGACAGGGAGCACCATCTGATGCTCTGAGAGGACGCCTGGAAGCAGAGAGGGAGAGGAAGAAGGAAGGAAGGAGAGGATATAGGAGGGAGGGAACCTGCTCCTTAATACCGGTCAGAGAGATATTCCCTGTGACATCATGAGTGTTCCGCCCACTGGAACCCCAAACCCAAATATGGAGGTGAAGGGCGTTTTCCCAGGAGATGCCGTTGCTAAGCAATGCCTTGGCAGCCTACACCTTTCTAGCAGGTAAACTAAGCAACAGGTGGTATTTATAAGCTCTCCGGTTCAACGACAGCTCTTTAATTTTGTCTTCTCTCATCATCTCTGCCCTTCTCTCTCTCTTTCTCTCACCCTTGCCCTCTCTCTACCGCCCATCTCGTCTCCTCTCTACCCCCCAAACGCCCTCTCTCTACCCCCCCAACGCCCTCTCTCTACCCCCCCAACGCCCTCTCTCTACCCCCCCAACGCCCTCTCTCTACCCCCCCAACACCCTCTCCTCTACCCCCCCCAACACCCTCTCGCTACCCCCCCAACACCCCTCGCTCCACCCCCACACCCGCGTCTCTACCCCCCCCAACACCCCTCCTCTACCCCCCCAACACCCGCCGTCTCCTCCCTACCCCCCCAACACCCGCTCTCTACCCCCCAACACCCGCGCTCGACCCCCCCAACACCCGCGCGTCGTACCCCCCCCAACGCCGCCCTCGTACGCACCCCCCCCAACACCCCTCTCTCTACCCCCCCCAACACCCTCTCTCTACCCCCCCCAACGCCCTCGCCACCCGCCCCACCTCCTATCGCGCCCCCCCAAACACTCCTCGACCGCCTACCCCCCCAACACCCTCTCGTCTACCCCCCCCAACCCTCTCTCTACCCCCCCAACACACCGCTCGACAACACCCCTCTCTACCCCCCCAACACCCTCTCTCTACCCCACCCAACACCCCTCTCACCCTACCCCCCCAACACCCCTCGCTACCCCCCCCAACACCCTCTCTCTACCCCCCCCAACACCCTCTCTCGACCCCCCAACACCCTCTCTCTACCCCCCCAACACCCTCTCTCTACCCCCCCCAACGCCCTCTCTCTACCCCCCCCAACACCCTCTCTCTACCCCCCCCCAACACCCTCTCTCTACCCCCCCAACACCCCTCTCTACCCCCCCAACACCCTCTCTCTACCCCCCCAACACCTCTCTCTACCCCCCCAACACCCTCTCTCTACCCCCCAACCACCCTCTCTCTACCCCCCCAAACACCCTCTCTCTACCCCCCAACACCCTCTCTCTACCCACCCCCCGGCCCCCAGACAATTCAGAGAGGGCAGCGCTGGTCTTCGTCAGCGGGGTGTGTGTGGGACTCCTCCTCACACTCTTTGCCCTCGTCTTCCAAGTACACTGCCGGACCGACTGTCACTACAGCAACAGGAGGCGACATCGCCACGACAACAGCCGCCCTCATCGTCACCGTGGCGACCCCCATTGCCCAATACACCACCTTGCAGTGGCGGAGACCGGCGAGGACAGCCGGTCGGGGGACTTGGATGACGTCACTGCCGACCTGTCGTCACGGAGACGGAGGCAGTCGGAGAGGACGCTGGTGCGCACGAGTGTGTTCACGTCGGCAGAAGGTGAACACACACACTCACACACACACTAACACACACACTCACACACTAACACACACACTCACACACACACTCCCTGTGGTGGCCATGTGCAGTGTGCTGGGACGTGGTGGTATTCTGCTTCGGTTCCTGGTCCTTAAATATCTTACAAGCTAACAGCCATCTCTCTCGCTCACTTCAAACTGCACACCTGCATACACGAGTGTGCGATGTGTTGATGTGTGTGTGACACAACACATACACACACTTAAGCACAGACACAGGAATACATCAGCGCATACACACAAACGTCAACGCATCAGTACGCACAAGCTTTCACACACACACACACACACACACAGGAACGCATCAATTCACACAGCGTCACAAGCAAACAAAGCACTAGAGATTGGAGCATTTGGGACATTTGATCGGAGGTCCTTCATGTTGTCTTGCTCTGGTCTGCAGAGTTGGAGCGAGCGCAGAGGCTGGAGGACAGAGAGAGAATCCTCCGAGAGATCTGGATCAACGGACAGCCTGACCTGAACACCATCACACACGGCCTCAACCACTACTACTGACGGACAGCCTGACCTGAACCTCAACCACTACTACTGAGAGACAGCCTGACCTGAACACCATCACACACGGCCTCAACCACTACTACTGACGGACAGCCTGACCTGAACCTCAACCACTACTACTGACGGACAGCCTGACCTGAAACACCATCACACACGGCCTCAACCACTACTACTGACGGACAGCCTGACCTGAACACCATCACACACGGCCTCAACCACTACTACTGACGGACAGCCTGACCTGAACCTCAACCACTACTACTGACGGACAGCCTGACCTGAACACCATCACACACGGCCTCAACCACTACTACTGACGGACAGCCTGACCTGAACACCATCACACACGGCCTCAACCACTACTACTGACGGACAGCCTGACCTGAACACCATCACGCACGGCCTCAACCACTACTACTGACGGACAGCCTGACCTGAACACCATCACACACGGCCTCAACCACTACAACTGAGGGACAGCCTGACCTGAACACCATCACACACGGCCTCAACCACTACTACTGACGGACAGCCTGACCTGAACACCATCACGCACGGCCTCAACCACTACTACTGACGGACAGCCTGACCTGAACACCATCACACACGGCCTCAACCACTACTACTGAGGGACAGCCTGACCTGAACACCATCACACACGGCCTCAACCACTACTACTGACGGACAGCCTGACCTGAACACCATCACGCACGGCCTCAACCACTACTACTGACGGACAGCCTGACCTGAACACCATCACACACGGCCTCAACCACTACTACTGACGGACAGCCTGACCTGAACACCATCACACACGGCCTCAACCACTACTACTGACGGACAGCCTGACCTGAACACCATCACACACGGCCTCAACCACTACTACTGACGGACAGCCTGACCTGAACCTCAACCACTACTACTGAGGGACAGCCTAGGAGTGTGTGGGTTTAGGGGTGTGTGTATGTGTGTTTTTTAAATTATATTTGTGACTGTGTGTGTGTGGTTTGTGTGCCTCTTTTTCCCATGGTTTAGAGGACACAGCTGCCTTCTTCTCACAGCAGTTACAGTCTCTGGTGTGAGTCAACAGCGCCCTCCAGAGGCAGGAGGGCCAACAGTCTGTGGAAGCCTATGGAGCCGGCAGTGAGGCAGAGTTTTGCTGTGTTGAAGATGGAGAGATATTTATATAAATAATAATTTATGATAAATGATAGACGTGGTGTATACTCCACTCTGTGAGGGCGGGGTCTCTCGAAGGGGGTATGTTTGTTTATGGAGAAACAGGAGTAAGTACCATCTGGAAGAGGCTTCTCAAATCAAATCCAAATGTATTTGTATAGCCCTTTTTACACGCAAGCATGTCACAGAGGGCTTCACATACGCCCATAGAGCTGCCCCTCAACCAACCTAAACCCTCAAGTAAGACAAGGGAAAACTCCCAGAAAAACTCAATGCAAGAGAAAAAAATGGAAGAAACCTTGGGAGGAGCAATTCAGTGAGGGATCCCCTCGTCCAGAGACGGTTGCTTCTCATCAAGAGATGTCGACAAACCAAGTTAGACATGTGGCAGTGTCTACCTCAGACCTCCCTTAGAACTGTGCCCGTTTGGAAGTCATGTATAATTGAAAATGCATCTAATTAATGTGTCTTTCTTAAATTGTATCGCTATTTTGTTTCCATTAAACGTGAGTTTTACGTGCTCTATTAAAAATTGAACCGGTCATGTTGACATGGTTACAGTGAAGGGGAACTGTAAATATATTTCTCTGTCCTCTTCTCTTACAGCGTAATTCTCTTTCCTCTTTCATCTGTTCACTTCCTGTATATAAGTCTATGGGGCAGCCGACTCCCTGACGCTCCCATGGCAACGTGTTGCTCCCATGGCAACGTGTTGCTCCTCTACTAGGTCTCTGACATCACCTCAGACCTGTCCACCCCCCCCCGTCCCCTTTACCTTATATAAGTCTGCCCTCATTTCCCATGAAGAGTAATCCATGAATGAAAACCAATGCTTTTATGTTGGTAAATATTAGTTCTGCAGTACAAAAAAAAAGTTGTTTAAAAAACAAACGTGTTTCATTATTTAGACACAACAAAACACACATTTCAAGTAGTGTGCGTTTCATAATTCCATTGGCACTCAGGTACAATTACCAACTAGCAACAAAACATTTAGTTAATAGAGCTAATCAAAAACACTATTAACATAAAACATATTTCGAAACAGGCACAGTGTGCGGATGCTTAGGGTTATAGAGAACCCCCCCCCCTGGTGGTAGAGAAGCGTTACTGCAGGACTGGTCTCTGGTTGAGGGCAGCTTCACATGTGCTCAGGGTGGTTCTGAAGGCAGGTGATGAACTCCTCCACCGCTTTGCCCTCAAAGCAGATCTGATACACAGCTGCAAACAGCGGGTACCTGAGAGGCAGATACACACGGCACCAAGTTGTAAACGTAGGCATTGATGAACCGCTTACATTGATGTAGCAGATGTTAATAAACCACATTGTTTTGGCTTTTGAAAAAAAAGGACAGAGGCCAGTGTTAGCTAATGCTAGTGTTAATGCTAATGCTAGTGTTCATGCTAAGGGTAATGGTCATGCTAAGGCTAATGGTCATGCTAATGCTAACGCGTCTTTAAAGAGAGGGAGATATTAGACTCACTGTTTCACCATGTCTCTTTTCATCAGAATCTTGTACACCTCAGCAGAGGTTTGTGGACCTTGCAGCTTCTGACCGTTGAGCATCTCTACCTCCAGCTCCTCAATAGACTGTAGACACACACACACATGCGCACACACACAGACATTTTAATATTACATTTAGTCATTTACCAGACACTCTTATCCAGAGCGATAATATTCCACAGAGGTGTAGAGATGAAGTATCATCAAGTATCCGCCTGAGGAAACCATCCGCCTGGTGGGACTGAACTTGGAGGACTTGTCCTGGTGGGACTGAACTTGGAGGACTTGTCCTGGTGGGACTGACCTTGGAGGACTTGTCCTGGTGGGACTGACCTTGGAGGACTTGTCCTGGTGGGACTGACCTTGGAGGACTTGTCCTGGTGGGAGTGACCTTGGAGGACTTGTCCTGATGGGACTGACCTTGGAGGACTTGTCCTGGTGGGACTGACCTTGGAGGACTTGTCCTGATGGGACTGACCTTGGAGGACTTGTCCTAGTGGGACTGACCTTGGAGGACTTGTCCTGGTGGTACTGACCTTGGAGGACTTGTCCTAGTGGGACTGACCTTGGAGGACTTGTCCTGGTGGTACTGACCTTGGAGGACTTGTCCTGGTGGGACTGACCTTGGAGGACTTGTCCTGGTGGGACTGACCTTGGAGGACTTGTCCTGGTGGGACTGACCTTGGAGGACTTGTCCTGGTGGGACTGACCTTGGAGGACTTGTCCTGGTGGGAGTGACCTTGGAGGACTTGTCCTGATGGGACTGACCTTGGAGGACTTGTCCTAGTGGGACTGACCTTGGAGGACTTGTCCTGGTGGTACTGACCTTGGAGGACTTGTCCTAGTGGGACTGACCTTGGAGGACTTGTCCTGGTGGTACTGACCTTGGAGGACTTGTCCTGGTGGGACTGACCTTGGAGGACTTGTCCTGGTGGGACTGACCTTGGAGGACTTGTCCTGATGGGACTGAACTTGGAGGACTTGTCCTGGTGGGACTGACCTTGGAGGACTTGGCCTGGTGGGACTGAACTTGGAGGACTTGTCCTGGTGGGAGTGACCTTGGAGGACTTGTCCTGGTGGGACTGACCTTGGAGGACTTGTCCTGGTGGGACTGACCTTGGAGGACTTGTCCTGATGGGACTGACCTTGGAGGACTTGTCCTGGTGGGACTGACCTTGGAGGACTTGTCCTGGTGGGACTGACCTTGGAGGACTTGTCCTGGTGGGAGTGACCTTGGAGGACTTGTCCTGGTGGTACTGACCTTGGAGGACTTGGCCTGGTGGGACTGAACTTGGAGGACTTGTCCTGGTGGGACTGAACTTGGAGGACTTGTCCTGGTGGGAATGACCTTGGAGGACTTGTCCTGGTGGGACTGACCTTGGAGGACTTGTCCTGGTGGGAGTGACCTTGGAGGACTTGTCCTGGTGGTACTGACCTTGGAGGACTTGTCCTGGTGGGAGTGACCTTGGAGGACTTGTCCTGGTGGGACTGAACTTGGAGGACTTGTCCTGGCAGGACTGACCTTGGAGGACTTGTCCTGGTGGGACTGAACTTGGAGGACTTGGCCTGGTGGGACTGACCTTGGAGGACTTGTCCTGATGGGACTTACCTTGGAGGACTTGTCCTGGTGGGAGTGACCTTGGAGGACTTGTCCTGGTGGGACTGAACTTGGAGGACTTGTCCTGGTGGGACTGAACTTGGAGGACTTGTCCTGGTGGGACAGACCTTGGAGGACTTGTCCTGATGGGACTGACCTTGGAGGACTTGTCCTGGTGGGACTGACCTTGGAGGACTTGTCCTGGTGGGACTGAACTTGGAGGACTTGTCCTGATGGGACTGACCTTGGAGGACTTGTCCTGGTGGGACTGAACTTGGAGGACTTGTCCTGGTGGGAGTGACCTTGGAGGACTTGTCCTGATGGGACTGACCTTGGAGGACTTGCCCTGATGGGAGTGACCTTGGAGGACTTGTCCTGGTGGGAGTGACCTTGGAGGACTTGTCCTGGTGGGACTGACCTTGGAGGACTTGTCCTGGTGGGACTGACCTTGGAGGACTTGGCCTAGTGGGACTGACCTTGGAGGACTTGTCCTGATGGGAGTGACCTTGGAGGACTTGTCCTGATGGGACTGACCTTGGAGGACTTGTCCTGATGGGACTGACCTTGGAGGACTTGTCCTGATGGGAGTGACCTTGGAGGACTTGTCCTGGTGGGACTGACCTTGGAGGACTTGTCCTGGTGGGACTGACCTTGGAGGACTTGTCCTGATGGGAGTGACCTTGGAGGACTTGTCCTGGTGGGACTGACCTTGGAGGACTTGTCCTGGTGGGACTGACCTTGGAGGACTTGTATGGTGGGACTGACCTTGGAGGACTTGGCGAATGCCTCGGCCACCTTGCGGTTGCGTCCCCCGTAGCAGGTGGTGATGAGGTCGGCCACGCCGCAGCTCTCCAGGAAGGTGACGGGGCTGACCTGGCCCTTCAGGGGGAGGAGTCAAGGATTTATTATGTGTTCCTGGAAATCAATCAGTATAGATCACATTTCAGTCTTGCTATTTGCCCATAGTCTATCTTATCATTAATTCATATACAGTATATACACACACACACACACACACACACACACACACACACACACATGTATAGTGTGTATGTGTGTGTTTGTGTTCCTGCTGTAACCTAAATTGGATCCTGAGTTTGAAAGGCATTTCTTCCTCACCTTGCAGAAGAGCTTGGTGAAGGACACCATCTCCATGAGTCCCAGACGGATGACGGCTGCCTTGGTGTTGTCCCCGAAGCCCAGACCGTCACAGAAACCTGCGCCCACGGCAACGATGTTCTGGGCCAGACGGGAAGATGTGAGCAAGCACGCCGTAACCCAGCAGTGTAAACTCACAGCTGATTAATCAAATCTAAGTGTTCCATGTGGAGGGCTGTACCTTGAGAGCTCCACAGAGCTCCACCGTGTCACTCTCCTGCACCACGGTGATCCTGAAGTTGGGTGTCTGGAGCAGCTCTTTAAACACCTGGCCGTTTGGCTCGTTCTTCGCCCCTGTTTCGGTCAAGATTTGAACTTGTAGCTGAAGTTCCCAGTGCGAGTAGAGAGAATGTGATTTGTATAACCCATGGGTGTATCTAGCCCATAAGTTTCATTAGCCCCCCCCAAATAAAAAAATAAATTTTCTTCCATATTTTAAATCTAAATTTGTTAATTTCTCTTCCTAAAACCCACTAGAGGACACTATTTAAAAGGATATTTTCCCCCCTAATTTAGCTGGGTCACGGGAAAAAACGATCTTTATCTAGGGGCTTAGCCCCCCCAAAAGTTGGAACCTAGATTCGCCCCTGGTATAACCTCAACAAAAAGGTTAAAAGCAGAATGAGGGCCTTAGTTACCGATGGTTGTCTCACAGAACTTCTCGTCCGCAACCTCGTTGGCGATGTTGGCTCCCATCAACACGCTGACTTCTATCTCCAGTTTCTCTCTGATGATGTCAGAGATCAGCTTCAGACCGTCAGGACCCTCGTCGATGCCCTAGACGAGGAACAGAGAGGAACAGGATCGTGTTTTTTCCCCCTTTCTCCTTCCTCTTTCTTGTTTCTCTCTCTCCGCAGAATTTGTGCGGTGACTGACAGCAAAGTTTAGGCCACACTTAGAGCTTGTGATCAGATCATACAGGATTCCTCTGAGTTACTTCAACAGAGGCGTCCGTATCTTACACATATAGCAAGGCAGGGCAAAGTCAGAGCGTCTGGAGACATGATACTGTTTTCCTATCTAGAAGATCCAGATCTATACCAAGCTGCTCTCGATATATTTTCCTTGTCTTCCTTGAGGGTTTAGGTTGATTGAGGGGCAGCTCTAGGGGCGTATGTGTAGCCCTCTGTGACATGCTTGCGTGTAAAAAGGGCTATACAAATACATTTTGATTTGACTCTTACTTTGATGAGGGAGATCCCGATGGTCCCCTCTTTGACATGTGGTTTCATCTGATTACAGAGCTTCCCGATGAACTGGTGTGGGATGACAAACACCAGCACACTGGCTCCTTTCACCGCCTCGGTTACCTCGGGAACTGCAACCTGAGGGGAGCCGAGACATCAGCTTTGATTACATTGATGGGATGATCTTCTGGATGTGGACCTACATTCATATTAAAGAAATAATTTTAAATGTAAGATATCTCGCCTCTCCTAAGGAGATAAGGATTTAACGATGTAAACACATGGCACTGTGCCAGGTAGTGACAGTCCTTAATGTATGAAGGCAATTAAGGTCCTTAATGATGGGGGCTATTATAGTAATAATATTATAAAAGGTCAAGGTTCACTCATCTTATCAATGGCTGATTGTTTTATACATTATCAAAATCCCTGACAGACTAAGGGGAATTGCACTATTCACACATAAATGATTTGATCTTTGATCGTTTTCCCTGCCCAAAAGTACTCCTTACCACATTTTTGGGCAGTTTGTGACCTGGTAGATATTTGACATTCTCGTGTTCCGTATTAATGATTTCTGTCAACTTTCTGCCATCGATCATTTCCTCATAAACCCACATGTTTACGATTGGATCAAAGCGGTTGGATCCTTTTACATTGTGTCCAATGATTTTGGCTATGGCAGAGCCCCTGAAAAAGAGATAAAACAGTAAAGTTTCGATCGATAAACCAAAATGTATAAATGTCAATTTATGCTAACATTATTAAGTCCTTACTTTTCATTAGTACAATACTTTTGTATTTGAAAATAAATTGGATAAATTGTCACAATTAAACACACAATTCGTGTAGGCAAAACGAATCCCTACCAGTTTCCCGATCCAACGATGCATACTTTCTTCGCAGGCATTTCTTGGATTTAGTACGGTTGTCTGTAAAACTCCTGATAAAAGAGTAGCGTAGTTTTAGTAGGTCGTAATAGTTTGAGTGTCAACTTCCTCATACGCCCATAATCCTTTAACTAAACTAGAATGCTCCACCCTGTGATTTGATTAGCTCTCACTGCTGCCAGTTTTTCCTTTCTTCTTCGTAGATTTGAGTAACGAGGGTGCGTCTGGGAATTCTATAGGTATGTACGCTTGTCATGACAAGCATTTTCATTCACTGTAATTTGAGCGTTTTTATGAGAATTCATCAATGACATATTGACTGTGAGTCGAATAATGCAGCTAGGAACTTTATTTACTCAACCTCAGAAATAGTAGATAGTTTAAAGCTTCAAACGAGGAGCAAATGCACTTGCGATATGTGTCGTCATCATGAGACAAACACAATCGTAAAGGTTTAAGCACAGTAGAATGTTGGAGGACTTTTATTTTGAAGTCAAGTGTTTATGCCACTGACAGCTCTCACGGATTGATCACGTGTTTCAGTGACAGATTATACTGTAAACAATTAATCGCGGGTTTTATTCGAATATACTGTGATGAAATTATTAATCCGTCAATTAGACAGTCTATCTAGATAGCTAGTCTATTTACCTAGCTATCTAAATGTCCGCGTAGCGTAATCGGTGTTTAGAAAAAGCATGTATAGGGAATGGCACTGAAAGCAAGGCCTGTAAATAGGCTAACTCTAGCTACTGTAGCTGGCTACCTACTAGTACTTGAACAAATCTGTTGAGAACATTGCGGAGCTAGCTATCTTCCTCCTAGCTAGCCTCGAGGTTTGTAGCTGGCTAGCTTGTTAGATATTAGCTAAAGTTACTAGTAGATATCCTGGCACTTAAGCTGGTAGATAGCTGGTATCCTGGCAGACGGACAGTGTTTGAGCGAGCTAGCCATGACTATGCAAGGAGAAACAACGGCATTACGAATCTCCGACAGTGAAGGCAAGCTTGATGTCCTTACTGGTACTCAGAACAGGACTCCGAGTTCTGGGAGGGCTAGTTCGAAAGGCTGGCAGTACAGGTATGGTGACTTCTGTCTGGCTATGCTATGCTAACTAGCATGGAATGATGCTTAATGCCAGGGTTTACTAGACAGTTACTGATTGGATCAGATACACTGTGTGAAAATGTCATACATTACAGACACTGTTCCAAGCGATGTCAAGTGTAGAAGCATAGTATGAGCACAGTCAAAATGAATATAGATGTGTCAGCGTGCAGTCCAACTATCTAGCACAATAGCTAATACTCGGCTTGGCTAACTGCTAACTGACGAGCTGCCAGATTTAGCTAGCTAACAAACAAGTCACATTTTGTCTGAAATTGAACTTTGGTCTATCTATGTATACCACTTGCACAACCAGTAAAGCAAGTAGTGCTAGTCTCTATGCTGTGCAGTTAGACACTAGGTCCGGTTTTTTCTATTAGGAAGCTGGTTTGTCAATTTCAGTTGATGTCATTAACCGTTTATCAGTAAACACTTACCCTGATCGGTGTTGATTTTGTATAGTGACCACATGGAAAACATCGATGGCTACTTGATGAAATACACCAATCTGGTAACAGGATGGCAATACAGGTGAGTGACTGACAGATTATTCTACCCAATGTTATGTCATTGAAATGAGCCACACTTGACGTCAACAATTATAAATCGCTTTACTAGTGTTAATTTGCCTTTTACAGGTTCTTTGTGTTGAACAATGAGGCTGGGTTACTGGAGTACTTTGTCAATGAACAGTCCAGGCCTCAGAAGCCTCGCGGGACTCTCCCGCTGGCCGGTGCCGTCATATCCCCGAGCGATGAAGACTCGCACACCTTCACCGTCAACGCCATCAGTGGAGAACAGTACAAACTCAGGGGTTGGTACTTAGACACCCGCCGTCTCTCTCACGCTCTCCATTTGAGCTAAAAATACATTGGTTTCAATCACAACTTGCTCCACCATCCAAACTTTTTGCTTGATCTGCAGTGTTTAAAAAATAATTTAAAAAAGCTCAATAAGATCAGTGTTGGACTAATAGACAGAGAATATTTTCAGACTGAGATGTTTGGTGATGGAACATCTCATTCATCATATATTGATTTGGAATGTTTTCTAATTATCTTCTGTTGTCAAGTTAATCATTCTCAGGGATCAATGCGGCGTTCTTGTCTGAAGTGTAATGAGGTTCCCCGGTATGTGTGTGTGTGTGTGTGTTTTAGCCACAGACGCTAAAGAGAGACAGCACTGGGTGAGCAGACTGCAGATCTGCACACAGCACCACACAGAGGCCATGGGGAAGGTGAGACCAGAGCACTCACTCTCTCTCTTTCTCTCTCTCTCTCTCTCTTTTCTCTCTCTCTCTCCCCTCTGTTCTCTCTCTCTCTCTCTCTCTCTATTGTAAATACATGTGGGGGTTTTAATACAAATAAAATAAACCCCCCCTAAAATATTCTTTGCGGCTGTGCTCAGAGAACATTTTGTGTATCGTTATATGAATCTTTTTTCTTCTTCTTCTCCCGTGTTGTCTGTGTGCTCAGAGCAACCCTCCTCCCAAGTCCCGCAGCTACTCCACGGTGTCCCAGGGAAGCGGGAGCTCCCCTCTGTCCCAGCGTCGGCCCAGTCACAACGCCGCCTACAGCATATCCCAGCTCCACAAGGGCTCCTCGCTCTACTCCAGCAGGAGGTCGCTGCTGCCTGACCACCTGATGGACGCCAGGGAGGTGAGACAGGGAGGCCAGGGAGGTGAGACAGGGAGGTGAGACAGGGAGGTGAGACAGGGAGGTGAGACAGGGAGGCCAGGGAGGTGAGACAGGGAGGTGAGACAGGGAGGCCAGGGAGGTGAGGCAGGGAGGCCAGGGAGGTGAGACAGGGAGGCCAGGGAAGTGAGGCAGGGAGGTGAGACAGGGAGGTGAGACAGGGAGGCCAGACAGGGAGGCCAGGGAAGTGAGGCAGGGAGGTGAGACAGGGAGGTGAGACAGGGAGGCCAGGGAGGTGAGGCAGGGAGGTCAGGGAGGTGAGACAGGGAGGCCAGGGAAGTGAGGCAGGGAGGTGAGACAGGGAGGTGAGACAGGGAGGCCAGACAGGGAGGCCAGGGAAGTGAGGCAGGGAGGTGAGACAGGGAGGTGAGACAGGGAGGCCAGGGAGGTGAGGCAGGGAGGCCAGGGAGGTGAGACAGGGAGGTGAGACAGGGACACAGCCTCTGTCTTGGGTTACCCTGTAAAGCCAACAGGAAGTGTAAACCAGATAGGGTCTAATCCCCCGTAGCATAAGTGTCTGCTTCTGTGTCTCATCGTGGCTTGTGATTGGAGGAGAGGCCGGGTTAGCATCCAAAAAGTTACTACCACATCTTCCTCTTTCATTCATGTATTTTTCTGGCATGTTGCCCATAGCAACAACCCTTAAATCACACCTGGGCTGTAGAGCTACCGCCCTGTAGTGACTCATGCCAACCATAATCTGGCATACCTCACTCTAATAATAGGGTGACAAGCTGAGTCATGTTTCCTCCAGGCTGCGTTGGCGTGGAAACCAACAGGACGGTTTGCCTCCTGGAGCAGCCGTTGCACAACCCTAAACTACACTAGCCTCATTTACTGAAAGGAACAAAACCGCAGACACAATCATAATTATAACAGTGTTCGTTTAGCAGACACTTACCCCAGGCGATACAGGACGATTTGAACCTGTTATCTCTTTACCTGCAGCGAAATGCACCGCTGAGCTACACCCCCCCCAACCCCACATCCCCATCTCCACATACCTAGCACCTGTTGTAATGGGGCTCAGATGGCTGAGCGGTTAGGGAGTCGGGCTATTAATGCAAAGGTTGTTGGTTCGATTCCTGGCTGTGCCAAATGGGCAAGGCACTTTACCCTACTTGCCTCGGGGAGAATGTCCCTGTACTTCCTGTAAGTCGCTCTGGATAAGAGCGTCTGCAAAATGACTAAATGTAAAATGTAATGTGTCCCCTGGCCTTCCCCACTCCCCCCCCAGATGATGGTGCAGGCCCAGGGGCAGCACAGGGACCTGATCCAGGGCATCGAGGGCCTGCCCCCGGCCCCGGGGCCCTCCCTGTCGCCCCTGGACCAGGACCTGCTCATGCTGAAGGCCACCTCCATGGCCACCATGAACTGCCTCAACGACTGTCTCCACATCCTCCAGCTGCAGCAGGTGGCTCGGCACGCCAGCTCTCTGGGAGGTCAGTCCAGACGAGGGGAGCTGTGTGTGTGTGTGAGTGTGTGTGTGTGTCCTTGCTTGATTGAGTCTGTAAGTGTGTGTGTGTGTACTTGCTGGATTGAGTCTTTGAGTGTGTGTGTGTGTGTGTCCTTGCTGGATTCAGTCTGTGAGTGTGTGGGTGTGTGTGTGTCCTTGCTGGATTGAGTCTGTGAGTGTGTGTGTGTGTCCTTGCTTGATTGAGTCTGTGAGTGTGTGTGTGTCCTTGCTGGATTGAGTCTGTGAGTGTGTGTGTGTGTGTGTGTGTGTGTGTGTGTCCTTGCTTGATTGAGTCTGTAAGTGTGTGTGTGTGTGTCCTTGCTGGATTGAGTCTGTGAGTGTGTGTTTGTGTCCTTGCTTGATTGAGTCTGTAAGTGTGTGTGTGTGTGTGTCCTTGCTTGATTGAGTCTGTGAGTGTGTGTGTGTCCTTGCTGGATTGAGTCTGTGTCGAAGGATGTGTTTCAACACGCTAGACGAAGCAGAGTCGGGCTCAACGTAGGCACACTGTCTGGTCTAACGGACTGTAAATGTGGGTGTGACGTTTTACAGCATTGGTGTTCTTGAGGGTACAGCAGTTTGTGCAACGCAGTCACATCTGGAGTGAAACATCAAGCTGGTGGCAACTTGTGTGGTGGCATATGAACTTCCAATACTGCCAACACTGTACCACCTTGTCTGTGAGCAGAATCATTAATATGCACAGCAGGTCTTCTTCTCTACAAACTCTACAGTTAGGCACTGGGTCTCTGTTTCCTGAGAGTTTATTTTGAGACGTCTCTGTGTGGCAGTCTCTTCTTCTTTATCCTCCTCCGTGGAGATGTCTCCGAGCTGTGGGGGGTCTCCTTGTTCAGGAGAGCTGAATCTCCGTACCAGAGTCCCACCCAGCCATGAGGTCTCACATCAATCGCTTCCCCAATCAGAGGTCCTTTCGTCGGGTGGCAGAACCACTTTGATGAGGCTAGGAGATGAAGACATGGAGGAACTTTGTTGTTTCTCCACGTTTCCTTTATTGGAGACAGTTGCCTTGATTCCAAAACAAGTTGTAAAGGAAAGTTAATGTGTCTGGGTGTGTTGTGGCCGTGTTTTATCTGCTGGAATGCGAGACGGAGACGGGATTGTCTGTTTTCAGTTGCGCAACCAGTCGTAACCCGACGACGTTTATGGTAGTCTGTAAAACATTGTGTAAAATCGTATCTGATCTTGACTTTTAAGGATCAAGTTAGTAATGTGCTGTGGAGGCACTGTGGCGGAGGTGTCATCGTTACCTTCTATTGGGACTTACGGTAGAGAGTAATAGCATAGCTGATGTGTTTGTGCCAAGAGTGTTGTCAGGACTGTATATAGATCCTTCCTCTGATGACACTCTCTTTGGCAACGATACAACCATTTGTATAACTGTATAACAAAGCCACATGAGGTGTGAAATGGATCTTGCTTTGCTTGCTGGGTGAAATTGTCATTTATTTCATCATTTGTGGAGTAAATTAGCTTTTTTTTCCTGAGTAGAGAGTTGCTTGACTAGTTATATAGCTCATCATTGACAATGTGCATGTCAGAGTTATACTATCTGTGCTGGTGGGAAAGGAACTTACAAGTATTTATTTATGCTTCACTAGCATCCAACTGTTCTGTAATTGTTTCTGCATAGGCCTCAATCTGCAAACAAATACATGATAAATATAGAACAGGAAGCAATGTTTGTTAGGTTCTATGGTAGATTTGGTGAAGGAGGGTCAAATATCCAAGAAAGAATGGAATTAATCATTCCTAGCAAAAAAAACGTTTGTCATTGTGTTTTTGTCATTCCAAAAAATGTGTTGGACATCTCCGTATCTCCCAATTTGAACACCAGCGTTACCCTGAAGGCATTTCTCTAGTGTTTCTTATTGTAATAAAGTAGGTAACACACTCTGCAACACAGGCACAACCAAACAAGAGCACCAGTACGAGTTGATAACTTGTTATTCAACCTGATTTCGAATACTGTCATGTTGTCTTTGTTTTAGGGATTTTGATTTGGCATAAGAATTCTGGAATTTTGACGAGAGTTCCGGAATTTTGACGAGAGTTCCGGAATTTTGACGAGGGTTCCGGAATTTTGACGAGGGTTCCGGAATTTTGACGAGAGTTCCGGAATTTTGACGAGAATTCCGGAATTTTGACGAGGGTTCCGGAATTTTGACGAGGGTTCCGGAATTTTGACGAGAGTTCCGGAATTTTGACGAGAGTTCCGGAATTTTGACGAGGGTTCCGGAATTTTGACGAGAGTTCCGGAATTTTGACGAGAGTTCCGGAATTTTGACGAGAGTTCCGGAATTTTGACGAAAGTTCCGGAATTTTGACGAGGGTTCCGGAATTTTGGCGAGAGTTCCGGAATTTTGACGAGGGTTCCGGAATTTTGACGAGGGTTCCGGAATTTTGACGAGGGTTCCGGAATTTTGACGAGGGTTCCGGAATTTTGACAATTCTGGAATTTTGAGAATTCTGGAATTTTGAGAATTCTGGATCTAAAACTAATCTGGTTTTACAGTTTACCCTGAGAGAAGTTTCTGAATAGTAGTTAAATTTAACTATATATTTTTTTTATTTTCATCATGATTATGGTTTTTAGTAGTTTACTCTAAACACTGCAGTTTTCTTTCCCAGGAAGTGGAACTGTCTGTGGAATGGCAGCCATAGTGAAACGAGACACTTAGTTTCATCACCCTGACCCAGGTACACAGGATCTGTAAGATCTGCCCTCCTCAGCCCAACCTGCCAAACAGATGAGCTTCGGCTTTCGGGGTCCATCAACAAGCGCGAGTTGGGCAACTACTACTCACAAAATGTCACAAAAATCATTTAAAAAAGTTGTATTATAAATGTTTGCATGCATGTCTGCTTATGACAAGGTAAATACAGTTAAATTACCCCTATATTTCCAGTTTATTCCTGTTAATTCCCATTAATTCCCGTTAATTCCCGTGGAAAGTTTCCAACTTTGAATATTCCCGGAATTTTGCAACACTAGTCTGTGAGTGTGTGTCCTTGCTTGATTGAGTCTGTGAGTGTGTTTGTGTGTGTCCTTGCTTGATCAGCATCACCTGCTTTGTTGTTCGAGCCTCTCCTAGTTTTACTATCTAACGGTCATCTGATACTGACCCTGTTCCTGGAAATACTGTGAAGGAAGGATATTAGTTTTCAAAGAGTGTGTGTGTGTGTGTGTCCTGTACCAGGGGTTAGAGTGTGTATGTGTGTCTGTACCAGACACAAATCATGAGTTGTGCTGTCCAAGCTCTGGTCTCCCAGCAGGACAGCCGGTCTAAATAGACGACTCGACGGCGGTGGAATTATACTCCATAATTGATGACTAGCCGTGCCTATTCTTACAGGCTGTCTCCAAGGTAACCTGATCATAAACAGGGATTACATGTTGATTGGCCATCTCCACGGTTACCCGTGAGATCAGATGAAAGGATCACCGATTGAGAGAATGGGGGGCCCTGTGCCTGACTTGTAAAACCAGTGTCCCGGTTGAAATGTGTCAAACAGTTTGTTGACAGTTTCACAGTGCTCGAGAGGATTTATCCTAGTGTGACATACAAGCTCTTGTTATCCACCATGTATATTTCATGACCCCAAGCAGGGGACGGAACGTCGGCACAGCCAATCAGACGAAGCCGTCAAGTACCTCAAGTCAGGTTAATTAGTATTAGTCCCGCCCTTTTTCCGTGGTGATTAGCAATCAGGAGGGAAGCCGAAAGGGCTTATCCAATAGGACGTCGGAGATGTTTCCTTTAGGGGCGAGGCCTAACGTATCCTGATACTCTGTGGGTGGCCGGGGTCAGGTGGCTTGGTGGCTGTGCCCAGCCGTGTGTGTGTGTGTGTGTGTGTGGATGCTCTGGGTCTGTGCTGCGGTGGTCTGGGCACCATGAGCAGCTGTGAGCCCGTCTCCTCTTCCTCCGCAGGCCCCACCATCGAGTGGCTCGAGCCCCAGCTGCCCGAGCTGCTGAACAACGGGGGAGGCCTGGGGGGGTTTCCCACCGGGGACCAGGCAGACCTGGAGGGCAGCCGCCTGGACCTCACCAGCACCGAGTCCTGCAGCTTCTCTGGGGTAAGACGGGGAGGGGGGGGGCATGGGTCATGCTGCAGGGAGACGGCCAGTGTGTGCTGTGTGTGTGTGCTGTGTGTGGTGTGTGCCTGTACTCAACCATGTCAACTCCACCCATGTTCAATAAATGTATTTTTCATCAAAAAAACATGACAAACTTTCCTCCAGGATCTACCCTTCGTAATGAGTGCTGTGAATATGATGTTACTGCCTTCAAGGGTGTGCTCACGTCTGTGTGTGCTTACACTACTCTTTTGTGTGTGTGTGTGAGCAGCAGGAGGACATAGACGAGGAGGATGAGGAGGAGGACTCGTTCTCGGACAAGGAGGAGGACCTGGGGGTGGTGGAGGAGGAGCGCAGTGTCATCCTACACCTGCTGTCACAGCTCAAGCTGGGCATGGACCTCACACGGGTCGGTCCAGTTCCCCCACACACACACACGCACGCACACACACACACACACACACACACACACACACACACACACACACACACACACACACAGACACACACACACACACACACACACACACACACACACACAGACACACACACACACACACACACAGACACACAGACACACACAGACACACACAGACACACACACACACAGTCTAAGATGGGAGGCTCAAGTGGACAAAGACACTCTATATAGTAAGACAGGCCTCAGGCCAAGGTGAATGGTGATTATAGTACAGCAGAGGGGTGAATAATATCTACAGTTACTGTAACCGTTATTCTATCTCTCTGTGTGTGTGTCTAGGTGGTTCTTCCCACCTTCATCCTGGAGAAGCGCTCTCTGCTGGAGATGTACGCCGACTTCATGTCCCACCCGGACATCTTCGTGGCCGTCACCGACGGCAACAGCCCCGAGGAGCGCATGGTTCGCTTCGTGGAGTATTACCTCACTTCCTTCCACGAGGGCCGCAAGGGAGCCATCGCCAAGAAGCCCTACAACCCCATCATCGGGGAGACCTTCCACTGCTCCTGGAGGGTGCCTAGGACCAAGGAGGCCCAGCAGGACAACCCGCCCACCCAGGGCTGCCCACCCACCCAGGGCTGCCCGCCCGCCCGGGGAAGCCCCACCCAGGGCTGCCCCCCAGACTGCTACCAGGTGCGCTTCACGGCCGAGCAGGTGTCCCACCACCCTCCCGTGTCGGGCTTCTACGCCGAGTGTCAGGAGAGGAGGATGTGCGTGAACACGCACGTGTGGACCAAGAGCAAGTTCATGGGCATGTCCATCGGGGTCACCATGATAGGAGAAGGTACGGTACACGATGTCCGTCCAGACTCCCTAGTTCTGCTCCGTGTCAGCGCTGTGATGTCAGTTAGGCTTTCTATTGAGGAGTTTGTGATTAAAGTGTGTATATGTGTGTGTGTGTGTGTGTGTCTCCAGGCTGCCTGCACCTGCTGGAGCATGACGAGGAGTACGTGTTCACCCTGCCGTGTGCGTACGCCCGCTCCATCCTCACCGTGCCCTGGGTGGAGCTGGGGGGCAAGGTCAACGTCTCCTGCCCCAAGACGGGATACTCGGCCGTCATCACCTTCCAGACCAAGCCCTTCTACGGAGGCAAGCTGCACAAGTGAGTGTCCCCCTTCTGCAGGCCTGTGGGCTGCTGCTCCCAGCTGCTTGCATGTCCTGTAACAGGTCACATGCTCTGTAACGGGTCACATGTCCTGTAACAGGTCACATGTTCTGTGACAGGTCACATGTTCTGTGACAGGTCACATGTTCTGTGACAGGTCACATGCTCTGTGACAGGTCACATGTTCGGTAACGGGTCACATGTTCTGTGACGGGTCACATGTTCTGTGACGGGTCACATGTTCTGTAACGGGTCACATGTTCTGTACAGGTCACATGTCTGTACAGGTCACATGTTCTGTGACCGGGGTCACATGTTCTGTGACGGGGTCACATGTTCTGTACGGGTCACATGTTCTGTAACGGGTCACATGTTCTGTGACGGGTCACATGTTCTGTAACGGGTCACATGTTCTGTGACGGGTCACATGTTCTGTGACGGGTCACATGTTCTGTGACAGGTCACATGCTCTGTGACGGGTCACATGTTCTGTAACAGGTCACATTTTCTGTGACGGGTCACATGTTCTGTGACGGGTCACATGTTCTGTGACGGGTCACATGTTCTGTGACGGGTCACATGTTCTGTGACGGGTCACATGTTCTCTAACAGGGGAGGGAGGTTCCTCTAGTGGCCTGACATTGTGTACTCCCAGTCAGTTTAGGGTTTGTCCTTAATGGTGACGCGTGTGTGTGTGTGTGTGCAGGGTGACCGCAGAGGTGAAGCACAACACCACCAACGCGGTGGTGTGCCGTGTGCAGGGAGAGTGGAACGGAGTCCTGGAGTTCACCTACGGCAACGGTGACACGCGCGTGGTGGATGTCACCAGGCTGCCCGTCACCAAGAAGCGCGTCCGCCCCACCGACAAGCAAGGACCCAACGAATCAAGGTCCGCTCCGAGATAAAGGAAAAACGTCTGTGAAAAGGAACGTTGTGTTGGTGAGGAGTGCCGTGTGTGTGACGTTTCACCCCTCATCGTGTGTGTGTGTGTGTGTGTGTATGTCTGTGTGTGTGCGTGTGTCTGTGTGTCTGTGTGTCTGCGTGTGTGCCTGTGTGTGTGTGTGTGTGTGTGTGCCAGACGGCTGTGGCAGCACGTGACGGAGGCTCTGCGTCAGAAGGACATAGACAAGGCCACGGAGCACAAGCGGCTGCTGGAGGAGAGGCAGAGGACGGAGGAGAGGCACCGCGGAGAGACGGAGACCGTCTGGAGGACCAGATACTTTGACAGCGAGGTGCGTAGCGAGGTGCGTAGTGAGCTGGCGCTGGGGGCGCTTGTTTTGTGGCTTAGGGCAGCATGGGCGATGAGATGCTGTAAAACTGTTCTGAAAGATAAATCTACTGGGAAAATCTATTTTTTTAACTGGCTGGGAGCCTTTACACAACCTCAATCTGACCAAGTTAGAAGTTATTGTAAGTTTACTTTAAAAAATACACACACGGTCGAGCCCTTTGTAAAGAGTCTCAAGATGCCAGGCTAAGTGTGTGTCATGTGACGTATCATGTGACCTACTGGCTAATGTTTCTGACTCATCTCTCTTTGGCAGGGTGAAGGCTGGGTGTATCACAAACCGCTGTGGAAAAACACGGCCCTCAAATCTTAGTCCCTGGAGCCGGGCGGATAATCCGACGGATGGAACCACGCCCGCCTCTCCCGGGGGTGTGTGTGTGTGTGCGCGTGTGTGTGTGTGTGTGTGTGTGCGTATTTGCTGGTTGGCGTTCTGTAGTGGTTGAGACAAAGAATGACCTCCACGTCCACACACCTACGTGAGGCGGAGACGATACCAGACCGGCGTGATATCGCTCGCTCTCTCTCTCTCGCACACACGCACACGCGTGCACACCAAGCGAGGGACTCTGGAGGTGCAAGCTTTCGTACCCTGAAACACCTTTTGTATAACCAACCGTACGAATGATGAGACATATTCCTGTACAGATTAAAGTATCTACGCAGCCTTAACAATGTCAGATGAGTGAAACTCGTGTTGGCTTCTTCTGAAGTCATGAAAGGGAGGTTTATGGGGTGGGTGCGGTTATTTACAGTTTATTTAAATCGTCCCAAGTATGTCACTGTTATAGAAGGGAGTTTAGGCCAGCCGTTCTCTGGGAAACCGGTGTTATCGGTAGGAAGAGGGCTGATGTAGCCACATTCCCTTATTCGATATCTCAGCTTGCTCTGAGCATGGGGAGACACAGAATGATGCTGAAAACGGTTGTTTTTCGACCACACGCAGTGTGCGTTGTCGTGGGTGTGGATGTGTGTAGGGAAATTGCGTGACATCGATGGAATGAGTTTGGCCATAGTGGCATGCTGCATACAAGTCAACTGATCTTATGTTCTTTAAATATTCCCCAGAAAGTTACTGCAGTTATCGTCTGTGATGTTTGTGATTTGTGCACAAGAACAAATGAATGTCCTTCTAGCGGAGTTGGATACTTGCTCTGAATTGACTTCCTGCTTGACGGCTGATGGAAACACACTTACTGTGTTTCTTCGAATAAACGCCGCTCTTGAATAAACGCCGCAGCAACAATGAACGTTATTTAATAAACGGCGCGGCGCTTATTCGAAGAAAAACGGTATATGCATGACGGACCAGGCATTTCTGTTCACATTGTACTCTGCAAGAAGCTGTTGTCAGCATTCACATTTGTTATCATTATGATTAAAAGCTTTTAACCAAAATAAGCTGTTTTTTCCCCCCTCTGATGCATATATTTTTTTTGTTGTGCAAAGAATGTTTATTGGCTGATGGACTTGTTTGAATTTTAAAAAAAGGAAAACAAATATTTTTTTTCTTTTTTTTTCTTGGGTCCATTATCCAGTCTACCTAAATGTATTCATAGCTTGCGTCTCGGGTTTATAAGACATACATAATCAACCAGAATGAGGAGCAGAGAGAACAGACTCTTTATTCAATGTTTCAGTCAATGTTTATCTTTTGCATTGATGAGCGATCCTCCACAATGTGGTGCCTTACTAAGCAGTATCCACCTGTTTGTCTTCCAGTGTCAATATTACTCCGCGTTCCCAAATCACAGCTAACAGTCTTAATCCATTGTTGTATCCCTGCGCACGCATCCTGTATATAAATCATGTGAATGATGCCAGGCAAGTAGGCCCTACATGTTTTGTTTTTTTAGGGGTATTTATGTTAGGCTACTCTTTTGAAGAGAGAGAGAAAGAGAGGTTTGTGTGTTTTCAATTGTGGAAACAGAACCACAAATGCTAGTTCATCATATCCTGTTGACTTGGTCATCTCATTGTTTTGCTGACCTGTGAAATGCACTGACGTTGAAGGTAACACGACACTTGTAGTCTTATATATGTGTGATGATAATGAACGATACAATAAATTGCCTATCGATTATGTATTATTTTGTCTGTGGAAAGTAGTTATCTGTACTGCATGTTGGGCTGATTAAGAATGCTATTATTGATTATATTCCGTAGTCCAATAGGATCATTTGGATTTATAGTTTAGCCAAATGCTTCCTGGTTTAACTTAGTTTAGATGTTCTCTAAGCAAAATCCGGTAACGGAGTGATTGTGTCAAATCTGAAAAGTGATGAGTCGGCAGAAGTTCTACAGGGAATTAAACAAGCGAAAGTTTTTACTGCGCATGCGGAGTATCAGTAACTGCGGAAAAGGGGATGGCGGATGCTAAGAATGAAGAGTCGGGGACGACAGGAGACCAACATTCACCCTCATCAGACCTAGAGAAAAATAAAAATAACACGGTAATTACTCATCTCACTGGCAGGTCATAGATGTGGTGCATTTCGAAAGCTACTATATAGACCCAATGACAGGCCCAGCGTGCGTTAGTACAACCCATAGCCCTTTAAACAGCTTGATGTGTTCAGTTTGAAAACAAAACAAATATAATGTCAAATATGATCTTGTAACAATGTAACCCTCACAATTCCGCTACTGTGAAGCGGTAGTGGGGGAAAAAAAAATCTTAATTCCCATTTACTCCCGTTTAGTAGTGCTCTGATTCGCACACGATAGATAATGTTCGCTGCATCGTAGCTATAGTGATGGTTGATAACGTGACATAGCCAGCATGGGATCCTGTTGTGTCGAGTCAATTAAAATAATCAAGCAATGGGTAGGCCTACATAATATAGAGTAGAAGACCGCATGTAGGAATACAAAAAAAGTGTATGAGTGGTCATTAAAGATTGTAGACGTGGTTTTCCAGATGGCGGAGGGGTCGACGCTCAGTCAGAGGATGGAGATTAGTGTGACGGAGGCAGAGAAAAGAAATGGAAAAAACGCCGTGAACATGCAAGAAACCTTCACCGTGTATCTCATAGAAACTCGGTAAGAGACCACGCGTAGCGCTCAGTAAGCCTAGCCCTACCAACTTTATTAGCCTCTCCTCAGTGGAGTTAAGTACCTAACATGTTTGTTTCAAACCTCAGTGATAGAAACACACCTATGTAGTTAAACATGTGTATGTGTGTCTGTAAGGCCTATGGCTGCAATAGCAGAAGGACACAACCCAGCCCCAGACTCTCTGTGGAGGAGATACAGCGAATTTGAGCTTCTTCGGCACTACCTGTTAGTCACATATCCCTTCATCATCGTGCCTCCACTGCCTGAGAAAAGGGTAAGCTTAAACCTGGCATCCTACAAAGTTCAGGCTGTATCCCAGAGAAAAGGGTTAAAATCAAACCTGGCAACCTAATAAGTTCAGGTTGCAGCTGAGCATCTCCTGGCCCTGACTGTGCTTGACCTGCAGGCAGAGTTTGTATGGCATAAGCTGTCTGCCGACAACATGGACCCAGACTTTGTAGAGCGTCGCAGGGTTGGACTGGAGAACTTCCTGCTTCGAGTGGCATCACACCCGGTGCTGTCCAATGACAAGATCCTCTTCCACTTCCTGACTGAGGTATGTACACACAAGTGTCATTCAGTCAGACATTGACATGTAGGTTTGATAACAGGATATGGTTTTTACGGTACAACAATATGGGATTTTACCAGAAATAAAAGTGTGATTTGAGAAGGTTTTTTCAGAGCCCCTAGCTGAAGGTTGTAGTTTTTGTGTTAATTGTAGTTTTCTCCTCCTTTGTTACAGGAACATGGCTGGAAGGAGGTGGTGTATGACACAGGATTCCAGGATAAGGTATTTCCTGCCAAACACATCCATGTATATCTGGAGTAGAGGTGTACACAGTAGCAGCTTCTGTTTTCTCCACAAAACAGTGTGTATCATTTGTGTATCATTTTGAAAGCAGCTGTGTGTGTGTGTGTAGTTGCACCTTGTTTTGCGGTACAGTATTCAAACCTTATTTGGTTCTCCTGTCAACTACAGGCTGACTCGAGGATCCGAGCTCTTAGTGCCACCTTCAGAGTGAAGAGTCCTGACAAGTAGGTGGCCTGACTCCTACCTGATCCATCAGGCCAGCTGGTCTCTAACGTGTCGTGTGGTGAATGTAGCTCTAACCTGCCCCTGTTCTCCATCCTCTCTAACCCAGGCGCTTCACAGAGACCAAACACTACAGCGACGAGCTTCAGTCTCACACTTCTCAGGTGCTTCGAACGAGAGCTGTAAGTTACGCACCCAGCATTTCATCGTCTTTCAAGCTGTGTGTGTGTGATTGTGTGTGAGAGAGGTGTGTGTCCTGTGTGTGTGTTCTGTGTGTGTGTCTGTGATTGTGTGTGCAGTATTTTCAGTCTCCTCTCCTCTTTCGCCAGAGAGTAGCAGACAGACTCTATGGCGTGTACAAGGTCCATGCAAACTACGGCAGAGTCTTCAGGTAGGATTTTAGATTTTTGTTTTGACTAAACATATTTTATAGATGAAGGTATTTCAGGTGACTTTCAATATGTGGAAGTATGATTTTGGAAATACTCACGTGCGTGCATGTGTGTCTAGTGAATGGAGTGCCATAGAGAAGGAGATGGGAGATGGACTGCAGAGTGCCGGTCATCACATGGACGCGTAAGTATTCCTCCGTAGACGATCCCCTCAGGGGATGCAGGAGGAACCCTCCTGTCGTCCCTGTAGCTGTAGGCCTCACTCTGCCAGGTAATGTGGGTCCTACCGGAGGCGCTGAAGGCTAACCCCAGTCTCCCTCACTACCGGGGGCCTCGTTAGCAGGTATGCTGCTTCCATAGATGACATCCTGGAGGACGAGGAGCACTACGCAGACCAGCTGAAGGAGTACCTGTTCTTTGCAGAAGCCCTCAGGTAACTCTCTTCGCTTCAGAACGACATGAGCGAAGCCCTTAACTTTAACAATGACTAGCCACCAGCTAAGATGGAGCTGAATTGATGCTGTGTTTGTGTCTACCTGCAGGGCTGTGTGCAGGAAACATGAGCTGAGTCAGTTTGAGCTGGAAGTGGCCTCTCAGGACCTCATCTCCATGAAGCAGCAACGGGAGGAGCTGGCCACCGGGGTAGGTTCACCTGGACACACCTGGTAACACTTGGACACACCTGGTCCATCTTGTCACACCTGGACACACCTGGAAACACCTGGACACACCTGGTCCATCTTGTAGCCCACTCCATACTCACTAACTGTTCCTTAGTACAATCAATCTCACCGAAGAAGAGACTTACCTGTCAAGAGCTTCATTATAATAACAAACGACAGCGTCATAATGCAGTGACTAAAGTCTGTGACAGAAGACATGGAGACGTGACCCCGTCGTCTCTGTCCCCAGATGTTCCGAGCGTTCTCCTTCAAAGGCATGACCAACAAGCTGTTCGGCCAGGAGACCCCGGAGCAGAGGGAGGCCAAGCTGAAGCTGCTGGAGGAGCAGATCGTCGAGGGGGAAGACGCCGTCAAGGACAAAACTGTAGAATGCGAGTGAGTCCCTCCTCCTCCTTAGCTGTGTGACCTGTTCCTGTAAAGGCCTCAGCATAATGTGATTGGGCGGTTTCATGTTTGTCAGACGTTTTGTTGTTGTTGTTGTTCTTCTATGCTGATGTGTGTGTGTGTGTGTGTGTGTGTGTGTGTGTGTGTGTGTGTGTGTGTGTGTGTGTGTGTGTGTGTAGGGAGCATGTGAAGGCAGCTTGGGTGGACGTGCAGCGCTTTAAGGAACAGAAGGATAGGGACCTGAGAGAGGCTCTCTATCGCTACGCTCTCATGCAGATCAGCATGTGTAAGAAGGTGAGCCAGCTGCATAGATATACTGTAACGTAGATCAGCATGTCACTCATGATGCACATAGCAACATGCACATAGCAACATCATGCCAAAAACTGAAAGAGGAGATGTATAAGGTCAATGATGTGGGTCATGTTTTTGACTTTCCTCTCTCCTCCCTTCTCATCCTCTCTCTTCTCCTCTCCTTCTCCATCCTCTCTCTCCATCCTCTCCATCCCTCCCTCTCCTTCTCCTCTCCTTCCATCCTCTCTCCATCCTCTCTCCTTCTCCTTCTCCATCCTCTCTCCTCTCCTTCCTCTCTCCTTCTCCATCCTCTCTCCTTCCTCTCTCCTTCTCCTCCTCTCTCCTTCTCCATCTCCTTTGCTCCCTAGGGAATTCAAGTCTGGGGCAACGCTAAGGAGTGTTTCCAGAAGATGTGAAGGTCTCTCTGTCGCTTTATGATGATGTCATAGAGCAACTGTCTAACTGGGTTACTACACTGCACAACATCAAAGTGTTTAATACTGGTTGACGATTACAAAGATAACAAGCACATAACCTTTCTCAGATTCAATGAGTTGTTTTATTTAGGTGTTTATGAGGAATGAGTATGGAGAGAGAATAATGTATTCATTTAGCTGATGCTTTTATCCAAAGCAATGTACAGTAGAGAGGGGGGATTTGAACCGGCATCCTGCAGTCACATGTACTAAACACTGAGGTACACCTGCCCTGTACCCTGGGAAAAGATCTACTTGACAGGTGATCATGGTTTACTTGAATGGAGAATCAGAGCCCAGTGTGTGTGTGTGTGGGCGTGTGTGGGCGTGTGTGTGTGGGCGTGTGTGTGTGGGCGTGTGTGTGTGTGTGTGTGTGTGTGTGTGTGTGTGTGTAGTTCGGTCCTGGGGATGGTACTCAAGGGACTGAGCACTTCTGAGGTTGCAAGTGGATGTCACTGTCTTAGACTGTCTCAGACTGTGCCGAACTGTCCAGTTATCTAATGTATGCATGATTGGTTTTTCAATGCAGCGTCTGAGCTAAGAGTTAAAACCAAAACAAGTGTGACTGATACTGAATTCCTGCAATAATGAACGCAAATCAACTGTTGAGTTAAAGCACAATGTCAAAGGATTTCATATGAGGAGCAAACACTTATCGTGGTTCCTTGAGGTTGAACTTGTAAATAATATTATAGCATGTGTTATAATCGATGAATTTTTCAGTGAACATCCATCTCGTGTATGTTGATTTGCCAAATATATTAAAACTTTTAATATGTAGATTAGAATTATTCCAATATACATTTGAACTATTTTGTCCTGCATTAAACATTGATTTTGATCTCTTCCCTGATTTCCGAACTTGTCATTTAATTTGATGCATCACTGTCCAGTGTTTCCCCTTTGTGGGGGGTGGCGACGGGGGGGTACGTATTTTTGGGGGAAAAAACTGGCATACTCCCCGATTGAATTTTTTTGGGGCAGAAATACGCATAGTAGCCCCGTTTGCCAACACCCCCAGTGGTTATTTCATCCAAAACATACTAACCCCTTACGTATTTTTGGGGAAAAAACTGGCATACTCCCCGATTTGTTTTTTTTTGGACAGAAACACGCATAGTAGCCCCTTTGCCAACACCCCCAGTGGTTATTTCGTCCAAACACACATACTAAGCCCTTTGGTCATTTCAGCCCAAAACGTCATACTAACCCCTTATGGGTTTTTTTTCAAACTGAAAAATTCATACTCCCCGATTGGTCTGTTTTGGGCAAAAACACGCATAGTAGCCCCTTTGCCAACACCCCCCAGTGGTTATTTCATCCAAACCACACATACTAAGCCCTTTGGTAATTTCAGCCCAAAACGTCATACTAACCCCTTATGGGTTTTTTTCAAACTGAAAAATTCGTACTCCCCTGATTGGTCTGTTTTTGGCAAAAACACGCATAGTAGCCCCTTTGCCAACACCCCCAGTGGTTATTTCGTCCAAAACACCCATACTAACCCCTTTGGTCATTTCAGCCAAAAACCCCATACTTAACCCCTTTGGTATTTTTTTTCAAAAAAACTGGCATACTCCCCCTTTGGTATTTTTCCCCCCAAAACACGCATAGTAGCCCCTTTGCCAACACCCCCTGTGGTTATTTCATCCAAAACACCCATACTAACAAGTGTGTTTTGGAAGAAATGACCAAAGGGGAAATGACCAAAGGTGTCTTATGCCTACAACTAAACAAAAAATATTTTGTGGTAATTATGTTTTTTAAGTTACAGGATGAAAACATATATAAAATAGAGAAATACATTTTAAGGTAAGCAAAAAAGCACAGAAATATCCATTTATTTTATATATATGATTTATATATATATATGATTTATTTCATAAATATTTGATATATGTATATTCTTATATTAAGCAACACAAAAGACAAGGCAATGATATGGCACACAGCCTAGGCTGTAGAACAGTTTCAGAGCATTAAGGACATTCTTACAATGACTTACAAAGAATGCAAAATGTCAGGAGTTGCTAAGGATAATCTTCATTGTGACACACAGACATTGTGACACACAGACATTGTCCATCTGAAGACAAACATGGCACAGTTCAAGCTTTTGTGGAAGGGACCTTGAGGTAAAGTAAGTAAAATGCATCTTCATAGTTTTGCAGAAGGGCTAGTCCCACACTAGCAGTAGCATGTTCATGTGTAATGACTAAACATCAACAAGGAACTAGCTTGTGAGAGAAATAGGAAATACATTCAATAACATAGAACGAATATACTGAAACACACTGTGAATCCAACAAATGATTTTACTTTTACAATACAACACATTTTGATAATTACAACAACAGCGACAATGATCTTCTTACTGACAGCTTAATGTCATAAAATATGCAAGTTAATTATAATATTTGTATCCTTAAAGCAACATAGTGTTTATGGTCATCACTCACTGATATCAGGGTTCCAGTGGAGAGATGTGATTTGTGGCACCTGTCAGTCAAAAATGCTTCTGTTTAACAACACACATTGGACATAACTTGGTCAGTTAACACAGTATATAGGAACAGTTACATTTCTAGCTGTGTATTAATACAAAACATTAACGGTTCCGGTACTGCATACCCACTTCAGGTTTGGACTGTGCCAAAGCTTCATTGCACAGGGGACATCAGGCATGGAATATACTATTTATAGGGGTGCTCTCGGCTCTGATTTAAGGCAAGGGCACTAGGAGGTAACTACGGCAACAGTAGGAATCAGTATGTAGTATCGGTACCAGTTGCAGTCTAAAAAGCCAGCAACACTATAACAGTGAGGTTTTGCAGAAAAAGTAAAGTTATGGTCCCTTTATCATCAGTAAAATACACCATGAGAAAATGACCATCTTGAGCCTTTAGCCCTTTGGAGATCAGAGAAAATAGTCTTTGGTTGAAAATAAAGAGATATTATGGTATGGTGTTGCTGGGTGACAAACACGCAGAGATAGGAAGTAATCAAGTACAAATACCTTTTACTGTACTTAAGTATGTACTTAAGTACATTTTTCTGGTATCAATACTTTACTCCACTATAAATGTTTCTGACATTACCCTCACTCACTTTTACACAAATATCTGTACTTTTAAACTTGAACTTGAGTGAAAAAGTCCAGTCAGTACTTCAACTTTTACTAGTCTTTTTAAACATGAGTATCTTTACTTCTACTTGAGTGAAGGATGTTTGCCATCTCTGCAAATACGATAGTGGAACTGAAGTAACTTTTTCTTGATATGATTAACATATTATTATTATATAACATATCCTTTCCTGTATCTATGAAACATGATATCTTAAAGTGTTGGATTGTCAATTAGTTACACAAAGAAAAAGACAATTCTGGATATATGTACTTTACGGTACGTTTTTTGCTCTGCATTAATATTAACTGCTTTCAATTTCATATCAAACTTGGATTCAGAAATTCTTTCAACTCTTTTAAAATTCTACTTATGCTCTAATCATTGATTGATCAATGATTTAATAATTTTAAATTCAATATTTATAATGTTTGTTTTTAGATAAATACAGTATATATACACAATTAATATAGTATTTACCAGTTGAAAATAACAGAAAAAGATTAATTTGTAACAATTAATCTTTGTAGTCTTTAGTCAAATATAGGGCCTTGGGTTCAACCAGTCTCAGTAAACTGTCGTCAACAAAGTCTTACAATTATATATTTTTCATGACTTTTCCTAAATAAGTTCAAATCTTGTGTGACAATATATATATATGAAGATGAGGTTAGTGTCTCCATGGGGACGACACTGCCACTACCCATCTCAACTGTCATAACTCTCTTGCCCCGGAAACGTGAAGAAGACAGGAAGCTGTCAATACATACTGGAACATTCTACCATTCTACACAGGAAGTGAGCCTCTGACCAGCACCTGTACTAGGATGATTTGAAAATGAGACAAGTAGGAAATTGCGTGATTTTATCTGAATAATTCCAATGATTCCACTCCAAATTATTTGGAGTGACTGGGAGACAACACAGCAGCCTCACCCACAGGGGAGAGACCAGGTGCCGTCCTCCTGGCGTGGCCGAGGAGGCGTGGCCTCAGACGTGGGACTCATCCAGGTCCAGGTCCACGGGGGAGAGGGGCAGGCGACGTGGCGAGCGGCGTGGCGTGCGGCGTGGGGGACAGCAGGGGGGCCAGCAGGGGGCCCAGCAGGGGGGTCAGGAGGGGGTTCTCCGTTCCCCCGTCCTCGCTGATGTGCAGCAGAGTGTCCGTGTGGAGCAGCAGGGACTTGGTGTCCTCGTCCCCGGGGACTCTCCTGGATGTGGGAGGGCGCCAGGGGGAGCGACGGGGCCGGGCGAGGGGGCGGTGCCCAGGACCGGGAGAGGCGGGGGGAGGGGGGAGCAGGTGCGCGAGGGCGGGGTGGGTGAGGAGGCGCGGGAGATGGAGGGAGGGGGAGACAGACTGCTACGAAGGCTCCACTGCTCTCTCTTCTCCTTGCTGTCCAGGGATGTTGTCTCCTGCGGGGGGCAGGTGTGGTCACGTCAACAGGACTGACACAAGCAGTTGGATATTTGGATAAACAGATGTCCATCAAATTATAGACACAGATTAAACATAAAATACCTAGCTAGGTTTGCTACATTCAAAATGCGATTAGCAGCTTAAATACTTGTTTATGTGAGGACTCTCGCATATATACGTCTAGATACATTTCTCGCTCTCTCTCTCGCACTCTCTCTCCTCTCTCGCTCTCGCTCTCGCTCTCTCTCTCTCTCTCTCTCGCTCTCGCTCTCGTCTCTCGCCTCTCGCTCTCTCTCTCCTCTCTCTCTCTTTCTTCTCTCTCGCTTCTCTCTCTCTCTCTCTCTCTACCTTTGTGTTGGCAGGGCAGTGAAGATCAGCCTTGACGGTGGCCTCTACACCCGAGGTTGGAGTAGAGGCTGCGGGGGCGGTGGGAGTCGGGGGCCCCGTGGAGGCTGGGCTGGGCTTCCTGCTCTCAGGGTGGGGCCCCGTCCCACTGGGGGTGGGGGACCTGGGGGGGGCCGCCGCCCCCTGACGCTGCTGGGTCTCCGTGAAGGTGACCGATCTCTTCTGGTCCGTGTTGGCTGCGGAGACACGACAACTCACCTTACCTAGAGCTCCCTCTAGTGGACTGGCTCACACAACCACCTTCAGCATCATCATCCCTCGCCGTCGTCATAGTCACCAGGGGGCAGGGTGGGGCAGGGAAGGGGAAGGGGGAGGGGTATGCAAGACAGACATGCAGAGCGTCGTATCAAGTGAGTGCGGGGGGGCGTGGCCTAAGCGT
Source organism: Mallotus villosus (assembly GCA_903064625.1). Taxonomy (NCBI): domain Eukaryota; kingdom Metazoa; phylum Chordata; class Actinopteri; order Osmeriformes; family Salangidae; genus Mallotus; species Mallotus villosus. The sequence continues at coordinate 40,828 of CAEFZP010000335.1, forward strand.
TGCAGGAGGGGGGGGGGTGAGGGGGGTGGGGGAGTAAGAGTCAGGCAATCTCACCTTCACAGTCCAATAAAGTTTCTTTATTGAGAACAAGACAAGGCATAAACAGAACAGAACGACAGAGTCAGTTATTGGGGTTGAAGACGACACGGACGCAGACACGACAGGAGACACACGTGACGGACGAGGATCGGCACGGCTCAGTTCAAGTCAAGCGCAGCGGATCGCTAGAACTACGTCTGACGGCACCGAGTGCGGCGCTCCAACTGAACGCGTGCGCCGTGTGCTTGATCTGAACTGTGGGGTCGTTTATACACACACACACACACTCATGCTGTGGTTACCCAGTGGTTTGGTCTTGGGCTGGATGCTCCTGCGCGTGGTGGACAGTCTGGCTCCGGTACGACTGCGCGGCTCGTTGGAACTCTTCGGAATGGACAGCAGAGGGCGCCGAAGCTAAGACGAGACACACAGGAGCGGCTGAATGGAGCTCTGTGGACGGGAAGCGGAGTGTTCCAGAAGGACAGACGCAGGGCGCACACTCACCTGTCTGAGGCCCCTCTTGCGTCCTAGCGGAGCCTGGAGAAGGTTCTGCTGGCCCGGCTCACTCTGCACACTGGCCACTCTGGACACACGGAACCACACGGAACCACAAGAACCACACGAACCACACGGAACCACACGAACCACACAGAACCACACGGAACCACACAGAACCACACAGACAGACAGGTAGACAAAAGACAGGTAGACAGACAAAAAGACGGGTAGACAGGTAGAAAGGCAAACAGAGCCAAACAGACAGGCAAGTAGAGAGACACACAGACAGGTAGACAGAGACAGAGACAGACAGAAAACAGGTAGAGACAGACAGACGACAGACAGACGACAGGTATGCAGACAGACAGAAGACAGGTAGAGACAGACAGACAAACCAGTTAGTATACCAGGTAAGTCCAGACACTCCTATCAACTCTCCAGTCTCCTTAAGTAGGAGGAGCCACAGGAGAGTTTAAAAGGAGCTCCGCCCATCTCCCATCGCCCAATCCCAAACCACACTGACACAAACAGAGTACAGGACACCCAATCACAGAGCAGGAAACACAATCGGAATCTGCTATGTCATACACCAAAAACACCAAGGGGATTGTGGGGGCTGGAGTCTGGAAATTATTTCATACATTTTACACTTTGGTTCAAAACTCAAATGATTATACTTTGGAAATAATAAATCATATAAATATAACCAAATGAAAGTGTTGGTAGTTTGTGGGTCTCCACTCCAGTGCCCCATGCCCCTACAGATTGGAGTTCAGATCCAATTTGAACAGCGAGAAGCCTGGAACACGTAGAGTATGGACACACCATGGCACTAATGAACAGCTGGCTGAGATGGGCACCACCAACGACAGGACGGAGAGAAGAGATTTGAGACCGCGAATGAAGAGAGTAGTACGGACCGACGAGTGAGAGAGACGCGAATATGTGTCCGACGAGATAGATCGGACATCTCTGCCTCTGATGCTCTGAGCTCTATTGCCGCGCTGAGTCCTGGATGACCCCGTAGAGTGTGAGATGTTCCTACAGCATGCGTTTTTCGCGCAGATGATGAGTGAGCTGTCCCTGCTAACTCCCATGAGAGCAGTCTATCGAGACGTCCACTTGCTCCTGACGCGACCCGAACTGACGTGAGACAGCGGAGATAACACGTACTCGTCGACTTGCAGAGACCGGATGTGCAGTCTCGCTCGTCCGAGACCTGCTTCTCGACGTCGCACCGGAAGGTCTGAGCGATAGTAGATGCTGATGTGGACCGGGAGGATTGTCGGCGCGCGGCTTACGAGGAGCAGAGCCAGATTTGAGCATGATGCCAGAGGTGTAACGTCACCCACGCTCGACGGAGGTAGTGAGTACCCGAGCAGAGAGATGACGAGAGGCAGGAGAGAGAGAGAGAGAGGTGAGAGAGAGAGAGAGAGAGATAGAGAGAGAGAGAGCGAGAGAGCGAGAGAGCGAGAGAGGAAGAGAGAAACGTGACAGAGAGAGATAGACGAGATGAGTGAGGCACGGTAGAGGAGAGAGAGCGGAGATGAGAGAGTGAATGGAGAGAGAGAACCTCTCGAGAGATGAGAGAATCCCGTAGAACGAAAATTAGGAAAAACGAGTGGTTGAGAACGCAAACATCAGAGAAAGTAATGATAGAGAAGAAGAGTTCCTGAGAGGCGTGTGAGAAGAGAGAGTCGGAGAGAACTCGAGCTGAGAGAGAAGATGAGTCCTGAGGAGACCGAGAGGTACGAGCGAGAGAGCGGGAGAGAGAGAGAGAGACGAGAGAGAGAGACGGGAGAGGAGAGAGAGAAGAGAGATGAGGACGGAGAGAGAGAGAGAGAGAAGGGACGGAACAGAGAGACGAGAGAAGAGAGAGGAGAGAGAGAGAAGAGAGCGAGAGAGAGAGAGATAGAGAGAGAGAGAGCGAGAGAGAGGAAGGAGGAAGGAAGGAAAGAGAGAGAGAGAAGGAAGGAAGGAAGGAAGAAAGAGAGAACTCCTCATACTCACCACAGCAGTTCTATGAGCTGGAAATGGAATGTAGCTCACGTGCTCATGTGCAGAGACACCAGAGAGAGGGGGGCGGGAGACTAACTAAAGGTCAAGAGAGGGGGGGATATGAAGGTGGAGAAAGGGATGGGGCAGACAGCGGAGAAGGAGGAGAGTCAGGAGAAGGATAGAGGAGGGAGGGGGGCGTGGAGAGGAAGAGGAGGGAGGGGGCGTGGAGGGAAGGAAGAGGAGGGAGGGGGCGTGGAGAGAAGGAAGAGAAGGGAGGGGGCGTGGAGAAGGAAGAGGAGGGGAGGGCCGTGGAGAAGGAAGAGAAGGGGAGGGGCGTGGAGAAGGAAGAGAAGGGAGGGGGCGTGGAGAAGGACGAGGGAGGGAGGGGGCGTGGAGAAGGAAGAGAAGGGAGGGGGCGTGGAGACGAAAGAGGAGGTGGAGTGGAGAGAGACGAGAGGCTTGGCTAAATGCGACGATGAGTGGTTTCACGGAAGGGTGGGGCGGAGGGAGGCGCCGTGAAAAGCCCCTCCCCTCCCCGCCGCACACACCACAGACGTGTACCATACAGAGAGAGAGAGAGGGGGGAACGAGACGCACACACAGGTAAGCGCGTGACACCTGTACCTAGACAGGTTCACCTCGTCCATCAGGCCCTGGGACTCATCTAGCACATTGGGCTCACTGCAGAGGGGATGCAGGGGGGAGAAGGGGGTTTAGGGAGAGAGGAGACGCATGCAGCCCAGATCCAAGAGGCCACTACTCTGGGGAGGAGGATGGGGGAGGACGGGGGATAGTCTGGAGCTTCGTGTGGAGAGCTCTGGTTCATGTTCTCTACCAGATACTAACACAGCAGGTCTGAGCTGAACGACAGTATAAACAGACCACCCGCTGTCAAGCTGTACAGAGAGAGGTTAGGCACCAAAGGCTCACAGAAATATACACAGAATCACTGTGGCTGTAACATTCCAGTGGAGATAAACAAACAATGTAAACAAACAGGAAACCAGGAGCTGATATGTTCATCATTGTTAGATGTGCGCATGTCTGTATGTGTGTGTGTGTGTTGTATCTGTGTGTGTGTGTGTGTGTGTGTACCTGTGGCTGGGCAGCATGTTGCTGCGGGGGTGTTCGGGGTGAGGGGCCTCGGTGGTGTGGCTGGAGAAGCGACGCTGGGCCAGAACCTTGGGGAGGACGCCTCCTGCTCACTCACCACACTGGGGATACTATGGAGTCATTCTGGAGAGGGGGGAGGGGGAGAGGGGGGAGAGAGGAGGGAGAGGGGGGACAGAGAGGGAGAGAGAGAGAGGGGGGAGACGGGGGGAGAGAGAGAGGAGGGAGTGGGGGGAGAGAAAGAGGAGGGAGAGGTGGGTGAGAGACAGGAGGGAGAGAGAAGGGGGAGAGAGAGAGAGGAGGGAGGAGAGATAGAGGAGGCAGAGGAGAGAGAGGAGGCAGAGGAGAGGGAGACAAAGAGATACATATTTGGTATGAATTGTCAATTCACTGATCTTGTGTGCAAAACTGATTTCCTCACTATATGCACTATGCTGTACATTAAATCAGTGTCCAGAAACAGATAGGAGAGATGCAGCAGGTAGACAGGAGAGATTCAGCAGGTAGAGGTATGAGGACAGACAGGAGAGATTCAGCAGGTAGACAGGAGAGATGTAGCAGGTAGACAGGAGAGATGTAGCAGGTAGACAGGAGAGGACAGACAGGAGAGATTCAGCAGGTAGACAGGAGAGATGCAGCAGGTAGACAGGAGAGATGTAGCAGGTAGACAGGAGAGGGACAGACAGGAGAGATTCAGCAGGTAGACAGGAGAGATGCAGCAGGTAGACAGGAGAGATGTAGCAGGTAGACAGGAGAGATGTAGCAGGTAGACAGGAGAGATGTAGCAGGTAGACAGGAGAGATGTAGCAGGTAGACAGGAGAGATGTAGCAGGTAGACAGGAGAGGGACAGACAGGAGAGATTCAGCAGGTAGACAGGAGAGATGCAGCAGGTAGACAGGAGAGATGTAGCAGGTAGACAGGAGAGATGTAGCAGGTAGACAGGAGAGATGTAGCAGGTAGACAGGAGAGATGTAGCAGGTAGACAGGAGAGATGTAGCAGGTAGACAGGAGAGATGTAGCAGGTAGACAGGAGAGATGTAGCAGGTAGACAGGAGAGATGTAGCAGGTAGACAGGAGAGATGTAGCAGGTAGACAGGAGAGATGTAGCAGGTGGACAGGAGAGATTGTAGCAGGTAGACAGGAGAGATGTAGCAGGTAGACAGGAGAGGACAGACAGGAGAGATGTAGCAGGTAGACAGAGAGATGGCAGCAGGTAGACAGGAGAGGACAGACAGGAGAGATGTAGCAGGTAGACAGGAGAGATGCGGGAGGTAAAAGGTTCTGACTCTCTTCGTCGTCTTCGTCGGTGCGGCTGAGCGTGTCTGTGAGGGCTGGCGTGACGGCTGGCTCTCCTGCTCCCAGACGGTGCCGTCCCGTGTTGGAGCGTGACATGGTGGCCAGGCTCAGGCGGTACGCTGACGTGGACGTCCCCACCGTGCTGATGGACGTCTTCCCCTGGTACGCTGTTGGTGTCACACACACACACACGCGTCAGTGAGTGGGATCCGGTCATTCAAAATACTCTACGGTATGTTTCCATCCCAGAAAGTTTGTATCTGTAACAATCTTACTGATGTACATCAACAAAAAAGTGGAGAGTGTTGGGCGGGGCGTGACCCCAGCCTGACCCCAGCCTGACCCAGCCTGACCTGAGCCGCTGTGGGACGGCCTCCTTCAGGATCTTCAGCTCGTTGTTGACTCTGCGAACAGAGAGCTCTTGCAGAGCGGTCTGGGGATGAAGCGACGCTCCAGCTGGTCGGCGATGTGGTGACGAGCTGTGATCTCCTCCTGAGACTCTGCTGGCTGGGTCAGGAGCTAGCGCACACACACACACACAGGCACACAACACACACACGCACACACACACACACACACACACACACAGGTACACACACACACACACACACAGGTACACACACACAGGTACACACACACACAACACACAGGCACACACACACACACACGCACACACACACACACACACACAGGTACACACACACACACACACACAGGTACACACACACAGGTAACACACCACACACACACACACAGTTACACACACACCACACACACAGGTACACACACACAGGTACACACACACACACACACACACACACACAAAGGTACAGTGTGAAGCAGCAACACAGAGGCGTCGGAGAGAGAGAGAGGGGGGAGGACAGAGAGCCAGCGCTCACCTTGCACTGTATGAAGGGCCTGAGCAAGACGAAGACAGGGATCCGCGTGCGCACGATGAAGTCGATGAGTCCAGAAGGCCAGACCTCCGACCTTCCTCAGCGCCATCTCCTTCACCTGCAGGCTGAGGCGGTCACCACTGCTGGCCCAGCTGTCTCTCGAAACACACCAGAACCACCTTGAGAGCTGGAGAGAAACACCAGAACCACCTTTAGAGCTGGAGAGAAACACCACAACCACCTTTAGAGCTGGAGAGAAACACCACAACCAGCTTTAGAGCTGGGGAGAGAAACACCACAACCAGCTTTAGAGCTGCGAGAGAAACACCATAACCAGCTTTAGAGCTGCTCGCGAAACACCACAACCACCTTTAGAGCTGGGGAGAGAAAACACCACAACCAGCTTTAGAGCTGGAGAGAAACACCATAACCACCTTTAGAGCTGGGGAGAGAAACACCACAACCAGCTTTAGAGCTGTCGCTAGAAAACACCATAACCAGCTTTAGAGCTGGAGAGAGAAACACCATAACCAGCTTTAGAGACTGGGAGAGAGAAACACCATAACCAGCTTTAGAGCTGCGAGAGAGAAACACCACAACCACCTTTAGAGCTGGGGAGAGAAACACCACAACCAGCTTTAGAGCTGGGGAGAGAAACACCATAACCAGCTTTAAGACTGGGGAGAGAAACACCACAACCAGCTTTAGAGCTGTCTCTCGAAACACCATAACCAGCTTTAGAGCTGTCTCTCGAAACACCATAACCAGCTTTAGAGCTGTCTCTCGAAACACCATAACCAGCTTTAGAGCTGCGGAGAGAAACACCATAACCAGCTTTAGGGCTGCAGAGAAAACACCACAACCAGCTTTAGAGCTGCAGAGAGAAACACCACAACCACTTTAGAGCTGCAGAGAGAAACCCCCTCCCCAGCCCTCCCCCAGCCCCCCCCAGGGGGGCGATGAGTGCCCAGCCTACCCAGGTATGCTGCCTGGCTGGTGGACTCGGCCAGCCCCTCCCTGCGCAGGTCCTTGCTGGTGTCCCGGGCGTGGAGCAGTGTGCGGGGGACGAGTCCAGCATGAAGTTCTTGGTGCGGGAGGTGCTGAGGATGCGCGGGGGCAGCAGGATGTTGATGACCGTCTGCAGGAGCAGCAGGACCTCCGGCTGCTCCAGGTGAGGGCTGTCTGTCGGGGGGGAAACATGGCGATGATGATGGGGGTCAGGTGGCTGAGCGGTTAGGGAGTCGGGCTGTTAATTAGAAGGTTGCCGGTTCGATTCTGTATATATGCAATACTGTATATATGTGTGTGTAAATGGCGGTACCTTTGCTGCCAGAGCCCACCGTCAACACAAAGGGAATCAGCAGGTTCAGCAGCATGCCCTCTCGTCTCTCCTGATTGGTGAACGGCGATATCACATGACTGAGAGGGAAGTCTTCCTTTAGCGCCTGAGCAAGTGAGGGGATTTCAAGTGGTCAGGATTAGAGCCAGGGGTCAGAGTCAGGGTTAGGACCAGGGTCAGGGTCAGAGTGTTAGGACCAGGGTCAGGGTCAGGGTGTTAGGACCAGGGTCAGGGTCAGAGTGTTAGGACCAGGGTCAGGGTCAGAGTGTGTAGGACCGGGTCAGGGTCAGAGTGTTAGGACCAGGGTCAGGGTCAGAGTGTTAGGACCAGGGTCAGGGTCAGAGTGTGTTAGGGTCAGGTTAGGACCAGGGTCATGTCGGGGTTATGTTATGAGGTGGTTGTGGGAGCTCTGGGTGTGTTCTGACAGCAGGTGTGTTGTGGGTGCTCTGGGTGTGTTCTGACAGCAGGTGTGTTTGTGGGTGCTCTGGGTGTGTTCTCACAGCAGGTGTGTTGTGGGTGCTCTGGGTGTGTTCTGACAGCAGGTGTGTTGTGGGTGCTCTGGGTGTGTTCTCACAGCAGGTGTGTTGTGGGTGCTCTGGGTGTGTCTCACAGCAGGTGTGTTGTGGGTGCTCTGGGTGTGTGTTCTCACAGCAGGTGTGTTGTGGGTGCTCTGGGTGTGTTCTCACAGCAGGTGTGTTGTGGGTGCTCTGGGTGTGTTCTCACAGCAGGTGTGTTGTGGGTACTCTGGGTGTGTTCTCACAGCAGGTGTGTTGTGGGTGCTCTGGGTGTGTTCTCACAGCAGGTGTGTTGTGGGTGCTCTGGGTGTGGTCTCACAGCAGGTGTGTTGTGGGTGCTACCTGGATCTGCAGGGCCACCAGGCGGACCACGGCCGTGCTGAAGGGGAGAGGGGGGGACAGGTAGGGGCTGAGGTGGAGCAGGGGCAGGCCGTCAGCCACGCTGGAGGGACCCACCACCCCCATCACCTGGGACACACACACACACGTTTTAGTTTTGGCATGTACATGTACACATTTTTTGGTGCATTGTGTGTGTGTATGTGTGTGTGTGTATGTGTGTGTGTGTGTGTGTGGTGTGTGTTTGTGTAGGTGGGTGTGTGTGTGTATGTGGTGTGTGTGTGTGTGTGTGTGTGTGTGGGTGTGTGTGTGTGTGTGGTGTGTGTGTGTGTGTGTGTATGTGTGTGTGTGTGTGTGTATGTGTGTGGTGTGTGTGTGAGTGTGTGTTGTGTATGTGTGTGTGTGTGTGTGTGTCTGTTGTGTGTGTGTGTGTGTGTGTGTGTGTATGTGTTGTGTGTGTGTGTGTATGTGTATATGTGTGTGTGTGTGTGTGAGTGTGTGTGTATGTGTGTGTGTGTGTGCTCCTCACCAGGTTGACACAGACGTTAATGAGAGAGCGGAGATGAGGAAGGAAGGAGATGATTGGCTGACGCTGGAGGGTCAGACAGATGCCCTCAATCAGACTGCTGGCTGCTTCCCACTCCACCTGCCTCCTACACACACACACACAAGCACACACACACACACACATACACACTATATACACACACACACGGACGTTTACACACACTCATACATGTAAACACACACGTACACATACACAGACACACACCTAGTTAGTGTCAGCCATCAAACAAATCTGCTTATCAAATATTGAACACTGTGACACATACGTGATATATACATGAGAAAACACACTACACGACATGTGCACTACACTACCTATACACTACACTCAACATCACACAAACTAAATATTCATTTCAATCTAATCAGTGGGTAAAGATTTGAAACAAGTATTGTATTGAAGACCTCTACTTACATTAAGTAACAGACCAGTTCCACAGACACCAGCACTGCACATCTATAGCTGACACACTCGAATCTATACAGCCCAGTAACACAGCATGTACTGCACAACACACACACACACACACACTGAGGCTCACAGACAGCCACACACGCAGACACACACCTACCCAGAGACACACACACACACAAACAGGCACACATGCAGACACCACACACACACACACACACACTGAGGCTCCCGGAGACAGGCACACACACACACACTACACACACACACCTACACAAAGACACACACAGCCCCAGAAACATCACCACGGAAGCAGGGTTCTAAGTGGGCGGAGCCACACACGGCAGCAGCAGCAGCAGCACGTGACGGTACGAGGCCACACGGCGCCGGACGGCTACACGGTAAACGGTGACGGGCGGCACAGAGAGAGAGAGGGAGGGTGGGCGCCCGGCGCGGCAACAGACCTGGTGCACAGAGCCTGCGGGCGAGCGCACCTGAGCGTGGGCATCTTGTGGATCTTGTTGAACATGCGGTCCAGCCTCTTGAGGATGAGGATGAGGGCGGGACGAACCGCCTCCGCCGTCCAATCGGTGATGGGGAGCATCTCGGTGACGTAGCGCCGCAGGCCACGGCTCTCCATGGTCAGGGTGTCGTAGGGCGCTAGCTTCAGGAGGGCGTGGGCGATCTCTGCTAGCCTGGCGTACACACGCGTGACACACACACACACACAGGAGTGATGTATACACGCGTGATACACACACACAAATGGACATTCTCTCTCCCTCATCCCTCCCTCTTCTCTCTCCCTTCCTTCCGCCCCCCATCCCCTCCCCTCCCCCCTCACCTCATGTGGGACTTGATGTCGAGCAGTTCTCTCCCCCCTCCCCCCCTCCCCCCTCACCTCATGTGGGACTTGATGTCGAGCAGTTCCAGGGCGATGACTCGCGGCTCCCCGGCCACGTTCTGCAGGATCTTGAGGCGCGGGCCGCAGTGCTTGTAGAACTCGGTGCAGATGTTGAGCAGAGACTCCCGGGGCCTCCTGAACTCCTCCCTGGCGATGCGCTCGTCCAGCTCCTCCCTGGGCAGGCCCTGGCCCTCCTCCAGCAGGTGCAGGTTGTCCCTGGATACACCGCGGGGGGCCCCGACATAACATGGCATAGCATTAGAAACAGGGTCTAATATGACATACCATGACATCATACATCATGACATAACATGACATAAATGACATACTAACATATCATGACATATCATGACAAAACATGACCTAACATGATGTCATCCAGTGTGCTCCTCACCGATTGGCTCCTCCTCCAGACATGGTGTGGTTGGATGCAGTCGCTCCTTTGTGTCCCTGTTCACACCGGCTTATCTGGGGGGGCCGTCATGGGCCTGGGGGCGGGGCAGAACAGACCTTAACTACTGTGTCCGACTCAGCACTCAGCACCTTGGGTGTGAGGTAAGTGTGTGAGGTAAGTGCGCGTGTCTGACCGTGTGAGGGACTCGGAGCTGTACAGCAGGGCCTGCAGGGAAGTGGACAGGGCGGCGATGGCGGCGATCTCGTCCCTGGCGGCCGAGGCTGACTCCATACACATGGTGTTCCTCTTCAGCTTCTGCAGGAAGCACGGGACCAGGGCCTCCAACACCATCAGCATCTGGAGACTGACACACACACACACACACAGTGTATGCAAATGCTGTGTGCGAATACAGGTGTAGGGTGTATGTGAGTGTGTGTGTACTGTAGGGTGTATGTGAGTGTGTGTGTGTACTGTAGGGTGTGTGTGAGTGTGTGTGTGTACTGTAGGGTGTGTGTATGTGTGTGTGAGTGTGTGTGTATGTGTATGTATGTGTGTGTGAGTGTGTGAGTGTGTGTGTGTGAGTGTGTGTGTGTGTGTGTGTGTGAGAAGGTTCTCCTACCTCCTAAAGGACTCGGGGGCGTAGGCAACCACGGTCACACACAGCTTGATAGACTCACTGATGGAGAAGGCCAGGTCCTCATTCCCATAGCAGAAGTCTGAAACACACACATGCACATGCACACACGTGTCACATACAGGGGAAGAAAAGGATGTGTGTATGTTTGTGTGTGTGTGTGCTAGCATGTGCAGGTGTGTGTGAGTGTGTGTGTGTGTGTGAGTGTGTGTGTGTGTTTACCCAGAGAGCGTAGGGGCTTCTCAGCCTTCACCAGCTCCAGAGCGTCCAGCGCGTCCTGGGTCTCTCCCTCCAGAGACACCAGCAGGTCGAACAGACACTGGGCAGACACCCCCTTAGACAGGCCTGTACTGGTGCTGGTCTGCAACACACACACACACCATGGGAAGAACCAACTTCATCACCAGTACTGTACACGCAGGGGCGGTGCGTCCCATTGGGCAAGTCGGGCAGTTGCCCTAGGGCCTCGGCCACCAGCATTGGAACATATTATGATTCAGGTCATGACGTTTGTGTCAGGAGAATTTGTCATGTGGTGGAGTGTGTATGATATAGCGGATCTATGATTGAACGGGGGAGGAATTATTTACTGGGTCGTCTTAGTTACACTCTCAGGGCTTGGAAATACAGTGACTTGCTAAAGTAGGCAAATGGCTAGTAGAACATAACATTTCATAATAATTTCAGTTAATCAAACATCTGCAAGACCCAGTGAAATGTTATAAGCTAGCTAGCAGAATAACGCTAGCATCGCTATCAACATTAGGCTACTAATTCAACTTTGGTAGTGTAACAGGCTACAGATGTTCAGTGCTTCTTGGTGGGCAGATGAAGGAGCGTCTTGTAGCTGTGGGATAATTCCGTGTTTGTGAAAAACTTACATGGCAATAAAAAACCAATTCAGATTCAGATTCTTAATTTCAGTTAATATAATAAAATCACTGAATAAGCAAAAAAACGATGAAAAAAAATCACTCCATAGGGTTGCGCTTTACCATCGCCATCTAGTGGTTTAGTGTAAGAACTGCACCTGTAATGGGTGGTTGTAAAAACGAAACGAAAACGAAAAACCACGGAAATGGGTGGTTTTTCCGGTTTTTTGAAAAAACGAAACGAAAACGAAAAACCATGGGAAATGTGTGTTTTTTCCGGTTTTTGAAAAAACGAAACGAAAACGAAAAACCACGGAAATGGGTGGTTTTTTCCGGTTTTTGAAAAAACGAAACGAAAACGAAAAACCACGGAAATGGGTTGTTTTTTCCGGTTTTTGAAAAAACGAAAAGAAAAACCACGGAAATGGGTGGTTTTTCCGGTTTTTGAAAAAACGAAACGAAAACGGGAAATGGGTGGTTTTTCCGGTTTTTGAAAAAACGAAACGAAAACGAAAAACCACGGAAATGGGTTGTTTTTCCGTTTTTGAAAAAACGAAACGAAAACGAAAAACCACGGAAAATGCGTTGTTTTCTGTTTTTTGAAAAAACGAAACGAAAAGAAAAACCACGGAAATTTGTGTTTTTCCGGTTTTTGAAAAAACGAAACGAAAACGGGAAATGGGTGGTTTTTCCGGTTTTTGAAAAAACGAAACTAAAACGAAAAAACCACGGAAATAAGTGGTTTTTCCGTTTTTTGAAAAAACGAAACGAAAACGAAAAACCACGGGAAAATGGGTGGTTTTACCGTTTTTTTAAAAAACGAAACGAAAACGAAAAACCACGGAAATTTGGGTGTTTTTTCCGGTTTTTGAAAAAACGAAACGAAAACGAAAAACCACGGAAATTTGTGTTTTTCCGGTTTTTGAAAAAACGAAACGAAAAGAAAAACCACGGAAAATGTGGTTTTTCCGGTTTTTGAAAAAACGAAACGAAAACGGGAAATGGGTGGTTTTTCCGTTTTTTGAAAAAACGAAACGAAAACGGAAATTTTGTGGTTTTCCGTGTTTTGAAAAAACGGGAAATGGGTGGTTTTCCGTGCGTTTCGCTATGTTAAACACTATTCTAAAATCGAGGTTCACTTTTGAGGTTCACGTTGTTTAAATTGTAACTTGTTTAACTACATGCTCTGATGGTTCTTCCCTTTGGCAATTTGGTTTTACAAATAGGCTACAGATGTTCAGTGCTTCTTGGTGGGAAGATGAAGGACCGTCTTGTAGCTGTCGGATAATTCCGTGTTTGTGAAAACTTACATGTCAATAAAAACCAATTCTGATTCAGATTCTTCATTTCAGTTAATATAATAAAATCACCGAATAAGCAAAAAAAACGACGAAAAAAACATTCCATAGGGTTGCGCTTTACCATCGCCATCTGGTTGAGTGTAAGAACTGCACCTGTAATGCTCACATTAACCTTTAGATGGCAATATTGAAGCGCAGCCCATGGCGCTGTCGAAACAGTGCCCATTCACAAATAACTTATCATTGACAAAAGAGTGCTTCTATGGTCCGTGGTCCCTGCACTGAAAAAACGGAATGTAGTATAACTAACACATGTATCTGGATATATTTACAGTAAGATACAGTATTTAGATACAGTGTGTGTGTGTGCGCACGTGTGTGTGTGTGTGCACGTGTGTGTGTGTGTGTGTGTCTCACGGTGAACTCCAGCAGAGGGGGCCACGCTGGCGAACAGCTGCAGGACGAAGGGCTTCCTGTGGAGGATGTAGAACTGCCTGCAGCAGAACTCCACACCCTGTCGCAGCAGAGGGTTGCTCTCATAGTCAGCGTAGGCCTGCAACAACAACAACCTACTGTCAGCAGGCACCTGTGTATAGTGTAGGTGTGTGTGTGTGTGTGTGTGTGTACAGGTGTGTATATGAAAGTGTGTACAGGTGTGTATATTGTAGGTGTGTGTGTGTACAGGTGTGTATATAAAGTGTGTGTGTGTGTACAGGTGTGTATATAAAGTGTGTGTGTGTACAGGTGTGTGTAACGTAGTGTGTGTGTGTACAGGTGTGTATATTATAGTGTGTGTGTACAGGTGTGTATATTATAGTGTGTGTGTACAGGTGTGTATATTATAGTGTGTGTGTACAGGTGTGTATATTATAGTGTGTGTGTACAGGTGTGTATATTAGTGTGTGTGTGTACAGGTGTGTATATAAAGTGTGTGTGTGTACAGGTGTGTATATTACAGTGTGTGTGTACAGGTGTGTATATTATAGTGTGTGTGTGTACAGGTGTGTATATTATAGTGTGTGTGTGTACACGTGTGTATATAAAGTGTGTGTGTGTGTACAGGTGTGTCTAACTTAGTGTGTGTGAGGTCAGCCTACCTGCAGCATGGTGGGCAGGATCCACTGGTAGCCACTGAGGGAGAACAGGTGGTTGAAGTGCACGGCCGTGTTGATGGCAGTGGCGGTGTACTGCCTGAGGAGGGCGCTGTCCTCTGGGGTGCAGCAGCAGGGCGCCGTTGAACACGCTGAGGAAGAGCATCATCTCGTCGCCCCAGGGATACTCACTGGGCATGCCCAGGAACATCTCCTCCAGCAGCTTGATCCACAGCACCTTGTGGAGGGTGTCCAGCCCAAACAGCTCCTTGCCTGGGGGGAGATCCACACATGGGGGGGTTGGGAACGTTTGGAAATCGTGAATTGATATCCAAAATGGATAAGAATGTGAATATGAGTAGTGTGATGGACCCTCCCGCCCCTGCACCAGAGTAACGTGTGTCTGACGTGTTTCAGATCTGCTGTCGTTCTGGAAGGTTGTGGACTGACCCTGGGGCTCGTTGAAGAGGGAGAACTCGGCGTCGATGGCGGTGCGGGGGAAGGAGGGTAGTCGCAGCAGGTCTTCCTGGAGCAGGGACACGTGGGACTGCTTGTGGCACGCCGGCATGTTCTGAGTCAGAGAGATGAGGAACAGAACACGGCCCACCTCCTCCAGCTTACGGGAAAACACCTGGGGGGGAGAGAGAGGAGAGGGAGAGAGAGAGAGAGAGGGAG
>CAEFZP010000336.1:0-42500 GCA_903064625.1 Mallotus villosus
AAACATACGTTGACATTTAGAAAATATTGATCAAAACATGAGGCGCTCTCATCTCTACCCTACACACCATGTGACTAATGTACACACCACACAACACACACACACACACACACACACACACACACACACACACTGCCCAAGGCCTCTGTCACTCTTCAGGGGAAGTGAAGCATCTACCTCCACACTGCTCTGAGACAGGAAATGAGGTCATGCTTTATTCTGAGCACGCTCAGATGGATGCTCTAGAGTGTCCCAGTGTCCCTGGGCTGATTGAGGCGCGGAGTGGTGTATTTGTGTGTGCTAGTGTGTGGGGTGTGTGTACGTGTTATGTGTGTGTCGCTTGCATTAACAAAACGAAACAAAGGAAATCCACAACACAGGTACACTCATTGGGAAACCCCAAGCTAGACGTATGAGGCAGACAAGTCGAACCACGCTCCATTGCGACGGCACACACACACACACACACACACACACACATACTCTCAGTTTCTTCTTCCCTCTCCTGATCTCTCTCCCTGTCTTACCCCACAAGGTGTTGTTTCCTGGTGGTTTTGCGTCAGCGTGACACGTACGTTGTGTGTTGTGAACTATGTTTGGCGACAGCTTCAGCGAGCGTCTGCACTGCGGGTGTGGTTCGAACAAGAACTGCTGGACGCGGTGACTACGGCGTGTTCCTGGGCTTTTTGCTGTTTGTGTTGGTGTTGCTGGTTTTTTCTTTTGTCTCTGGTCTATTGTTTGATCCTTCTTCTTCCTCCTGGACTCAAGTTCCAGCAGATCAGCTCCATCAAGCGACACAGGAAAGGAAGAAGGCGTGTGATGCTGGTGGCGCTGGGATTCTCTGGTGGGGAAAGCACACGCCATCATGTTACACACACACACACAACAGCACAACTGCACAAACACACACACACAAACACACAACTGCACACACACACCACTGCACAAAAACACAAAACTGGCACAAACACAACAACTGCACAACACACACTGCCACAAACACACACAACTGGACAAACACACAACATGCACAAACACACAATCTGGACAAACACACAACTGCACACAACACACAACTGCTCAGAGAAAAGTGGCACAGAACTGCCATTTATAACGTAAAGGGTACGTAGTAACTAGGTGGATTCTGAAACAGCGGCTGTGATGGAAAGGAGTGAGTCTCCCTCTCGTGCGGTCCTGATTCCTCATTCTGATTGGTTGTTGCAGGTGTCTCGGACTTCCTGTTTTTGTATTTCGTGAGCTTTTGTTTCTTGGCCAATCAGTGGTCTCGAACCTATGCGGACGAGTCGCCTCTCAACCAGCGGATGCTGCCAGGGCTGCCATCGCCTTCTCCTTCTTCTCCTTAATGACCTGGCGTGAGCACACACACACGCACACACACACACACACTCGACACGACACGAACGCACCGCACTGAAACGACGATCACTAGCGCGCGAATCGCACGCACGCACACGCTAATCAGCAAGCAGCAAGCGTGTAAACGACAGACAAACACGAACACAAGCAAAAACGCACACAACACACGCAAACAAAAGAAATCACAAGGATACAAGAACACGACACACGTAAACAAATAAAAAGACACAAGCACCAAAACACCACACACACACCAAACACACACACAAACACACACACACGCACGCACACACGCACGCACGCACGCACGCTACACACGCACCACACGCACACACGCACACACACACACACACACACACACACACTACACGAGCAGAGAGCGCCCGAGCCAAGTTACGAGTGAGGAGGAGGGGAAGGAGTGCGGGAAAGAAACGAGTCGAGCACGGGACGCGAGGAGGAGGAGAAAATGAAGAAAGAAAGGAACGAGAGAGAAAAAGATGAGGGAGGGAGATTAAGAGAGAGAGAGAGAGAAAAAGCAGAGAGGCGGAGAGAAAGAGCGACGAGAGAGAGAGAGTCTAAGTCTACGACGTTTAATCGCATCTCATCCTCAAAAAGAGAGGGCAGGGACGAAAGACAGAAACAGAAAGAAAGAAAGCAAGGTAGAGAGAAAAGGGCAGAGGGCAGGTGTAGAAAGAGAGAGAGAGAGAAAAAGAGTAGAGGAGGTGGGCGGAAAGAGAGATGAAAACAAGAAATAAAACAGAGATAGAGAACACAAGAAAGCCCAACCAAAAAACGACAAAAAACAAACAAAAACACCACAACAGAGAGAGCGAGAGAGAAAGAGGGTAGAGAGAGCGAGAGAAAACCGAAGCGACAAGAGCACGAGACCGCGCAGAGCGCCCGAAATGGGACGAGAGCGCAAAACAGAACGCAGAGAACAAACGACAAGACAAAAAGAGAGAGAGAAAGAGCAGAGAGAGAGGAGAAGAACCAGAGCAAGAGAACGAGAAAAGAGAGAAACAGAGAGATACTAGCTATTACATCCTTCAGCAAAGGAGCAGAACAGAAATCGAAGAGAGAGAGAAAATCCTAACAAAGACCTCAAGAAAAGCTGATACCAAAATACTTGTTTTTTCGGTGTCGGCTTTCCCCTACCAGGTTTTATTCCTCTCTCACTTTTTCCTTCGTCCTTTGTTTCAGTGTTCTCTGGGGTCGAGCAAAAGGAGAGAAAAGAGAGAGAGAGAAGAGAGGAATAGCAGAACAGCGAAAGACCACACAGCAGAAAGAAAGGCAGAGAGAGAACACGAGAGAGCGAAAAAGCAAACAACACTAAGAGCGAGAGCCCTCTCCATCCCCACTCCTCTCTCTATCTCTTCCTCTGCTCTCTCTCCCACTCTCTATGCTCAGGAGAGTCTGACTGGGCTGCGGTTAAGAAGTACTGCTGGGACGACATGACACTGTTCACCACTGAGCACCTCGATGGCAACACAGGGGCCCAGCCCTACCCCACCATCTCCCCGGGGGCCCCGCCCAGCCCACCGAGAACTACCAGAGCCCCCCCTTCACCGAGGGGCTGGAGAACGACACCGCCGCCCCTCCCACATACCAGGTTCCCATCTACTGACGACCCCCCCGAAGAAGAGAGGGAGGGGGGGAGTGGTACAGAGAGAGGGAGGGGTGGAGAGCGAGTGCCTGGGGAGACTGGTTAAACTTCCAGTGTATGTGTGTGTGTTCCCTGAGGGGGGAGAGTGTTGGTTTCTGTGTTACGGGATGTGTCTTGGTGTGGTTGTGTGAACAGTTGGGTGTTTCGTTGTGGTGGGGTTGGTTTGGGAGCTGGGGGGTTTGAAGTGTGTGGATCGCTCAGAACACACTGGGTCAAGGCTGGGTAACTGCTTACTTTCCTTTACCGCTGCCTGCCGTCAGTATTCAGTATTGTTGTTGATGTTATTTATCTGTTCACACAGAAGGCAATGAAACAGGGACTAGTCCAGGACTCCGTCCAAAACGCGTGCTGGACAAAACAGTAGTAAGCGACACAGTAGCCTACTTAAAATAAAGAAAAAAAGTATGAAATTGTCTCTTTCTTGCCAATGAAAGGGGAGTATTTAGTTGCATATTTGGTGTATTAAGTAGTCTATCCCTTCACTTGCCTGCAACGACAATTGTACTATCTACTGCATGTTTTTGACTTAACTAAGTGCCATACTGTACTGTAGTCTGTGTCTCAGACAGTGACTTGAAATAGTCGTTATATTTTTCCACACACGCTGTAAAAAACGTTACGTGACCAAGTGCAATATCTCACATTGTGTGTAGGCTTAGCCACAGACAAGATTTGACGTTTCGTCTCAAATCCCGCCTGCGTGATTCTGGCTCCCTCCTCTCAAAGCCGGGTGGCTAACATGCTAACATGCTAACTAAACTATTAGCTACTCTGGTTTGCAGCCTTTAGAGCCGGACAGGGGGGTTGCCATGGCACTGGCAGATGTGGCGGGGCAGGGGCAGAGATTATTTGGACTGAATCAGGTACGTTTATGTTTACGGTTTAGAAGCTGCCAAACTGCCCTGGGTTCTTAAACTTAACTTTTATTACTACTGTATATTGTTAGTATTATTATTTTTATTTCTTTTTTTTTATCTCAAAGGTTATCGGTGGGTTAGCTCGCGTTCAGTGTCGATGTGACTGGCGAATTCATTGATCTCGGCTTTGCTACTGAAGCAACCGTCAAGTGGGGTTGCCATGAAACGTGTTGCCATGGTGAAAGTGTCATGGTTGGGAGGGGAGGGTGTGTGCTTGCATGCGTGTGTGTGTGCGTGTGTGTGTGTGTGAAAGAGAGTATTTGTTGTGAAAGGTCTGTATTAAAAAAAAAGAAACATAAAAGTACATTCTGATGTGTAAATAATTATTTTCATGGACATGTAGTCTGTTAAGTGAGAACATGCCACTGTCTGAGTTTCCCCGAGGTCGTAATCACTATTGTCCATGTATACCAAGGATGTGAAACGTATATTTACTCGTGTCAATATGGAGTCTTGATGAAAGAGCGAAATATGAAGAAAAAATATATATAAGATTGATATTGTCCAGAATGCCTTGCCTGCTCTTTCTGGACACGCGTAAGAGCCCCCCCTTCTGGTAGCTAACGGTGGTGCACAGGAGGTTTCTGCCTGTCAGAAAAAGAAGTATGGGTGCATGAAATATTGTATTATTGAACTGTTCCATGTTGAAAATACTGTATGATTCTTCTGTTGATTTAGGAGCCAATCAGTCTGAATTGAGATTTGATTAAAAAGAAGAAGAAATTGATTACTCACGAGATTTAATTAATTGAACAATGTCAGGTCGCCTGTATAACAGCGGAGTTACATAAAGTAACGAAGTGGAAACGAAGACATGTAACAGCAACAGTAATGCCTGTACGGTGTTACGGATGTGTATCAGACTAACCTTTTGTGGGTGGGGGGTGGTAGCCTGAAGGAAACAGATCTCTATTACTGCAAGGAAAACACATTAAAGTGAAAAAGAAAAAGCGTGAATTGGGAAGATGTTTTCCTGTGTAGTTCCAGGCTTGTGGGTCGGGTGGGACTGCGCATGGGTGAAGATTCTCCGCGCTTCTCTTTTATGTTGTAGAAACATTCTGTGTTTGTTCTCTGGACTATAGACCCACGTGCACTACAGTGATTGTATCTCAGTATTTACTTAATGGAACCTGTCTGTGATGCTGTCCTGGGTCTGCTGTGTCTTGTACTAATGATGAGTATAAGTAATAAGATTAACAATAAGGATAACAATGCACTCTTGTTGGAAATGCTTTGTGGGACCAGTGTTAAAGGGAAAGTCCACTGCAAAATCAATATCGCTTTCAGATCTTTAAAAGGGATCTGGTTGTGACAAGTCCTTGGCCAGTGTTAGTGTGGATCCAGCAGACATGCCTGCCCTGTGCATACAACACAAGAGCTAGGCAGGTGTAGCTTCATCCACACAGGAGCTAGGCAGGTGTAGCTTCATCCACACACAGGAGCTAGGCAGGTGTAGCTTCATCCACACACACAGCTAGGCAGGTGTAGCTTCATCCACACAGGGGCCAGGCAGGTGTAGCTTCATCCACACAGGGGCCAGGCAGGTGTAGCTTCATCCACACACAGGAGCTAGGCAGGTGTAGCTTCATCCACACACAGCTAGGCAGGTGTAGCTTCATCCACACACAGGAGCCAGGCAGGTGTAGCTTCATCCACACAGGAGCTAGGCAGGTGTAGCTTCATCCACACACAGCTAGGCAGGTGTAGCTTCATCCACACACAGGAGCTAGGCAGGTGTAGCTTCATCCACACACAGGAGCTAGGCAGGTGTAGCTTCATCCACACAGGAGCTAGGCAGGTGTAGCTTCATCCACACACAGCTAGGCAGGTGTAGCTTCATCCACACACAGGAGCTAGGCAGGTGTAGCTTCACCCACACAGGAGCTAGGCAGGTGTAGCTTCATCCACACACAGGAGCTAGGCAGGTGTAGCTTCATCCACACAGGAGCTAGGCAGGTGTAGCTTCATCCACACACAGGAGCTAGGCAGGTGTAGCTTCATCCACACAGGAGCTAGGCAGGTGTAGCTTCATCCACACAGGAGCTAGGCAGGTGTAGCTTCATCCACACACAGGAGCTAGGCAGGTGTAGCTTCATCCACACAGGAGCTAGGCAGGTGTAGCTTCATCCACACACAGGAGCTAGGCAGGTGTAGCTTCATCCACACACAGGAGCTAGGCAGGTGTAGCTTCATCCACACAGGGGCTAGGCAGGTGTAGCTTCATCCACACACAGGGGCTAGGCAGGTGTAGCTCATCCACACACACGCTCCACAGGATGCTGGGTTGTGGATTCCTCAGACGGTCCACGTTCGACTCTCTTTGGAGGTATGAAAACATCAGGCAGCCTTTGATTTTCGGGTGGATTATTCCTTTACTGTTGTTTCTGTTTAGTTCCCTTTTGTTCTGGGTCATTCCGCAGTGTACAGAGATCAGTGTCCATGTCCATGTCACTGCAGTCTGACGTCACACGAATAAAGCAGACCGTTTTGGAGGGCGGGGCTCAGCTTGTGGTGTGTGACCTGTTCTAGAACAAACCCAGAGGCCTTGTGCGTGTCTGGACATGTTTTCTTTAAACATACAGGCGAAAGGACACCACACACACACACACACACACACACACACACACACACCACACACACACACACACACACACACACACACACACACACACACACACACACACACACACACCACACACACACACACACACACACACACCACACACACACACACACACACACACCACACACACACACACACACACACCACACACACACACACACACACACACACACACACACACACACACACACACACACACCACACACACACACACACACACACACACACACACACACACACACCACACACACACACCACACACACACACACACACACCACACACACACACACACACACACACACACACACACACACACGGAAGGAATCCTGAGAACAGTGGAAGTGATGAAAACCACTTCCCTACATGGGAAGCACAGCTGCTGTAAAGCAGTGATTCTGCTGTAAAGCAGTGATTCAGCTGCTGTAAAGCAGTGATTCACCATGACAACCCCACCCTAACGCTTGAGCATAAATCACAACAGTAAAAAAACTAACCAGTTCCCAATATGCAGTCCTCTATCCTGGTGAAGTCACTAGATACTCCCACTAAGGTGATCAGGTGACACATTTGTGGTCTTCTGTTGTTAGAAAATGCAAAAGTTGAAAATGTATCAAACTTAATGTACAAAATGTATACAAAATATACTTATATTGAATTCTACATAAAATCCAATGAATATTTACAAACACTAAAATAAACACTTATGTAGCTTATCACACTGGGGACAGATACTCTTGTCCTCATGAAGTGTCCTTTGCTTACTGTACATTCTAGAACAATTAGTGAGGACAGCAGGGAAAGGCTGCATCCAAATACTGTACAATACCCCACGTCCCTTAATGTTAACCAGTGACAGTTAAGATGAAAAGGGATGAGGAGGCAATAATATAACTACTGGAACACAACCCAGGAAACACAGGCCAGAGAAATTCAAGGGAAAGAAGCCATTTTAATCAGTTTGGGCAAAAGAATATGAACACTTCTGATGTCTCCCAGGTGACAGTAGTGAGAGAGGCTTCCTGTTTCTGTGACCAGGTCAGGAGCTTCCTGTTTCTGTGACGTCAAGCTCTGCTGACCAGGTCAGGAGCTTCCTGTTTCTGTGACCAGGTGAGGAGCTTCCTGTTTCTGTGACCAGGTCAGGAGCTTCCTGTTTCTGTGACCAGGTGAGGAGCTTCCTGTTTCTGTGACCAGGCGAGGAGCTTCCTGTTTCTGTGACCAGGTGAGGAGCTTCCTGTTTCTGTGACCAGGTCAGGAGCTTCCTGTTTCTGTGACCAGGTGAGGAGCTTCCTGTTTCTGTGACCAGGTGAGGAGCTTCCTGTTTCTGTGACCAGGTCAGAAGCTTCCTGTTTCTGTTCAGGGCCTCCCCTGTGTGAACACAGCATCACAGTGAGGCTGGAGGTGGGACTGCATGAGTGGATAGTGAAATGGGTCCCAACCCAGGCCTTGTCACCTCAACCTCTCTTTCTCTCTCTCTCTCTCTCTCTCTCTCTCTCTCCCTCTGTGGTAAGTAAAACAGGTAGCCTATTTCTCTGTACATTTTCATCCATATAAATGTAATAAGTGCTTTCCGTCCCCCTTGTCTCCTGGACATGTGAAGAGCAAAGCTCAGAAAATGAAAGAAAATAGGAGGTTTGAACAGAGGGCAAAAAAGAACTCTTTCGTAACTGTTCTGATGTCTCTTCAAGTAAAGCATTAGTCTTGTTTTATAAACCACCAGAGTTTGGGTGCCGTTGGTGTGTGTTGTAGCACCAGTGTAAACACATGGTATAAACAATATATGGCAGCCTCATCTATTTCAAACTGTGGTTACATGGTCAACCTTTCACTTACAGATAAATTCCAACCCTGACCTTAAAGACAATAAAAAAAAAGCCCTCCATCGGGTTTCCTTCATGCCCTCACTGAACTACATGTCCCAGTATCCTCTCTGGCATGGTAACCCTGGAAACACACTACCTCTGGGCTCCATTTGGGCAGTGGGATTGGCTGTACGGGCCGAGGCAGTGGGGTGTGCTAGCTGATGATGCGGCTGATGGCCTGGAGAGAGGGGAAGTCCTCGTTCTCGCCCATGTGCAAGGTCTTGTGGGAGTTGAAGTCTTTGGAGGCCAGCACCTGTCGGCAGGTGGGGCAGATCTGGCAGTCCAGCTCTGCTGCGTTAGCGTTAGCGGAGACGGGGGTCTGCCAGGCGCTCTTCTTGCTCCTGCGGGCCCCCCGCCCCACCCCGGCCCCCCCCGCCCCCCCCTGCCTCTCCAGGGCTCTGGAGTCAGCATGGGCACTCAGCAGCTCCTGCTGCTTGTTGCTGTCTGGCAGAAGAACAAGAAGCTCGTTGAAGATGCGGCCAAAGTTCTCCCCCAGCAGGTCCTTGCAGCTGTGATGGTACTGGGCAGCTGACATCAGACCCTGGAGGGGAACAGGGAGGGTGAGGTGGAGAGGTGGTGTGGGGGAGGGGGGCACAGGTAGGGTGAGGTGAAGAGGTGGTGTGGGGGAGGGGGGAGGGGGGGACAGGTAGGGTGAGGTGAAGAGGTGTGTGGGGAGGGGGGAGGGGGGAGGTGGGGTAGAGGGTAGTAGAAGCAGAGGGATGGGGGAGGGGGGGGTAGAGGGTAGTAGGAGTGGAGGGAGGGGGGCACAGCACTGTATATGACTTCATATTTAAACATCTACTTCTTGAAGATACTTTACAACTGTGAACCTGGCCTGTGACAATCCAGACATGTCAGTCTCCAGTACCTGTCTGAACTGGCCAGAGTAGTTCTTAAACTGGTTAAACTGGGACTCATCATTGTGCAGGAAGTTCTTGATGGACTGGATCAGCTCTATGTTCCTCTGCTGGAAGTTCTCAGGAACCAGGTAGGTCACTGGCACCTGTGGAGGTCTGGAGCAAAAAACACACATTCAGACACACACAGAACTCAAAACACAACTGGACTATCACAAGTCAACAGAAGGTTCCCCCGTTCCTGCTGATGGAATGTCCCACCTGTCAGATGCAGGGGGGTCGGGCTCTACCACGTTGCTGTTGAGGGGGGACGCCAGTGAACCCTGGAGGAGGTTTACTGGGCATGCTCCCCAGGCCAGGTGGAGGCGGGGGGGACATGGTGTTCAGAGGGGCGGAGCTTTTCAGGGGGAAGGAACTCTTGAATCCTGAGGACCAGATACAGATACAGGATATGAACACTGAGCTGCTGTGATACTGGGAGGAGGGAGGTGCAGGAGGGAGAGAAGAAGAGATGAGGAAGATGTGTACCTGGGGGAGGCTTCTTGGAGAGGAGGGCTGGGAAGTCCTCCTCCTCGACAGCAGGCGGGGGTGGCTGAGGGGTTGCCACGGCAACAGGCTTGGAGACGGACGGTACGAAGGCTGGCTTGTCCACGTAGCCGTTAGCCAATCCGCTCGTTTTACCCGCCGTCGTCATGGCGGGAGGGGGTTTGGGGGCGTGGCTGTCGGCCGGCCTGGTCTCTGGCACGTTCTCTTTCTGCACCACGGCAACCACCCTGGAGACCGTTTCCGTGGAGACGGCGGTCGTGCTCCCTGAGAACAAAGGAGGGGGTGTGGCCTGCTGCTGCTTTTGTTTTTTGTTCTTTCCGGCTTTGGGGGCGGGGCTTGGCTTGGCGGCGGCGCTGGGTTTGGGGGGGAGGGGGGGGAGAGGGGGCGGCGGGGGCCGGTGCTGCCCCTCTAACGGTCAGCAGGGAGGAGATGTCCCGCATGGTGGGCACCGGACGGAACTCCTGACGAGTCACGCTGCCTCCGCCGTCCTCCGAGGAGGAGAGCGAGGGGGCTGGGGCCTAGGGTCCCCCCCGCCCTTCTTCTTCCGCAAGGAGGCCAAGGAAGAGGAGAGGGTCTGGGGGCCGGAGGGGGGAGGGAGGCTGGCTGGAGCAGGGGCTCTGGAGGGAGGGGGCTGGCTGGCTGGGTTTGGTGGCTCCATGAGCCCACGCAGAGCTGGGCCCTCCTGAGGGTTTGGGGGGCCGGGATACTGGACACCAGGGCTGGGAAGTCCTCGTCGTGGAAGGAGGAGTGCTTCCTGGGCTGGGCAGAGTAGGCGGGGGCCATGGGCGTGGTCGCCCTGGAAGCAGAGAGGCTGGGGAAGTCGTCCTCTTTCAGAGCTTTGGGGGGAGGAGCAATGCTGGAGCCGGCTTCACACTGCGGACAGACACACAGTCACCTCAGAACAGGGGTTTGGGTGTGTGTGTGTGTGGTGTGGGGGAGGTGGGAAGGTGGGTGTGTGTGTGTGTGGAGGTGGGTGGTGGAGTGGTGGGGGTGGGGAGGGAGTCGTGGGTGGGGTGTGTGGGTGGGTGTGGTGTGGTGTAGGGGTGGGGTAGGTGGGTGGAGGTGTGTGGAGGTGTGTGGGAGGTTGTGTGAGGTGGGCTGTGGTGTAGGTGTGGGTGTAGTGTGGGTGAGGTTGTGTGGTGAGGTGTGTGGAGGTGTGTGGTGTGCGGTGTGGAGGGGTGGGGTAGGTTGGCTGGGGAGGTGGGGGGATGTGTGGAGGTGGGTCTGTGGAGGGTAGGGTGTGGCAGGTGGTGTGGTGTGTGTGGGTGGTGGAGGGTGTGAGTGTAGCGTGTGTGTGTGGATGGGTGGTGTGTGTGTAGGTGGGTGTGTGGAGGGGCGTGGTGTGGGTGTTGGGGTGGTGTGTGGCGTGGGGGGCTGTGGGAGGTGTGTGTGGTGGAGGTGGTGTGTGGGGAGGGGTGTGGGTGGGAGGTGGTGGTGTGTGCGTGTGTGTGTGGAGGTGTGTGTGGGGAGGTGTGTGTGGGTGTGTGTGTGTATGGACTGTGTGTGTGTGTGTGTGTGTACCTCTGTATGGGTATTGGAGTGATGGCTCCCAGAGCAGGGGAAACTCATGTCCGTCCAGTCCACCACTGCTCCTCATGGTCCTGACTGAAGGGCCACAGACACACACACACGTTTCTTTAGAAAGCAGTTGATACCAAGATAACCATCTATCTCTGACAACAAGCGTGTACTGTGACACACAGTGATGACTGATGTTCACCTGGAGGTTCAGACGGAGGTTTGATGGAACCAGTCTGTATCTGGCATCGTCCGTCTCAATCTGTCATCCTCTCCATATCTCTCCACTCTCTCCATCCTCTCTCCTCTCTCCAGTCGCATATCTCGCCATCTCTCGACGTCTAGCAGCCTCTCTCTCTCTCCATCCTATCCCTCTCGCCATCCTCTCCTCCTGCGGGTGTTTGGGAGCGCTCCTCTCCGGCATGGCTCCTCTCTCCTGTCTGCGTACGGCCAGGACGCTCTCATAGCAGCGGCCACCTCCTGTCCTCCTCAGCCTGCACACACACACACACACACACACCCACACCACAACACACACACAAACACAAACACACACAAAACGACACAAAACACGCACACACACACACACACACAAACACAACACAGGTACACACACACACACCACACACACAGCACACAGGGACCAACACACACACACACACACACACACACCACAACCACAAAAAGGACCACACACAACACACACACACACACAAAGGACACACGAAAAAACACCACAGGGACACACAGGTAAAACACGCACAAACACACACACATTGGGAACAACACGACAACACACACAGTAACACAACACACACACACACACACACACAGGGAACACACGCACAACACACACAGGATAACACACGAGCACAAACACACAACCACAAAAAGGTAACACACGCCACACACACAGGTGTACACACACAAACACACACACACACACAAAACAGGTACACAGCACACACACACCACACAGGTAAACACACGCAACACACACACAGGTACCACACACACACACACACACAGGTACAAACACGCAACACACAACAAACAGGGACCACACGCACACAACACACCGGTACCAACACAGGGTTTTTTACACACACGCACACAGGGACCACACGCACACACACACAGGTACCACACACACACAGGTCCACCACACGCACACACACACACACACCACACAAACAGGTAACACACGCACCAAACACAGAGAAGACACACACACAAGATTTCAACCCTTTTCCTACAATACAGTACCTTTCATAAATCAGGCACTGATAGATAGTCAGGGACTCCATTGAAGGTGTACCAGACTGGTTTACCCATGGCTCCTGGTACCTGGCGGGAGGTCAGACGTGATGGATATTACTCACCGGTTGTACCTCCAGCTGCCTCTGGTGTTCTGCTGGCTGCCCTGGACACGCCCCCTTCCTGCTCTGGATGACCTCATCTCCTCATAGTCCTCCGCTGACAGCATCCCTGCACACACACACACACAGGTATATACACACACACACTTCCATTGTTGATCTACACCACACACACACCGACTCAAGGGGAGCCTCCATCGCAACACGTTCACCGTGGAGACCTGAGTCATCCACACACACACACACACACACACACACACACCACACACACACACACACACACACACACACACACACACACACACCACACACACACACACACACACACACACACACACACCACACACACACACACACACACACACACACACACACACACACACACACACACACACACACACCACACACACACACACACACACACACACACACACACACACACACACACACAACACACACACACACACACACACACACACACACACCACACACACACACACACACACACACACACACACACACACACACACACACACACACCAACACACACACACACACACACACACACACACACACACACACACACACACCTTCGTTCCTCCTCTGCTGGCGAGGTGCGTAGGTGAACTGCAGGTCGATGTGTCTGTTCTGACGCGCCTCGGCCCGGTTCTTGCTGTGAGCTGAGGCCTTGTGGGCCTTGTAGTCGATCTCGGAGCGGAAGGCGTGGGTGAACTGCTCTGTGCTGCAGGGGCCCTCCTCACACAGGTAGTGGCTCTCACGGAAGTGCTCACTCAGGTACAGGTAGTCACTGTGGGGACAGGTGAGTACAGGTGAGTACAGGTGAGTACAGGTGAGTACAGGTGTGTGTAGGTGTGTACAGGTGAGTACAGGTGTGTGCAGGTGTGTACAGGTGTGTACAGGTGAGTACAGGTGTGTACAGGTGAGTACAGGTGTGTACAGGTGAGTACAGGTGTGTACAGGTGAGTACAGGTGTGTACAGGTGTGTACAAGACAGGTGAGTACAGGTGTGTACAGGTGAGTACAGGTGTGTACAGGTGAGTACAGGTGTGTACAGGTGTGAGTACAGGTGAGTGCAGGTGATCTAACCTGTAGTACTCCTGCGCTCCGTCTGCGTCACAGAAGTGACAGAAGTAGTGGTCTCTGCGCAGGTGCTTCAGCAGCTCGTCGTTGTCAAGGTAACGGTCGTCGCAGAACTTGCAGAGCGGGTGTCCGCGATGCGAGGTGTCGTCGGGGTCTCCCTGCGTGCGGTGACGCGCCAGGTCCCTGCGGCTGTACCACTTACGCTCGTGGGAGAAGATCTGTGGGAGGAAGCACACGGACATGAGGCAGTCTGCAAGGTGGAGCTGTGGGGGTGATGGTGCAGCTGTGGGGGTGATGGTGCAGCTGTGGGGGTGATGGTGTTTGCTGTGGGGGTGATGGTGTTGCTCTGGGGGTGATGGTGCAGCTGTGGGGGGTGATGGTGTTGCTGTGGGGGTGATGGTGTTGCTGTGGGGGTGATGGTGTTGATGTGGGGGTGATGGTGTTGATGTGAGGGTGATGGTGCTGTGATGGTGTTGCTGTGGGGGTGATGGTGTTTGCCGTGGGGGTGATGGTGGTTGCTGTGGGGGTGATGGTGCTGCTGTGGGGGTGATGGTGCAGCTGTGGGGGTGATGGTGTTGATGTGAGGGGTGATGGTGTTGATGTGGGGGGTGATGGTGTTGCTGTGAGGGTGATGGTGTTGCTGTGAGGGTGATGGTGTTTGCTGTGGGGGTGATGGTGCTGTGATGGTGTTGCTGTGGGGGTGATGGTGCTGCTGTGGGGGTGATGGTGTTGCTGTGAGGGTGATGGTGTTTGCTGTGGGGTGATGGTGCTGCTGTGGGGTGATGGTGTTGCTGTGGGGGTGATGGTGTTGCTGTGGGGGTGATGGTGCTGCTGTGGGGGTGATGGTGCTGCTGTGGGGGTGATGGTGTTGCTGTGAGGGTGATGGTGTTGCTGTGAGGGTGATGGTGCTGTGATGGTGCAGCTGTGGGGGTGATGGTGCTGCTGTGGGGTGATGGTGTTGCTGTGGGGGTGATGGTGTTGCTGTGGGGGTGATGGTGTTGCTGTGGGGGTGATGGTGTTGCTGTGGGGGTGATGGTGTTGCTCTGGGGGTGATGGTGCTGCTGTGGGGGGTGATGGTGCTGCTGTGGGGGTTGGGGTATGGTGTTGCTGTGGGGGTGATGGTGTTGCTCTGGGGGTGATGGTGCAGCTGTGGGGGTGATGGTGTTGCTGTGGGGGTGATGGTGTTTGCTGTGGGGGTGATGGTGTTGATGTGGGGGTGATGGTGTTGATGTGAGGGTGATGGTGCTGTGATGGTGTTGCTGTGGGGGTGATGGTGTTGCCGTGGGGGTGATGGTGTTGCTGTGGGGGTGATGGTGCTGCTGTGGGGGTGATGGTGCAGCTGTGGGGGTGATGGTGTTGATGTGAGGGTGATGGTGTTGATGTGGGGGGTGATGGTGTTGCTGTGAGGGTGATGGTGTTGCTGTGAGGGTGATGGTGTTGCTGTGGGGGTGATGGTGCTGTGATGGTGTTGCTGTGGGGGTGATGGTGCTGCTGTGGGGGTGATGGTGTTGCTGTGAGGGTGATGGTGTTGCTGTGGGGGTGATGGTGCTGCTGTGGGGGTGATGGTGTTGCTGTGGGGGTGATGGTGTTGCTGTGGGGGTGATGGTGCTGCTGTGGGGGTGATGGTGCTGCTGTGGGGGTGATGGTGTTGCTGTGAGGGTGATGGTGTTGCTGTGAGGGTGATGGTGCTGTGATGGTGCAGCTGTGGGGGTGATGGTGCTGCTGTGGGGGTGATGGTGTTGCTGTGGGGGTGATGGTGTTGCTGTGGGGGTGATGGTGTTGCTGTGGGGGTGATGGTGTTGCTGTGGGGGTGATGGTGTTGCTCTGGGGTGATGGTGCTGCTGTGGGGGTGATGGTGCTGCTGTGGGGGTGATGGTGTTGCTGTGGGGGTGATGGTGTTGCTGTGGGGGTGATGGTGCTGCATGTGGGGGTGATGGTGCTGCTGTGGGGGGTGATGGTGTTGCTGTGAGGTTGATGGTGTTGCTGTGAGGGTGATGGTGCTGTGATGGTGCAGCTGTGGGGGGTGATGGTGCTGCTGTGGGGGTGATGGTGCTGCTGTGGGGGGGATGGTGTTGCTTGTGGGGGGGGATGGTGTTGCTGTGGGTGGGTGATGGTGTTGCTCTGGGGGGTGATGGGTGTTGCTGTGTGGGGTGATGGTGCAGCTGTGGGGGTGATGGTGCTGCTGTGGGGGGGATGGTGTTGCTGTGAGGGGTGATGGTGTTGCTGTGGGGGTGATGGTGTTGCTGTGGGGGTGATGGTGCTGCTGTGGGGGTGATGGTGTTGCTGTGGGGGTGATGGTGTTGCTGTGGGGGTGATGGTGTTGATGTGGGGGTGATGGTGCTGTGATGGTGCAGCTGCCCACCTTCAGGTGCTTGGTACAGAGTTTACAGCAGAACAGCTCGTGCTGTTTCCTCATGTGCTGCTCGAGTTCCTCATACTTGGAGAAGACCTTCGCCTCTAGGCAGAGTGGACACTCAGGCAGCAGCAGTCTCCTGGAGACACACATGTACACACACATGTACACACACATGTACACACACACACACACACACACACACACACGTACATACACACGTGTACACACACACACACACACATACACACACACACGTACACACACACACACCACACACACACACACGTACATACACACATGTACACACACACACACATGTACACACACAGACACATACATACACACACACACACACACGTACATACACACATGTACACACACACACGTACATACACACATGTACACACCACACACATGTACACACACACACATGTACACACACACGTACATACACACACACACACACACACACACACACACACACACACACACACACACACACGTACATACACATGTACACACACACACGTACATACACACACACGTACATACGTACATACACACACACCACACACACACACACGTTGGATAAAGGAATACGGGTCAGTTGTGTCACAAACAGACATGTGTACACACTGTGAGGAGAATGATCTCTTCTTATGGAGAACATACATCTGACTCTGAATCAGCAAGAAACGATCAAACAAGACCTGCATGCTGGGACACAACACCAGGGGATTCTCCTAATTCCTAACGTCTATTTTGAATCTCTCTACCTCCTCCTTAACCCAGAAGACTGATGTGAATGAGGCCAGGGCAGAACTTTACCTGAACTCAGAATAGATCTGGCCATCGCTGAAGTAGATGTCGTATTTCTTCTCACACTGAAACTGCTGAAGTGGGAGTGACGCGAAGGGTTGTAAAGTCTTCATAAAGATGACCTGACGACAGAATGAAAAAGCAAGATGGGTGGAGAGAGAGAGAGAGAGAGAGAGAGAGAGAGAGAGAGAGAGAGAGAGAGAGAGAGAGAGAGACAGAGAGAGAGAGACAGAGAGAGAGAGAGAGAGAGAGAGAGAGAAAATGAAACACAGGGAGGGATTCTGTTGACATGTCTCTCCGGGTACTCGCGCTCCTGTCAATGACAATGCATGAGCCACATGATCCGCACGAGCACCCGTTTAGACAAACACTAAACATGATCTACAGCGTGTTTGACAAATCTTTAAATCCTTGTGAAATGGTGTTTCCATCCACGTTGATGACACACTTCGCCCTGCCTTCAATTAGCTGATAGCAGTAGCTACGTGCGCACACAAGGTGCTTATCGCCGCTCGCTCCAGTATGACACGTTGATTTACAACTAGCTAGCTGCCAGGTGGACATTGGCGTTACTATAACCTATTACATAACACTAGCTCGCGACCAACAACCCCGCAACCCTCCAATAAATCATGGCTGAAGTTAGCAAGCTATGTAGCTACTAGCTAGCTAAACCAAACAGTTGACCAACTTCCGAGTATGTGTTCATATGTGGTGAAGTCACCAATATTTGTCAAATTGCAAATCCTTAAATGACTATTTATTATGATCGTTGAACCTCTTCTTCTAGACTGAAAAGTGGTTGTCACTTTAGCTATCCTTTTAGTTAGCACGTTCGGCCTACACTGTCACAGTCCATCCCCGAGATAAAGTGCTTAGCACAGCCTACCTTGTCGAGCTCTTCGCGGCATACAGCGCAGTACTTTTGCTCGCACAGAACCCTCATCTTGGTAGAACAGCAGTAGCACACCGGATGATCACATTTTCCCAACGCGAAGATTTCGAGATCTTGGCAGCAGAGAACGCAGTTTCGCTCAGTATCCTTCATAGATGTAGATTCCATAGCAGTAGAAGGCACCGATTTATGAATGTTTGCTTTTAAGGGATTGGGTAGCCGTTGAGATAAAGTAGCTTGCTAAATCTGCGTCTGGTATTCTCTTTTTACGTAATGTGAAAGTCTCAAAGCCATTCACGCTAGTCGGTACAACAATTCAGTGTTTACCGGTTTGTAAACTAACAGGATGGACTCGCCGCGGCTGATTCCTGCGCGTGATTCGCATGCTCATACCTCTCACATCTGCTGTCGTTTGCGCAGGCGCTCCGCACAGTCCACCAGACACCTCCACGTGCATGTCTGGCGTGGCTGTTGAAATAAAATAATATAAAACCTGCAACAGATGCAAATGGAAGGACCATGGTTGTTCTATTTTACCATGTCACGTTTGGACCTGACAAACAACAATGTAATTACTTTATCAATTAGTTAATTCATTTAAGACAGGATCCAAATTCGCTGATTATAGCCCAACTTACTGCCGGAACAACAGTTTGCGTTCATATGAATAATTACTAACTTAAATAATAGTAGTTGTTATTATAACATGTACATACATATATGTATTAATCTATAAATAATAATAAAAGTATTGTTATCCTTGTTAGTCTGGTTTTGCCCATATCTTTTATTTATTTTAAGGTAGACAAAGAACATGGAAATTCAGTCAGGTGAGTGATACCAGTGCTTGATACGTGATACTTCTCCCATTGGCCTTCCAAACCTGGGTGTTACCTGGGTGTTACCTGGGTGTTACCTGGGTGTTACCTGGGTGTTACCATGTTCCTGGGTGTTACCATGTTATGAAGGTGAACTCCTGGTGGTGGAGTGTACACTACCATGGTAACCATTACCTTGATCACATGACCTGCCAACTTTTCCTTCAGGATTCCATTGGAAAATCAACCAGAAGAAGATGAAGAGCTTCGTATCTAATACAGCACTCAGAAGTCTGAGTGAAACTGATCAGACATACAAGTACAGTAACAGACAAATACCAGGTCATATTCTGTACTTTTGCCTCATATGAATCTTTTAAGGTTTATTTTTCATATACCTTAAGAAGTAATCAGCTAAAACTGCTGGAGCACGACATAAAGAGCAGTCTTTACATTTGAATGTGAAAAAAAATATAGAAAGGTTTCAGCAATTATTACACAATTAAACATGTTTAATAACATATCTATAGCGTCATATCTTCCTCCTCGTCCTCCTCCTCTTCCTCCTCCTCCTCCTCTTCATCATTATCATCATCATCAAAATACTTCTCTTCTGCATCTCTGCTCACGATGTCCAGGTTGTCATAGTCTGGGTTGTTATCCACCTCACTGCAACACAGAGAGATCTGAATGGTCTGTCTTACATCACATCACACTCATTTATCTTATGCTTTTATCCAAGGCGTCTACAGGTATTTTAGCTACAAACTATAGTGCTAAATACTAATATTCTGCCTCTGGAGACTCAGTTGATTAATGATAGGGGCTGGGTTTCCCAGATTCGTTAAGAAGCTCTTAACGCTAAGAGCTTCTTAGGAACGTTCTAACAGCGCTCTAAAACGCTCTTAGAACGCTCCTAAGAAGCTCTTAGCGTTAAGAGCTTCTTAACGAATCTGGGAAACGCGGCCCTGATTGGTGTTCCCCTGGAGACTCAGTGGATGACTGATCTGATTGGTGTTCCCCTGGTGACCGTTCCCCTGGTAACCTGCCTGTAGTTGAAGTCCTTGTCCTCGCCGTCCAGGAAGCGTTGGTGCATCAGACTGTTGAACTCCTCCCTGAGCAGAGACTTCTCCTGCGGAGTGGGCTCGCCCCTACGGCCTTCTGGGAACACACACACACACACACACACACACACACACACACACACACACACGCTGTGTCAACGCCTCACCGCATGGCCTCACTGCATGCCCTCACCGCATGCCCTCACCGCATGCCCTCACCGCATGGCCTTACAGTATATCAGATACAAGCTTACTGTTTGCAGTGTCACACTAACATAAAACAGTTTTATATCTATGGTTCCTGTTGATATAAAGTATAACTACTTCATATGTTTGCAATAAATACTGTCTAAGTAAAGGCCAGACAATCTTATGAGTGTATGCTTGTGTGTGTGTGTTTGTCTTAAAGAGGAATTTAAAGTGTGTGTGTGTTATGACTATTACCCTCGTCCTCCTCCTCCTCCTCCTGTGCTCCTTCCTCCTGGTCCTGCTCCTCCTGCAGTCTGCTCTGGATCAGTTTCTCCTGGTAGGAGTTGAGGAGGAGGTCAGCGAGCCCCCCTGGGCCCCCTCCCGGCCCCCCCCAGCCCCGCCTCTCCCTGCATGGCCTCCTGGGAGCGCTCCAGTAGTTCCTCGTCGCTCAGGTATTGGCCGATGTACTGCTCGTACAGAAGAGGCTCACGGACACGCATCTGCTCCTCACTGAAGTACTGGCCCTCTGATCAGAGGGAGGGGGCAGGGAGGGGGCAGGGAGGGAGGCAGGGAGGGAGGGGGCAGGGAGAGGGCAGGGAGGCAGGTAGGGGCAGGGAGGGGGCAGGGAGAGGGCAGGGAGGGGGCAGGGAGGGGGCAGGTAGGGGGCAGTGAGGGGGCAGGGAGGGTGCAGGGAGGGGGCAGGGAGGGGGCAGGGAGGGGGCAGGGAGGGATAGCCACAGAGATTAATAACATTACCAAAACACGTGTTTATGACTAGAAAACAATTTGATGCCAAGCAGACACAAGACAGAGAACCAACATCTGGAGCTGTGGTGAGAGCGCTGGAGGAGATTGGGATGCCTGTAAGCTACCTCTCTGCAGCGCCCTGAGGGCAGCATAGCGCTGGTTACGGAGCCTGGTTTTATCGGTGCGGCCGGCGGCTCGTCTCTGCACCTCTCTGCAGTAGTGCTGAGCCCGAGGGTCCTCGCTGAGATGGGAGA
Organism: Mallotus villosus; assembly: GCA_903064625.1. NCBI lineage: Eukaryota > Metazoa > Chordata > Actinopteri > Osmeriformes > Salangidae > Mallotus > Mallotus villosus. Next base: position 20,984 of record CAEFZP010000336.1, read on the forward strand.
AGGCGTCCAGGTGCTGTGGCCCGATGTGAGCCTGGTAACGCTCCAGAAACACCAGGGGTTTGGTCCTGTACTGATGAAGCAGCTCGTCCCTCCGTTGCTCAACGGTGAGCTCCGCGTCATCTATCTGTTGGCTCTTCACTGGCCTCCCACTCAGCGCTATCACGTCCACCATGGCATACACACCGCCTGGGGCATCCTAGAACGGATCCAGACAAACACACAACGCTCGGTTCAAACACAGGAACTCAGCTAAACCGTGCAAAACGTAGTTTACTTTGCTAGACAGGGAGACATAGCATGCGCTAGATCGTATCCTAACATGCCATGGGCTTACAAGTCTTTGTCGCCTATACTTTTTCAGTCTCACCTGATTCAGCACTATCTGATTTTCCGTATGTTCATAACTAGCTTTGTCGGAGCGGCTAGATTCGAGTCTAGGTCTCTCCGATTCAGGTTCTGGTCCGCAAGCAGGTGTTGCGGTATTATGAACAACATCAGGGTCGATCTCTCCCCACATGATTTAGATCATAATACGGTTGGTAAACAGTTTGGCCAGATATTCAGACAAAATCGTGTTATCGAATTGTCAGATGTTGTGTGGCATTAATACAACATATAAGAATGAGTTTTGCTTATATCTGTGAGTGCTAGCACCTCGGATAACGATAGCAACACAGTCAATTCTTTTTTTCCACTTTCGTCCGTCGATATTTTCGGTCCCCGATTTCCCAAAAAGAAGTTCCTATGCTTACCAAACTCCGGTGTAACACCACATTTTTTCCAATACCGTAGATGTCCGTTACATGTCTGGAAATTCCTGACACATCAACCAGACTGTCTCAGCGAACTCTGTCCTTCCCATATCCAAAAGACGATGACATGGAAACAAGAAGTCACGTATTAAGACGGTAACGGAATACGATGGTCACAGAATTTGGTGTTACTATAGTACTGTAGCCTACACAGTACACATATTCATGGCTTGCATAGCAGCCTACTCCACTTTTCGTCATTGATCTGTGCAGATGATATTAGATCATTACAATGTGAAGAAAGTGGCAGTTAAAAATGAACACATTGGTCAAATTTATTACGTTGCAAATAACAAATGTACAAATGTACTGTATTCAGGCCATACAATCATAAATCATGTTGTAGGCTAGCCTAATAACTCCTACAGAAAAGTCTGGGTGTTGCATTGCGTTTACGGTGTTTCCTTGACAACTGGATTCTGTGAAAATCTTTCATTTGACTCAATAAGGCAGCAGGTTCTGAGCTGGGTTGCTCAAGATAAAAGTCCATACACCGTTCAGTCCCCTAAAAATCATGCAATATTATGTAGACTTTGATATGAGTCAAGAGCAGGTGATGTTTATGGTGTGTATAAGGAGGTGTTTAAGGAGGTATGTAAGGAGGTGTGTAAGGAGGTATAAATCAGTCCAGACTCCACTCCCTCAACCACTCCTCACAGCTCCTCTGCTCCTCCGCAGAAGTCCCCTTCCTCCTCCCCCTCCTCCTGCTGCTCTCCTCCTTCTCCCTCTTCACCCTCTCCTCCTCCACCCTCCTCTCCTCCTCCTCCTTCCTCCTGTGCTCCAGCAGGGCCTCCACAGCGTCCTCTACAGTCTGCAGCGAGCGCTGCGGGACCCACTTGGGGTCCACGGCCGGAAGGAAGGGGTCTCCCGCCCTGGCCTGCAGGGGCTGGGGCTCCAGGGGAATGTGGAGCAGGTGCGCGTGCAGCATCATGCGGTAGGGGGCGCTGTCGGTCCCCTGACTGTAGGTGAAGTCCCCCACGATGGGGGTGGCCCGTGGCGAGGCAGTGAACTCTCAGCTGGTGTGTACGGCCTGAGGGGGAGAGAGGAAGCCAGGGTTGACCATCTGAAGTGACAACGCTGTCGGTTGAACTAGATCATAAGCAAAAGGATCTACTAAGCGAACAAGTTGACTTTCTCAAAAGGTTCTGCCCCAAAAAAGTTTCCAAAAACCTTGAAACCTTTTTGGAAAAAAAACAGTAGTAGTAATAGCTACTTTTTGCAAATGTATCATGGGTTCAGTTCAGAGGGGCTGTACTCCTTTCTGCCACAAGGGGGCAGTATTTACCTTCCTGGGCACATTATGTCTGCTTTCTATTAGTCCTGTCTGGATGAAAGCAGCGCCCTGCTCTGAAGAGGTCAGGGGTCATGTCACAGGTCACCTGTGATAGGTAGGAGCGGCTCCTCCGACCCCAGACGTGAGGTCAGGGGTCACCTGTGATAGGTTGGCTCCTCTGACCCCAGACGTGAGGTCAAGGGTCATGAGGTCAGGGGTCATGAGGTCAGGGGTCATGGCTAGGCTGGCGTGTCTCTTACAGGGGTCATGAGGTCAGGGGTCATGGCTAGGCTGGCGTGTCTCCTGCAGGTGTGGTTTACCTGTGTGAGGTCAGGGGTCATGAAGTCAGGGGTCAGGGGGCGTGTCTCCTACAGGTGTGGTTTACCTGTGTGAGGCTGCAGCATCACCTTGGTAACGGGGGTCCCCATCGTATAGGCCGTACTCCAGCACGGACAGCTCAGTGTGACACGGCTTGGGGTTCTCACAGCCTGAGGGGGAGAGGAGGGGGAGAGGGGGGGGGTGAGAGGGGGGGGGGAGGGGCGTCAGAGACAGGTGGACTGAACCCTGTAACCATGTACAATCAACCCTGGAGGCTGGCAGGGAAAATAATATCACACTTCCTTCTAAAGTACATTTGAGTCATTCCAGAGACACTTTTACCCAAAGTGACTAGAACAAAAACTTGAAGTAATATGAGCTAGTAGTGAGAAAGTTACACACTAGAGGTCTAGAAGCAGCTAAGGAGAGAGAAAGACGAGGACTTCAATTCTAACCAATTCAAGAGTTAAGTTGTGTATCTCTGCAGAGCATGTGGACTCTCTCTAGAGACACTGACCCTCGGAGCCCTCGATGCACATCATGTGTGTCTTCCCCTGAGTGGTGTCCTTGCCGATGGAGAAGTTCACCGTCATCCTCTCCTCCTCCACCCAGCCACGCACCTGGGGACAACCAGGATGTCACATTAAATCACACCCAGAAGATCAACAACCTCCATGTTCATCCCTCTATCACACACTGCACAGGACTGCAGGGGGAACCTCCCTGATCCGAGCAACACCCCCCCTATGATGTTTGGAAGACAGTGCAGGACTCACGCCTGATACATCATGTAGCAGCTGGCTTCCTGTGTGGGCGTGTCTCTTACCAGAGCCAGGTAGGCCTTGGTGACACTGCGCTTCTTGAAGCAGCGATAGGCCCGGCCGGCTGCAGCCTTGCTCAGAGCAACACAGAGAGCCCCACTGGTGGAGAAGTCCAGCTGGTGGCAGAACCTGCAGGAGACAGGAGGGTCAGAATCACATGACACCCAGGAAGAGACAGTAGGTTTAGAACCACAGGAGGAGACAGGGTCCCACAGATAATGGACGACAGGTGAAAAGGTGCACATCACACCAGTGTACAGGGCTTGAAATTAACTTTTTTCCTCAGTGTCCCACAACTGTCCCGAATTCTACTTTGTATTGTCCCGGATATAACCAACAGTGTCCCCAAATTTTTTCGTTGTCGCCCCCGCAGAGTATATATAATTTGATTATTTTTGTCACTTACTCATCACACCATGGACTCTGGTCCACCATGTAAGTTTAAAATACTTATTCCTTTATTAAACATATGAATTAGTCTGAGGGTGCCAATGGCTTTGAAGAATGACACCCTAAACTCGTGACACTATCACAGATAGTGAATATCAACCTAAGGAGAACCATGAACTCTGATCTGTTGCATTAAAGAATTCTATTTTTATTTTTCAATTTAATATTTGGATCTACTTGCCGATTAGGTAGACACAAAAACTACAACAACTGGAACATTACTCTCTCTTAAGTTCATAACACATTTTTCTCATACCAACGTTGATTGGCAAACTCGTCATTCTACAATTCTACAATTACCTTGCGACCCCCTTTCTACTCGGTACCCGATCTGACTGACGTTCTTGACCAAAATAAATAAATAAAAGCATTGGCTCATGGACAAAAAAAAGTATGATTAGCCGCTAGCTTACGTTTTTGAAGCTAACGAATCTAGCTTAGTCCCTGACTGAACAAAGAAAATACAAAAATGACAGTACAAATGACACCTCTTAATCTAATCAACTGTATTTCACATGATTTTAGCAAACATCAAAATAACATTTCGGACGTTTGTAGCTGCTATGCATAATTGTAAGGCACACTTCAGTTGCTAGCGTTAGCTATCGCTGAGCACTGCTAGCTAACACTGTCACAGGCAACGAACTTGGAGAAGACGATGAATGATGAGTTGGGGTGTCGGGAGTCTGCAGTGTTGGAGCTTGCCTTATTTGCTTTAGGAGGCTGTTTATTAAGCCACCTCAGCATTTTGTTGTTCTCCTTGTCGATTATATGGTCTGTCTATTACATTACTTCTCTGTCTGCAGCAACTGACAGTAGAATGGATGACGTAGAATGCATTCTATGATTTGCCCAATCGTGATTCGTGAGATGTCGCAAATGTAACTCGCCTTTCTAAAAGTAACGTCTATCTTTACTCATAATTAATGAATTTGCAAATAACGGCTGTTTGGAAGTAAGTTTACTTTTATTTATTTTTCACTGTCCCGGGATTGTCCCAGACAAAATACTTTTGTGTCCCAGAAGGATTTTTTATCGTCCCCGGGACATCGGGACACCGTTAATTTCGAGCCCTGCCAGTGTATAGGCCAAAGCACAGTCAGTTTTTGTATCAGTCATCAGATTGTGATCAGTGTGTCTGGAGGTGACTTCATCCTCTGTGTCACCTCCTCCAGACACCTGACTGAGGGTTTTCCTGCTGCTGTGCAGTCTGACGAGGCAGAAAAACACACAACGCAGTCCTTTAGATAACCTCTACGTGCCCACACACACACACACACACACACACACTCACACACACACACACACACACACACACACACACACACACACACACACACACACACACACACACACCACACACACACACACACACACACACACACACACCACACACACACACACACACACCACACACACACACACACACACACACACACACACACACACCACACACACACACACACACACACACACACACACACACACACACAACACACACACACACACACACACACCACACACACACACACACACACACACACACACACACACACACACACCACACACACACACACAACACACACACACACACACACAACACACACACACACACACACACACACACACAACACACACACACACACACACACACCACACACACACACACACACACACACACACACACACACACACACACACACACACACACACACACTCTCCCTCCACACACACACACATTCTCTCCCTACACACACACTCTACCTCCACACACACACACACACACACACACACACACTCTCCCTCCACACACACACAGCCCCTGCACACACACACTCTCACCTGAAGCCGTAATAGGTGCCAGGGTCTGCCAACTCTGGGAAGAGCAGTTTAAGTTGAGACTGCACCGTCTGTTTCTCGTACCACATCTTACTGTCGATCCGGATGTCCCAGTGCTTGTCAACCACGATGTAATCATCACTCCGGTACAGCACGCGCAGGGTGTCAGGACTGGCCGGCTCCATCGTCACAGCTCACCCCGCCCCTGCCTTAGGGAGTAGCGCTGCCCGGTCAATAACCAACATACCCCATCTGATGAATCTGTTGTTATTCACACACAGCTAGCAGTTGGCACAACGCCTGTACCGATCTCGAAAGTGATTATTTCGGTATGTAAGGCTCACCAGGATCTATTAGCCAGATAAATAGACAGGCACGGACCCAAAGGACAGGAACATCCTTCCCACTACACTGTGTGGAGCGGGTACCTAAGTAGCTATTTTACATTTTACAAACGTCTATATCAGTTAATATACAAAACAAGTAGCTAACTCTGCAAGCATGACATTCTTAAGTACCAGCGCAAACCACACACTGCTTAGCAAAGTTAACACTAGCTACACATGCTAGCTAGAATGTAGCTAGCAAGTGAGCAGTTTAAGGAAGACCGCAATATTTCTTTACTAACTTTGTTTTCTTTAACAAATGTTTGTTCATTCTTATTCTACCTTACCTGACGTTGAAACTCTATATTTTTGCGCAGCACAATCTGTCCCATTCATTCCGTGTCCAGTTGACATTTAACAGCATGTGAGATGTGTGAGACAGTAAACAAACGCAGAGAGGGAGGGACGGCTCTGAGATAACTGACAGCTCGCTGAACCAATCACAAGGCAGGAGGAGCGGAAGTGGCCGAATCGTGACCAGAGTAAACGATTTTTATCCGAGGTTCTACTTTTTGATGTATGCTGTGATGTCATGTCAACTCAGTGTCAGTCCGCGAGCTGGAAGTATCACTTTCAGTAGCACACAGGCATGAGTAATCTATCTCCTGTGTGAGAGCGATGATGTGCTGAGGGGGCTCGCGGCCTGTCGGCTCAGTGGATTTACAACTGACAGCAGAGGGCAGCAGTTCTCCTCACGTGCTGTGATCTTAGGACGGAAATCAGAACATTCTTTTGTGAGACTAGTGATGCTAATCTCATAGCCAGGTTCATCCCACTGAACTCTCTCACTCTCTCTCACGCACACTCACACACACATTCTCTCTCACACACACTCACACACACACACACACACTCTCACACACACATTCTCTCACACACACACACATTCTCTCTCACGCACACACTCTCTCACTCTCTCACGCACACTCACACGCACACACACACACACACACCACACACACACACACACACACACACACACTCTCTCTCTCTCACACACACACACACACACACACACACTCACACACACACACACACTCACTCACTCACTCACTCACTCACTCACTCACTCACACTCACACACACACACACACACACAAATCCACCCTTTCCCCAGGAATCCCTAGATTTTTTTAAATGTAAGTTTTAGAGAAACACTCTTTCTATCCCTGTCACAAGAGTGATATAACCTGCTCCACTGGTATAACATCACCCAGCCTGGTGGTGTGGCTCCACTGGTATAACATCACCCAGTGTGGTGGTGTGGCTCCACTGGTATAACATCCCCAGTGTGGTGGTGTGGAGTGTGGATGACCAAGTGTCTCTTTCATGACCTCTCAGTCTAGCTGCAGTGGTGTCAGGGTTGCCAGGTCCACCAGAAATATCCACCCCTACGAGTGCTCGAAACCCCCAAAATGGAAAACTCTGGCATGCCCAGTCACCCACTACCCATAATCCTTCACCACGTTCTACACGCGACCTCTGACCTTGACCGCTGCCTGTCCCAGGGGTCACTGCACAGAGGTGACCCCAGTGATGTAGAGGGGTGACTGGCAGGCATGTCTCACTGTCTGTCCTAATATGGGTCCTGGTGAGAGGACCCTGTGGAGGAGAGCAGAGGGACGTGTCCTGGAGGCTGGAGGACTGCAAGCATATGAAACACATCAGCCACAATGGAGGAGAGCCTTACTCAGGAGCGTGTGTGTGTGTGTGTGTGTGCGTGTGTGTGTGTTTCTGGTTATTTCTGTGGGTGGAGGAGTTGGCCAGCCCACACACACTTTCAATCACTAGGATGCTCTATTTAGTTTGCAAACAAACAAACTACTTCATCCCGAGAATTCAAACGAAGAAGAGAAAGTGAAGACGAAGAAGAGCGGAAAGAGAGAAGAGAAAGAAGGGAAAAAGACGACGAAATAGCAGTGACGAAGAAGAAGCGCGAGAACCCTAGTCCAAGTATGCGTAAACATCATAAGACAGGAGAAGATCCCATACCCTACTAGACAAATCTTATCCTACTCCTCTCCCCTCCTCTTTGGGGTTGAGCATACAAAGGATGTATGTATGGGTGCGTGTGAGTGTTGAGGTGAGTGTTTGAGTGTGTGAGTGTGTGAGTGTGTGAGTGTGTGAGTGTGTGAGTGGTGAGTGTGAGTGTTTGAGGTAGTCCGCTGCATCTGTGTTCTGTCAGTTATAGACCCTACGGTATTTGGAGCGATGTTTGTATAACACTGCAAGGCCCTGTAGACGTGGGGAGTCTGACTAGCCCACTTAGATCTGAGCTCAGATTGAGGCTCACACAGAAAAAGGAGAGAGATGGAGGAAGGAAGAGAGAGAGAGAGAGGAGAGAGAGGAGAGGGGAGGAGAGAGGAGAGAGAGAAAGAAGAGGAGAGAGGAGAGAGAGAGAGGGGAGAGAGAGAGAGAGAGAGGAGAGGGGAGAGAGAGAGGAGGAGGGGAGAGAGAGGAGAGAGAGGGGAGGAGAGAGAGGAGAGAGAGGGAGAGGAGAGGAGAGGAGAGGAGAGGAGAGGAGAGGAGAGGAGAGGAGAGGAGAGGAGAGAGAGAGAGAGATTCAGCCCCAGGCCTTACACCCAGGTCAATAGAACTGTTCACCAGCCTCTACTGTAATCAATGCCAGCACGCTGTGAGCACTGTTGCCCTACTCCCAGTGTTATCAACATGATGATGAAGACTCTTTCTCCTTCTCCACAGGCTACAGAGCACTTACAGACAGTTAGCATTAGATCCAGTTAGCATTAGATCCAGTTAGCATTAGATCCAGTTAGCATTAGATCCAGTTAGCATGAGATCCAGTTAGCATTAGATCCAGTTAGCATGAGATCCAGTTAGCATTAGATCCGGCTCTCAGAACACTCTCTCAACCAGCCTTTGATGTTCGCTCAGGACATAACTGCCTGTCCAGATTTGATGGGGTTTAGAGGCTGGGTCCAGAGGCTGTGGGTCAAGCCTGGGTGTAAGGCTGAGAGGGCTGAGATCAGAGGCTGATCAGGCTGGATTCAGGGAAGAGACAGAATGAGAGTTGACCTTGGAGCCTGTCAGAGAGGAGCGATCAGAGAGGAGGATTATGCCTGAGTACAACACAGAGGTGAAAATACAATACTGTGTTGCATAACCACGTTTCATAATCCAATCTACCTGCCTGCATGTCTGTTTGAGATATGATCAGGGTGGCAGGGTGGGGGGGCAGGGTGGCAGGGTGGGGGGGGGGTCAGGGCACAGGAGTGGCAGGGGACATTACTGTCTCCAGCTGTTGTTTCAAGAGATTGTTGCGTAACTTCCAAACAGGATTGATCTCACCTCTGATTGGCTGTTCTCAGGGTTTACCTGGGTGCACTGCATGGGGAGCAGGAGAGGGCTTAGTGATCATGACACATGCACGCACATGCGCCTGCGCGCACACACACACACCACACACTACACACACACACACACACCTGTTTCCTCTGCCGCTGCTGTGGCTTTGTGTTCTGAGGGCTAGCAGAGGTTATGTGACTGGACAGAGCAGATTGAGTTCAGTTCTCTGAAGCCTGCAGCTGTGACACTGCAGTGTGGAGCCTGTCAGCCGAGAGGAGCTGGACCAGGAACAGGAACGGACATTTCCCGGACAAGAGAAAAGGAGGACGTCCTCTTCCTGCTGACGGAAACACCTTGATCCATCTCACCTGCCCACAGCCTGTTTCGGAGGGTCCCCTCTGGAGCTGGACTGACCAGGTGTGCCCAGGTGCTGCAAGGTTTCCTCCACAACTCTGCTTCTCTGAGGACAGCACTGAGGACTGAGGACCAGGACTGAGGACCAGGACTGAGGACCAGGACTGAGGACCAGGACTGAGGACCAGGACTGAGGACCAGGACTGAGGACCAGGACTGAGGACCAGGACTGAGGACCAGGACTGAGGACCAGGACTGAGGACCAGATGGGACCAGGACTGAGGACCAGGACTGAGGACCAGGACTGAGGACCAGGACTGAGGACCAGGACTGAGGACAGGACTGAGGACCAGGACTGAGGACCAGGACTGAGGCCAGGACTGAGGACCAGGACTGAGGACCAGGACTGAGGCCAGGACTGAGGACAGGACTGAGGACCAGGACTGAGGACCAGGACTGAGGACCAGGACTGAGGACCAGGACTGAGGACCAGGACTGAGGACCAGGACTGAGGACCAGGACTGAGGACCAGGACTGAGGACCAGACTGAGGACCAGGACTGAGGACCAGGACTGAGGACCAGGACTGAGGACCAGGACTGAGGACCGGACTGAGGACCAGGACTGAGGACCAGGACTGAGGACCAGGACTGAGGACCAGGACTGCGAGACTCCTCTGGACCGGTAAGGATCACTGCGCTGCTCTGATTGGCTGTCTCTCCTGGAGGGATCAGGATCCTTCCGCCGCTCTCCTGGTAGCTGCCTCCGCGCATCTCGGTGGTCTCCCTGGGTTACGCGTGTGCGAGTGTGAGCGTTTGATTCGACGATGCAGGGCTCCTTCCTCCAGGCTCGCTGTGACGAGCCGATCATGACCACAGACTGGGGCCTGCCCCTGCTGCTGGCCTTGCTGCTACTGGGTCTGCTCTACGCCTTCCTCTACCTGCCGCCATGGCCCAGAGAGACCTGCTGGAGCAGGCCTCGGCAACCACACCACCGAGATCCCTCTGCTCGGCAACGAGGGCTGACGCTACCCACACACCTACGCACACACCTACACACACACCTACACACACACTTAGACACACAATCACACACCTACACACACGCTTACACACACACTCACACCTACACACACAATCACATGCACTCGCACATATGCACACACTTACACCTACACCCACACTTACACACACACTCACACCCACACACACACCTACACCACACACCCGACACACCTACACACACACTCACATACACTTGCACGTATGCACAAGTTTGCAAGTACTGAATGTAGACACACACGGACAGACACACGACACACACAGGCTCATAGATTAATCACACACACCACACACACACACACACACACAGGTAGACATGTGATTCATGTTTAGATGATAAGGAGATATGCAAACATAGGAAATATAAGGGAATCATTTGTAAATGTTGTAAATAAGCTTCTAATACCACTGTGAGCTTGGACTCAACATGTTTGTGAACTATGCAACCATACCGATATTTCCTTGGCCAGTTTACCAAATCTTGCTATCCTACGACTGTGACAGAGAGGGGCGGAGCTTGGCCATGGAGGCGGAGCTAGTCAAAAAAGGGCGGAGATATCCTATGAGGGGCGGAGCTAGCTGGAGAGGTAATAAGCAAAAGTACAGATCTCAGACAATGCAAGATTTCCCCAGTTTCTACCATTCAGATGGCATAACCAGTCAGCCAGTATAACCAGTCAGCTAGCATAACCAGTCAGCCAGTATAACCAGTCAGCCAGGAGTCAGTCACTTACCTGGGGCTGTTGTGTCATTTGGCCACATGTTAAGAAGCCAGGCTGTAGTTCAGCATGAGCAGTTTCCTGTCTGTGGTCGGAGATGACAGGACAGGTCGTGAAAGCTGCTTGTCAAAACACAGAAGAAGAAGAGCATGTTCCTCCAGTGTTTCTGGTGCCTGTGGGACGAGAGAAAGAAAGAGAGACATGGTTTAATCACCCCAGGTGAGTGTGTGTGTGTGAGTGTGTGTGGTGTGTGTGTGTGTGGTGTGTGTGTGTGTGTGTGTGGGTGTGTGTGTGTGTGTGTGTGTTGTGGTGTGTGTGTGTGTGTGTGTGTGTGTGAGGAGGAGAAGCCAGTCCAGTACCTGTTCCAGGAGACGTCCTCAGGCGTCCCCAGAAGTCCTCACCATGTTTAATGGACTCATGTTTCTTGTATTTTACCAGACAGGTTAGTTCGTAATTAATACATTTGATTTGTAATGTGCCTTTCCTGCCCTCAAAGCACTAGTTACAACATTCTTAGTAATATTCGAACATACATACATACATACATGTATGACACGGATATTGTATTTCTATATATCTTTCATTGATGACACTGTAATGTGTTGGTTTTGCAATTCATGCTTAATAAAAGACAAGTTGTTGCTGTTGTCAAGACTCAAGTACGTCTGTTGATCTGAATCCATGACATAGCTGTGGACAACGTAGGCAACCTCATCAGCCAATAGAGATGCAGTGAGCAACCTCATCAGCCAATAGAGATGCAGTAGCAACCTCATCAGCCAATAGAGATGCAGTAGCAACCTCATCAGCCAATAGAGATGTAGTAGCAACCTCATCAGCCAATAGAGAGCAGTAGCAACCTCATCAGCCAATAGAGATGTAGTAGCAACCTCATCAGCCAATAGAGATGCAAGTAGTAGTGCAACCTCGATCAGCCAATAGAGATGCAGTAGCAACCTCATCAGCCAATAGAGATGTAGTAGCAACCTCATCAGCCAATAGAGATGCATGTGTGGAGGATGCCAGGGGAGAAAATGATGTATTAATTTAGCAGACAGTCTTATTTAAAGGAACAGATAGGGGGGGATTTGAACCTGTAAACTCTTGATTGGTGGTCAAATGCTCTTTTCCCTCCTCCAACACACCTGATTCACGAAACTCAGCAGAATCCTGATAACAACCCCTTCATTAGAACCAGGTGTGTTGGAGCAGGGAAACATCTAGAACATGCAGGACAGGGGTGCTGAGGACCAGGGTTAGTCACCTCTGCTGCAGGGCTGACGAAACACCAGCCCAGGACTGTCTGCTGTGGGCTGGGCTGGTGGGCTGGGCTGGTGGGCTGGGCTGGTGGGCTGGGCTGGTGGGCTGGGCTGGTGGGCTGGGCTGGTGGGCTGGGCTGGTGGGCTGGGTGGTGGGCTGGGCTGGTGGGGCTGGGCTGGGCTGGTGGGCTGGGCTGGTGGGCATGGGCTGGTGGGCTGGGCTGGTGGGCTGGGCTGGTGGGCTGGGCTGGTGGGCTGGGCTGGTGGGCTGGGCTGGTGGGCTGGGCTGGCCAGCTGTCTACCTGTGGTCGTATCAGAAGAAGCATCGACACCTCAGCTGCTGTACCAAATGCAGCATGCAGGGGCGCTCCTCTGCTGTGTGTGGGCAAGTTAAACAGAATGTAGCTGGAGAGAGAGAGCTAGATAGAGAGCCAGTGGAGAGAGAGAGAGAGAGAGAGAGAGGGAGAGAGAGAGATGAGAGAGAGAGAGAAGCGAGAGAGAGAGAGAGAGAGAGAGAGAGAGTGGAGAGAGGAGAGAGAGAGGGAGAGAGAGAGCTAGATAGAGAGAGAGAGAGAGAAATAAAGAAAGAAAGAGAGAGAGAGAGAGCTAGATAGAGAGGCCAGTTGGAGAGAGGAGAGAGAGAGAGAGGAGGAGAGAGAGAGAGAGAGAGCTAGATAGAGAGCCAGTTGGAGAGAGAGAGAGAGAGAGAGCTAGATAGAGAGCCAGTTGGCAGACTTCCTACCACAGGTGATTGGCTAGTTCTGATTGTCCAGGCCTCTTGTGTCCATGTGTCAGTCTGTACTACATGGCATATGGTGGTTTGGGCTGAATTGTACATGACTATTCTGTCTCTTTCTTTCATTCTCCACCTCCCTCTGTTTGACTGTCTCTCTCTTTGTCACTAACTGTACTTTGTAATGCAGCCTGGTCATTGTGTTTGCATGTGTGTGTGTGTGCGTGTGCGTGTGTTTGCATGTGTGTGTGAGTGTGTGTGTGTGCGTGTGTGTGTGTGTTTGCATGTGTGTGTGTGTGTGTACACATTTGACCTCATCACCTCTGAATAGTCTGGGTTTGTGGGACCGTCCTGGTTGCGATGCATTAACCCCCAGATGGCTGCAGGTTTAGTCGGGGTACGTTTAGCGCTAAGCTAAGCAGCTTAAACAGTCACACTGCCCGCGCTGGGACACAGCCAGGCTATCCTGCAGAGTGTCTGACACATTAAAGGATCAAGTGCCCACTTCTCATGTGTGTGTGTGTGTGTCAGTGTGTCAAGGAGTTGTATGTATGTGTGTCAGAGTGTGTGGTTGTGTGTCTCTATGTGTGTGTAACTGGGCGTTAATATGATTTAATCACCAGCCATGGAATCATGGCAGTCTTATTTTGCCACATTCCCTCTGTCTACTATGACATCCATAAAACATATATGCACCCAGAAACACACACACACATAAAGAGAGAGAGAGACACACACACCACACACACACACACACACACACACACACACACACAACACACACACACACACACAGTGAATACCACCTCCTTGCATTCTGCAGCAACTCCAGTAAGCCCTCCCAGAATGCATCACTTCATACATATTTCATCAGATTCACTTTGAACCATGTCCCTGTTCCCAGATCTCCGCAGCTCCTTCTCTCTCTTCTCCTTATTCTTCCTCCCTCTCATACTTATTATGTCTCTCACTCTCTCTCTCTCTCTGTCCTCTCTGTCTCTCTCTGTCTCTCTCTGTCTCTCTCTCTCTCTGTCTCTCTCGTCTCTCTCTGTCTCTCTCTGTCTCTCTCTGTCTCTCTCGTTCTCTCTTGTCTCTCTCTCTCTCTGTCTCTCTCTGTCTCTCTCTGTATCTCTCTGGTCTCTCTCTCATCTCTCTCTCTCTCTCTCTCTCTGTCTCTTCTCTGTCTCTCTCTGTCTCTCCTGTCTCTCACTCACTTGCTCTCTCGCTTGCGTTCTGCTAATTGGACAACCTTGTTAGCTAAATTGTTGTTAAGAGTTTCTGAGAGTGAGGTGTCAACAAGATGGAGGGTAGAAGGGATGCAACTGGAGGGAGTGGGTGATAGGGAGAGCATGGAGGTCTGGAGGAGGAGAGGAGGAGGAAGGAGAGGAGGAGGAGAGGAGGAGAGGAGGAGAGGAGGAGGGATGCAACTGGAGGGAGGTGATGGGGGAGCATGGAGGGGTAGGAGAGGAGGAGAGGAGGAGGGAGGTGACTGGAGGGAGGTGATGGGGAGAGCATGGAGGTGTGGAGAGGAGGAGAAGAGGAGGGAGGTGACTGGAGGGAGGTGATGGGGAGAGCACTGGAGGTGTGGAGAGGAGGAGAAGAGGAGGGAGGTGACTGGAGGGAGGTGATGGGGAGAGCATGGAGGGTAGGAGAGGAGGAGAGGAGGAGGGAGGTGAGGAGGAGAGGAGGAGGTCTGGAGAGGTGTGAGGAGGAATGATGCCCTACATGTGTGTTCATGTGGGTTATCCTCCAAGACAGAGACATGAAACATTAACTGTGGGTCCCATGTTTTATTGAGTGGAATGCCTTCTCTGGGCCTGTCCCTAAACACAGACCTACTTAGCATACGTGTGTGTGAGTGTTAGGTGTGTGTGGTGTGTGGGTGTGGTGTGTGTGTGTGTGTGTGTGTGTGTGTGTGTGTGTGTGTGGTGGTGTGTGTGTGTGTGTTGCTTGTTGGCTTGTTTCCTCAGGCTTTTTCCCCAACAAAAGACCTTCTAAAGAGCCATGTGTGTGTGTGTGTGTGTGTGTGTGTGTGGTGGGTGTGTGTGTGTGCGCAAAAGAAAAAGTCACAGGAAAAAAGCAAGGGAAACAAGAACACAGCGCATCCACCAGTCCCAGCCCCAGCCTTAGCCTCAGCCCCAGCCCCAATACCAGGCCCCCAACACCAGGCCCCAGCCCCAGAAGAGACGACAGGAGTCTCAGACTGTCCTGCCTGGGCCTGCCCCACCTCACACACACACACTGAAATAAGGAGATGAGAGAGAGAGAGACGACAGAGATATGGAGAGGGAGAGAGAGGGAGAGACAGAGAAATGGAGAGGGAGAGAGAGGAGAGAGGAGAGAGAGAGACCGACAGAGATATGGAGAGGGAGAGAGAGAGACCGACAGAGAAAGAAATGGAGAGGAGAGAGAGAGAGACCGACAGAGATATGGAGAGAGAGAGAGAGGGAGGGAGAGAGAGGGACCGACAGAGATATGGAGAGGGAGAGAGAGAGACCGACAGAGATATGGAGGAGAGAGAGAGAGGGAGGAGGAGAGAGACCGACAGAGATATGGAGAGGGAGAGAGGAGGAGAGAGACAGAGATATGGAGAGGGAGAGAGAGAGACCGACAGAGATATGGAGAGGGAAGAGGAGAGAGGGGAGAGGAGAGAGACCGACAGAGATATGGAGAGGGAGAGAGAGAGAGAGACGACAGAGATATGGAGAGGGAGAGAGAGAGAGAGAGAGAATGGAGAGGGAGAGAGAGAGAGAGACTGACAGAGATATGGAGAGGGGAGAGAGAGAGAGAGACTGACAGAGATATGGAGAGAGGAGAGAGAGAGAGAGACCGACAGAGATATGGAGAGAGAGAGAGAGAGGACCGACAGAGATAGGAGAGGGAGAGAGAGAGACCGACAGAGATATGGAGAGGGAGAGAGAGGGAGAGAGAGAGAGACAGACGACAGAGATATGGGAGAGAGAGAGAGAGAGAGACGACAGAGAGATGGAGAGGGAGAGAGCAGAGACCGACAGAGATATGGAGAGGAAAGAGGGAGAGAGAGAGAGACGACAGAGATATGGAGAGGGAGAGAGGAGGGAGAGACAGAGATATGGAGAGGGAGAGAGAGGGAGAACAGAGATATGGAGAGGGAGAGAGAGGGAGAGAGGAGACCGACAGAGATATGGAGAGAGAGAGGAGAGAGACCACAGAGATATGGGAGAGAGGAGAGAGAGAGAGAGACCGACAGAGATATGGAGAGGGAGAGAGAGGGAGAAACAAGAGATATGGAGAGGGAGAGAGAGAGACCGACAGACAGAGATATGGAGAGGGAGAGAGAGGGAGACCGACGAGAGATATGGAGAGGGAGAGAGAGAGACCGACGAGACAGAGATATGGAGAGGGAGAGAGAGAGGACCGACAGAGATATGAGAGGGAGAGAGAGGGAGACCGACAGAGATATGGAGAGGGAGAGAGAGAGACCGACAGAGATATGGAGAGGGAGAGAGAGAGAGAGAGAGAGACCGACGAGATATGGAGAGGGAGAGGAGGAGAGGGAGGAGAGAGAGGAGACAGGACAGACAGACAGCGAAATATGGAGAGGGAGAGAGAGGAGACAACAGAGATATGGAGAGAGAGAGAGAGAGAGGAGAGACAGAGATATGGAGAGGGAGAGAGAGAGACCGACAGAGATATGGAGAGAGAGAGAGAGAGACCGACAGAGATATGAGAGAGAGATAGACAGCTTGTATGGATTTTGTCTTGTTGCTTTTGTTCTATGTTGTTCTATCTGTATGATTTGTCTTGCTTGTCCTACGTTGTCCTGCGTGTTTAATGATTGTTTGTATTGTAACAGTTTTTCATAACCTGCCAATGTGGATTGATGTGCACTGTCCCTGTGAAGATAAACGAAATAAACTCAACTAAACAGAGTGAGATGGAGAGAGATTGAGAGAGAGATGGAGAGAGAGAGAGATGGAGAGAGAGAGATGGATAGAGCGAGGGAGAGAGAGAGGGAGAGAGAGAGATGGAGAGAAAAAGATGGAGAGAGAGAGAGACAGAGAGAGAGATATGGAGAGAGAGAGGGAGAGAGACACACAATCACCACAGACATACACACACCACAGACACACAATCACCACAGACATACACACACCACAGACACACAATCACCACAGACATACACACACCACAGACACACAATCACCACAGACATACACACACCACAGACACACAATCACCACAGACATACACACACCACAGACATACACACACCACAGACAACACAATCACCACAGACATACACACACCACAGACATACAAATAAACAAACGCAAAGAATCATTCTTTTTATTTTTTAGTCATTGTCATTACATTTACAAAACATTTTGCGTGTGTGTGTTCGCTTGGTTACCAATGCAGGAAATGAGTCCTGCAAGCAGCCTTGGGGAGTCTTAATCTACGTCTTTTGAGATTCACACACCCACACACAGCAGAGATTCCTACAATCAACAAGTCCTCCAGGTGTGTTTTCACCTGTTCTGTCGGCAGGTGAGTGGATGAGGCTGATCCCGAAGCTGTGAGCTGTTTGACACGGTCGTCATGGCGAGCTGTGTTGACTGGTTGCTGGGACGACTGTGGGAGCTGGGGACCAGCCCTGATCCCTATGGTGCCACTCAGAGAGCATGCTGGGTAAACACAGAGGCTCCTGGGAGCAAAGTGACTGGTAATGACACCTTAGAGGAACACACACACGCGTGTGCCCAAGACATGCTTGTCATCACACAAACACGCCACAAGAACACTTAAGGGCTGGGAGAATATTTTTGTTGTGGTTAATGATTAGAGTCAATCATAACCTTACTCTCTCTCTCTCTTACTCTTTCTCTCCATATCGCTCTCTCTCTCTCTCTCTCTCTCTGCTCTGTCTCCCCCTCTTTTTTCATTCTCCATCTCTGTCTCTCTCTCTGTCTCTCTCTCTGTCTCATGTCCCAGTCTCATGTCCCAGTCTCATACAGCCCAAAGTAGGCCAAGGAGTACGACCCCATCCCAGCTCTCTCTCTCTCTCTCTCTCGCTCTCTCTCTCACACACACACACACACACACACACACACACACACACACACACACACACACACACACACAGTCAATTTTAATTAGCCACACAGCTTAGTTTACAGGGTGTGTGTGTGTGTTTCAGCAGGGTGTGTGTGGTGTTTCAGCAGGGTGGCAGGTCGCTAACTAACTGGCGTGTCAGGATTTTTCTGCTTTGTCCTCGTTTACGGAAATGAAATCTGCCCCCTCGGTGACCCATGTCCCACAGGTGCAGAGTGGGGTGTTTGAGAATGAGAGGAAGAGAGAGAAAGAGAGATAGAGAGACAGGTAGATAGTGGAAGAGAGTGAGAGAGGAAGAGAGGTAGAGAGACAGGTAGAGAGAGGAAGAGAGTGAGAGAGGAAAGAGAGGAAGAGAGTGAGAGAGGAAGAGAGGAAGAGAGGTAGAGAGAGGAAGAGAGTGAAAGGAAGAGAGGAAGAGAGTGAGAGAGGAGAGAGTTAGAGAGAGGAAGAGAGTAGAGAGGAAGAGAGTGAGAGAGAAGAGAGAGGAAGAGAGTGAGAGAGGAAGAGAGAGATGACAAAGTAAACAGGACTGGTTCAGTGTGTATGTATGTAGGAAGTGAGTCTCACAGTTCTGGACTCACACTTCATGTTCCGATGGTAAGAGGACCTCAAGGATGTTAGCAAGGGATTCTGGGATTCGGAGTTCCTTTTCTCATCAATCAGATTATCCCTGTAAACTCCAGCAATCACATCATAGAGAGAGATATACACACACACACACCACACACACACACACAAAATCTCTCTACCTTTTTTCCTGGAAATCTCTGTGAGACTGAGAGACAGAGAGACAGAGAGATAGAGAGAGAGAGAGAGAGAGAGAGAGAGAGAGAGAGAGAGAGAGAGAGGAGGGAGGAGGAGAGGGAGAGACGAGAGAGAGAGAGAGATGAGAGAGAGAGAGAGCGAGAGAGAGAGAGAGAGAAACAGGACAGTGCTGAGCATCGGTTCTGAAATTAGAGATGACTGTTTCTGGTGTCAAAACTGCAGCACTGTCTGACTGCAGTGTGTGTGTGTGTGGGTGTGCGTGGGTGTGTGTGTGTGTGTGTGTGTGTGTGTGTAGTGTGAGATTACGGCAGCAGTGAGCTGGAGTGTTGCAGTGAGGTAGTGGTGCTGGGTGTATTTATAACCCACCTCTCTAAGGGAGGTTAGAGAGGAGTGGATTACTGCTCCTAGATTAGAGGACATCTGGTGACAACAGAACAGAGAGCAGTCCTGAGTGAGTGTGTGAGAGTGTGTGTGTTCTGGAGAGTGTGTGTGTGTTCTGGAGAGTGTGTGTGTGTTCTGGAGAGTGTGTGTGTTCTGGAGAGTGTGTGTGTGTTCTGGAGAGTGTGTGTGTGTTCTGGAGAGTGTGTGTGTGTTCTGGAGAGTGTGTGTGTGTTCTGGAGAGTTTGGGTGTGTTCTGGAGAGTGTGTGTGTGTTCTGGAGAAGGTGTGTGTGTGTTCTGAAGAGTGTGGTGTGTTCTGGAGAGTGTGTGTGTGTTCTGGAGAGTTTGGGTGTGTTCTGGAGAGTGTGTGTGTGTTCTGGAGAAGGTGTGTGTGTCTTGGGGAGAGAAAAGACAGAGTATGAGATTGAGATTATGCGCACCATAAATATGTGCATTAGAGATTGCTACTGTTGTGTGCGTTGATGTGGTGTGTGTTGATGTGTGTGTGTTGATGTGTGTGTGTTGATGTGTGTGTGTGTTGATGTGTGTGTATGTGTGTGTTGATGTGTGTGTGTGTGTGTGTTGCCCTAGATGGTGGGATTGTTAATCCTAATCCCGGAATGAATGAAGAGCTTGAGGGCCGACGGGCCATTAGTGGATCTCTTTGTGGTGTGTGGTGTGTGTGTGGATGTGTGTGTGAGTGTGTGTGTGTGTGTGTGTGTGTGTGACCTGGAGGTAGTGGTGTGTGTGTGTGTCTGTCTGCATGTGTGTGGTGTGTAATCAGAGAGTGAATGGAGAAGCAAAGTGCCATTATACACTGCATTATCTGGCATGGAGGGAGGGAGGGAGGGAGGGGTAGAGGGAGGGAGGGAGGAGGAGGGAGGGAGGGGGGGAGGGAGGGAGGGAGGGAGGGAGGGAGGGAGGGAGGAGGGAGGGAGGGAGGGAAGGAAGGGGAGGGAGGGAGGGAGGGGTGAGGGAGGGAGGGGCGGGAGGGAGGGAGGGAGGGAGGGAGGGAGGGAGGGAGCGGAGGAGCGGGAGGGAGGAGGGAGGGAGGAGGAGGGAAGGAGGGAGGGAGGGAGGAGGGAGGGGGGGAGGGAGGGAGAGGGGGAGGGGAGGGAGGGAGGGAGGGAGAGGGAGGGAGGGAGGGGGGAGGGAGGGAGGGAGGGAGGGAGGGAGGGAGGGAGGGAGGGAGGGAGGGAGGGAGAGAGAGAGAGGGGGAGGGAGAGAGGGAGGGGTGAGAGGAAGTATAGAGGAGAGGGGGATCCAAAGGAAGGGGGATGGGGGGATGGGGGAAACAGGACACGGGCCCGTAGAGGAAAGAGGTGGTGTCGAGGGAAGGGACAAAGGAATGAGGATTTAGTGTGTGTGTGTGGGTGTTGATGTGTGTGTGTGTGTGTATGTGTGTGTGTGTGTATGTGTGTATGTGTATGTGTGTGTGTGTGTGTGTGTGTGTGTGTGTGTGGGTGTGTGTGTGTGTGTGTGTGTGGTGGATGTGAGGAGGTGGAGAGTGTTATGGGACAGGGCGCAGACGGGCCATTAGAGCAGACAGACTCATCCTGAGTTATAGAGCCAGACCCTTCTGATCACTCTATTATTAAGAGGGGTGGTCAGATGGAGAGTGACGGGGAGAGAGACTGGAAGAGAGACAGTGCTCCCCTTTTACTTTGCTCCTACTTCTATTATTTAAAGGACTCTGAGGGAGGAGATAGAAGAGAGGGATGAACGAGAGGGATGACGAGATTTGGAACTGTTATGGTATCCAAACATCTGGCTTTACCGGTGTGTGGTGTGTGTGTGGTGTGTGTGTCTGAATGTGTGTGTGTGTGTGTCTGCACTGTGTGTGTGTGGGTGTGTGTCTGCCTGTGTGTGTGTCTGCATGTGTGTGTGTGTGGGTCTGCATGTGTGTTTTGGTGTTACTCGTATGCATGTGTGTGGGTGGATTCCTGATC
>CAEFZP010000337.1:0-55000 GCA_903064625.1 Mallotus villosus
GAGAATAGAGAGAGGGATGGGGTCAATCTGCTCTACGAGTTTTTAGTTCTGTAGCCAACATGACATAAAACTCCATCTGGGCCAGACAGACCAGGCCAAAGGTCCACAGACACTTAGTGGCAGTCATGACAGGAAGGATCTGGCTTATTAACCTTTACATCATTATCAACACAATCCAATACACACTAAACACACGTGCCACACACGTGATGGGTTACGAAAGTGTTTCGAGCCACTTGTGTCCTCACTCTAACCTTTTTCCTCTGCAGCATGTTGGCTGATGACCTGAAGCTACGAGCAGTGACGAGGGACGACATGGGCAGGGTAGGCATACACACACACACACACACACACACAACACACACACTACACACAAACACACACTCACACACAACACACAACACGACACTCACACCACAAAACACACAAACCACCACACACACACACTCACAAACACACACACGCGCACACACACACACACACACACACACACGCACACACACACACATACACACACACACATACACACACACTCACAAACACACACGGAACTCTAGAAACATACATAGAACACACAGAGACAACTAGGGCAATAACACTAACCCTAACTAGGGCACTCTAGAATATGATATGGTGACATTAAGATGTAACTTTAAACCAATTCCTATCATTTAAAAAAAGGCGGATAAATAGGAATTGATATGTAATTTAATGGCATTAATGGCAGCAGTGATTGCAAAAGGGTAAGAAGCAACAGTATAGGGGAGGTGGTGTGAGGGGTGAGGGGTGTTGTAGAGGGGGCAGTTGGATGTCGTACAGGGGCAGTAGTTGGGTGTTGTACAGGGGCAGTTGGGTGTTGTACAGGGGCAGTTGGGTGTTGTACAGGGGCAGCAGTTGGATGTCGTACAGGGGCAGTTGGGTGTCGTACAGGGGCAGTTGGATGTTGTACAGGGGCAGTTGGGTGTTGTACAGGGGCAGTTGGGTGTCGTACAGGGGCAGTTGGGTGTTGTACAGGGGCAGTTGGGTGTTGTACAGGGGCAGTTGGGGTTTGTACAGGGGCAGTTGGGTGTCGTACAGGGGCAGTTGGGTGTTGTACAGGGGCAGTTGGGGTTGTACAGGGGCAGTTGGGTGTTGTACAGGGCAGTTGGGTGTCGTACAGGGGCAGTGTGGGTGTTTGTACAGGGGAGCAGTTGGGTGTCGTACAGGGGCAGTTGGGTGTTGTACAGAGGGGCAGTTGGGTGTCGTTACAGGGGCCAGTTGGGTGTTTGTAGAGGGGCAGTTGGGTGTCGTACAGGGGCAGTTGGGTGTCGTACAGGGGCAGTTGGGGTGTCGTACAGGGGCAGTTGGTGTGGTCGTACAGGGCAGTTGGGTGTCGTACAGGGGCAGTTGGGTGTCGTACAGGGGCAGTGGGTGTTGTACAGGGGCAGTTGGATGTGTACAGGGGCAGTTGGGTGTTGTACAGGGGCAGTTGGATGTTGTGTAACCAAAACAACAAGAATGTTAACATCCACAGGACAGTCCAACATCCCCCATACTAAGTTTCACTATTACAAACTTGTACCGCTAAACTGTACTGACGTACGACTACGTAGCAACTACATTTTTAACAACGTTTTACTAAAGGTATTATATATACAGTAACATGGTTACAGTTCATGTAACCTTAATGTAAAGTGTTGCCTCAGTGTTGCACAATCCTTGCAGGCATCTCACTGCCTTCTCCTCGGTTCACCTACTGTGTGCTCTGAGTTTAGACGAAAACAAACGGACAGTTCCGAAGGGACAGGGAAAACATTGAAGAGAAATTGCACCTCTTTACAAGGAATTGGTTCAGTTGAATACCGATGATATAATGATATATGATATAAATAAAACTATATAAATAATACCATGTCAGAATTTAATTGAACGAGATTAAAGTAGACTGATATTAGAGGAGCGCTTTGATCTCCTCAGGTCATCATGTGATCATGTCATCATGTCGCAGTCATCACGTCATGTCCTCTAAGGTCAACAGGGGCGCACCTCGAGCGCGCGTCGGCAAAGAGAGAGAGACAAAAGAGAGCGCGCGAAGAGCGGAGAGAGAGAGCGAGAGAGAGAGAGAGCGAGAGAGAGAGAGCGAGAGAAAGAGCGCGAGCGAAGAGAGCGAGAAGAGAGAGAGCGCTAGCGAGAGAGACAGGAGAGAGAGGGCGAAGAGCGCGCTGAGAGAGCGGCCGAGAGAGAGACGACGCGCGAGAGCGCGCTAGAGCTCTCTAATATGCTCTGCTATCTCTACTCTCGCTCTCTCTCTCTCTCGCTCTCTCTATCTTCTCTCTCTCGCTCTCTCTCTGCTCTCTCTCTCTCTCTCTCTCTCTCTCTCTCTCTCATCTCTCATCTCTCTATCTCTCTATCTCTCTCTCATCTCTCAACTGTCTTTCTTCCCTTTTAAAGGAGACACATCAGGCATCTTCCAGGGACTGCAACACCAGGTACTGTGTGTGTGTGTCTGTGTGTCTGTGTGTGTCTGTGTGTGTGTGTGTGTTTCAGAATGTGTGACTGTCTGGTTGTGAGCATGGGCATGTGTTCTTGTGAGTGTGTTTGTGTGTGAGCAACATCAGTATTTGTGGAATTTTACAGACGGATGGTAGACCCATCCATGTTTGGTTCATTCTTCAACCCTGATGTTGCTACACACACAGTCCTAGCTGAAAAGGATTAGGCAACAGAGACTTTATGTTAATGTGTGAGTGTGTGCGTTTATGTTTCTGTGTAAGCTGATCTCTCTCTGGTGTATACGTGGGGTGTGTGTGTGTTTTTGTATGTGTGTGTGTTGATTGACAGGCTGTCGGCACAGCAACCGTACACACATGGAGGGAGGGTGAGACATTCCAGCTCCGACTCTTCCTGCTCTGACTCCTCCAGTGAGTCAGAGAGCAGCAGCCAGAGATCCCGAAGTCCAAGCCCAGTAACACACTCCGATCCTGGGTCACCTGCCAACACACAGTCCCTCAGCTGCACCAAGGAGGTATACCTTTCTTCAATTCTCTATCCTCTCTCTCTCTCTCTGTGTCTCTATGTGTGTGTGTGTCTTTCTTTCTTTCTCATTTCTCTCTTTCTGTCTTTGTCATGGTTGGTTTTCCACAGGGAGAGGCAGAGGTGGTGGCCAGAGGAGTGGAGGGCAGGTGGGGGGAGAGACAGGGAAGGACGAGGAGGGGATGGGTGGGGTGGGTGGGTGGGTGAGGGAGGGAGGGAGGGACGGAGAATCAGGAATGCACGTGAGTTTAAGGCAGTATGGAGGGAGGAGAAGGGGATGGCTGGGTGGGTGGGGGAGGGGGGAGAAAGTGAGGAGCGGGTGGGGAAGGACAGCGGGTGTGGGGGAGGAGGGGTGGGGAGGGTGAGGTGAGCGAGACGAGGGGGATGGGGGAGAGAGGGAGAATAGAGAGAGAGAGAGAGAGAGGAGAGAGGCAAAGGGGGAGGGTGGAGAGAGTTGAGGATCGAGAGAGAGAGAGAAGAGGGGGAGGGTGGAGAGGGCGAGGACAGGGGGAGGGGTTGTCTGTGGCGGTAGGAATTAGAGAGCGGGTGTCATGTCAACAAGCTGTGTGTTAAAGAAGAGAGCCCTAGGGGAAGTGGAAGTCCGAAAGATTCAGTTTCATGCTCAACGTTTTATTAGCAATTAGCACAGCCCTCTGCCTTACTCTGACAGCAGTTTCTAGAACGTGATCTATACGCTTAACTGACACAATGTGAGGTAAGGTCAACCTAGAACTGCAGTGGGTTATTAATACTGGCGTACTGTGCTGTGTAGACAACCGTGTGGACAGTGAGAAAGAGGGAGGTTTGTCCTAAAGCCGAAAGTTTATTTTAAGAGCGTGTGTCTGTGTCTTGAGTGTGTGCGTGCATGTGTGTGTGTGTGTGAGAGCATTTGTGTATGGCGTATGGTGAGGGAAGGCTGGCTATGTGGAGAGCTGTGCAGGGTGGTGCTGTGGCTGGTATGAATGGAGAGCCCTGTGTGACATAGCTGAGTGTATGACTGAACATGCTTTAAAGCAGGCCCCTATATGGGGGGGTGAAGGTACAGGGAGACCATGTGTTATTCATCTACGTGGAGAGTTCGACTGTCTCCAGAGGAGGGGGGGGTGGGGGGGGGGCACGTGGGCAATGGGGGGGGGTTGGAAACTGAGCATTGGAGTTCCAGGTATAGGAGAAGGAGGGAGAGAAGGAGGGAGGGTGAAGGAGGAAGCACGGAGGGGAGGAGGGGGAGCTGCAGAGAGGTACAAGAGACGCAGTGTCTTCACTGGGAAAGAGAGTGAGGGATGAGGGGTCAGTGTTTGAGTAGAGGAGTAGAGGTTTAAATTAGCTCCAGTCAGCTACTGGAGAGAGAGGGAGGAGAGAGAGAGTGAGAGAGAAGAGGGGAGAGAGAGAGAGAGAGAGAGGGGAGAGAGAGAGAGAGAGAGGGAGAGGGAGAGGGAGAGGGAGAGAGAGAGGGGGGAGAGGAGAGAGGGAGGAAGCAGGAAAAGAAGTTTGCACTCCAGCCGTGAGTGAGTACCCTCTTCCTTTTTAAGAGTTAAAACTCCTTCTTTCTCTCCTGTTCCTCTCTCTCTATTCTCTCGGTTTGCCAGCCAGTGGTTAGGTAAATAGTGCCGTGAGTCATTTGCTGTAATTGGAGGGGGGGTTGAACTGTCAGCTGCACAGATGTGTGTCTCTCTAGACACCAGCACAGGGAGGGGGGGTGGTTAGAATAACTACTGCCTGAGTACGAGTTCTAGTCAGACAAGACTCAAGAGCCGTGTGTGATCGTTGATGTGTTGAAAAGGATTTAAAGACTGTCTTTAAGCATATGTGAAGCTGTGTTATTGTTTGGACAGATTGAGTGCCAGTTTAGTTTAGAGTGTGTGTGTAGGTATTCTGCCATGAGTCTGTTTTGTGGGGTTTCAATGTGTGGTTGTACTTTGGTTGTAGTTGTTGAGATGAGTGCGTGTTTGTGTGTGAAGGAGGGAGGAAGAGAGGGAGTGTTGTGTCATTTCTAAGAATGCGTGGCTTTGACCTGACCACTTCTCCCATACTGCCGTCTTCTCTTTTACCCTCACTTACTTCTTTCTCTGATTCCATTCTCTCCGTTTTTCATACCTCCTTCTCTGTCCCACAGCTCTCTCTATCCCTACCTCCCTCCCTCTCTCTCTCTCTCGTTTCTCTCTCTCTCTCTCTCTCTCTCTCTCTCTCTCTCTCTCTCTCTCTCCTCTCTCTCCTTACCTGGCACCCTCTCCATCTCTCTCTCTCCCTTCTGCTCTCCCACTTCTTCACAGAGAAGTGTGAGCAGACACAACAGGTCTTTCCTCTTTCCTTTCTATTCTCCCTCTCCTCACACAACAACATCACTTTATTCATATGTTTCGGTATTCTTGAAAATGATTTAGCCACTAGTCTTATTAATGTACCTGTTGATGTCAGGATAGTAAATCTCTCTCCTCTCTCTTCTATCCCCTTCTCTCTCTTCCTTCAGACATACCACCCCTCCTCCACTCAGTGGCAGTTGGACAAGTGGCTGAAGAAGGTGAGGAAAAAAACACTTGACCAGCGACCGGGACCCACACTGCTCACCTTCACCGGACCCCCACAAGGCCCCCTCTCCAGCCCGGTCCTGGGGTACACAGCAGGACTACAGCCCCAGTCAGAGCCCTATCCCCAGCCCGCAATTCAACTACAGCCCCAGGCATAGCCCCAGGCACAGCCCAAGCTTCAGCTCCTACCCTAGCCCTAGCCCTGGCCCCAGCACCTGCCCCAGTCCTGGGCCCAGCTCCAGTCTCAGACTCAGCCCTGTCCACAGCCCGGCTCCCAGCGTGTGTCCCAGCCCCAGGTCCAGCCGCAGCCCCAGCCCCATTCCGAGGCACCCTCCAAAGAGCCCCAGCCCAAGCCTTCCTCCCTCCAGCCCCTGTCCCTATCCGGGCCACAGTCCCCCTCAGGAACGTCTCAGGCCTCCTGTCCAGCCCAGACGAACAACCAGCCCCGTCCAAAGACCCAAGATCAGGCCGTGGATCGCTCCCGTGCTGACCGCTGACCCTGGGAGCCAGCCCAGACACAGCTCTTCTACCCAGCCACTCTCCCAGCACAGCTCCAGGCCCAAACCCTTACAGAACCAGGACCAGAGCAAAAGCAAACCTAAGGCCAAAGACCATCAGGCCTCAGGCCTAATCTCACAGCCCAGCCACAAACACAGACCCAGGCCAAGTCCAAACTCTAGTCCCAGGCATCATTCCAGGCCCAGCGCAAAACACAACATCTCTCGGCTGCTCCCAAACCCAACCACCCGTCCAAACCTGAGCACCCAAGCAGCAAGGAGGGCAGCAGGACCCAACCACAACTCAAACCCCAGGTCAACGTTTCGGCCTAGCTCCCGAACCAGCTCCAGCCCTCCTACATCCAGAACCAAACACCCAGTACCTGTAGCAGACCTTAACCGAGAAACCGGAGGCAAGGTTGGGCACGTGTCTAAATCAAGCTCCAGGTCTCAGTTTCAACATAACTCCAAAGGCTCCTCTTCCCATGCTGGTGCAGGGCCCAGCTCCAGCCCCAGCTCCAGGGCCAAGGTAAAGCCCCAGGAGGCCCCGGCTCCACAGCCCAAGGCCCCACAGAGAAGACCCCAACCCAGGGAGCAGGTGGTGGACGGCAGGGAGGGCCCTCAGACCCAGACCCCGGCTCCGGAGAGGCACAGGGAAAGAAAAGAGGAGAGAGCCAGAGAAATTCCCAGCGAGAGACCGAGGGAGAAGAAAAAGGAGAAAAGGGGAGAGAGACAAGGGGGGAGACAGGGAGAGAGGAGACTGGCGGAGGAGCAGCTGCTACGACGCCCCTGGGTCCAGAGCTCAGAGGAAGAGGAGGAGGAAGAGGAGGAGGAGGAGAAGAAGAGGCAGGAGAGGAGGGAGGAGAGAGAGAGAGAGGAGAAGAGGAGGAGGAGGAGGAGGGAGCAGCAGAGAGGCGAATGGCAGGCCGTCCAGCCCCGTCAGAGACCACACACCAACAGCCAGCAGCAGCACCCTCACAGAGAGCCGGATCACCCGGGGAGGTCCAAGAAGAGGAGGAGGAGTGAGGAGGACGCCTCTCAGCCAGACCCCTCCCCTCCGCCGTCCCCCTCCCCTACCCCGCTCATCCCCCCGTCTTCCTCCTCCTCTTCCTCCGAGTCCGACTCGGAGCGCGGGTTCCCGCCCGACGTCGCCAAGGTCCCGGCCGATTCCACGTCCTGTCAGAGGCCTGTCCCCAGAGGGAGGCCCGGGGACAGCAGGCCCAAGGTAGTCTACCCCAGGGGCTCCTCCACAGGCAACCCAGGCGAGGGGCAGCAGGGCCGGGGCAGCCAGAAACTTTACACCCTGGTCCCGTTTGGCCGCAGCGAGCAGTGCACAGCGAGCTCCCAGAGAGGCCTGAGGAACCTGGTGGTGCAGATCGACCTGACTCTGCTCAACAGGGTCCCAGACACCACCACCCCTCAGAAGCAGCCCTCCTCCTCGGCATCGTCGTCATCCTCGCAGGCGAGGCCCAAGCAGAAGGAGGCCATGAGACACCTGTACGTCCCCGACACCGACGGCAGAGACAGCAAGAGGAAACGCAAGGTCAAACACTCGACTCTACTGTCCTCTACTGTACTCTAATGTCCTTTACGGTCCTCTACTGTCCTCTACTGTACTCTGACTGTACTCTACTGTACTCTACTGTACTCTACTGTACTCTACTGTACTCTGCTGTCACTCTACTGTCCTCTACTGTCCTCTACTGTACTCTACTGTGCTTTAGTGTGCTTTACTGTACTCTAATGTCCTCTACTGTCCTCTACTGTACTCTGCTGTCCTTTACTGTCCTCTACTGTACTCTACTGTACTCTACTGTGCTTTAGTGTGCTTTACTGTCCTCTACTGTCCTCAACTGTCCTTTACTGTACTCTGCTGTACTGTCCTCTACTGTCCCTACTGACTGTACTATGCTGTACTCTACTGTCCTCTACTGTGTTCTACCTGCTGTTCTATACAACCAATGTACTCTCATCTAAGTTACTTTACTGTATTCGACTTTTCTGTCTCTCTTCTTCACTCTGCTCTAGCCGCCTCCTTTCTGCTCTACTGTACTTGGCTTTCTCTTCCTAATATGGGCGTGATGAACACCTTGATGAGGATTTGAGACACTTCAACAGTGGTTTAATACTCTGCTCCTGTGTGTGTGTGTGTGTGTGTGTGTGTGTGTGTGTGTGTGTGTGTGTTCCCAGCAGTCAGAGAACGGCCTGTCCCACAGAGAGAACAAGAGAAGCTCCTCCCACAGCAACGGGCCCCCAGCACAGACCGACCCCCCCGCTCACAAACACCCAGACCCCCTCCACCAGAGCCATCACAACGGGTAGGACACACGGGTTCTGCTGTGTGAGACGGGTTCTCTGTTCTGTTACACGGGTTCCGTTGTGTGAAACGGGTTCTCTGTTCTGTAACACGGGTTCCGTTGTGTGAAACGGGTTCTCTGTTCTGTAACACGGGTTCCGTTGTGTGAAACGGGTTCTCTGTTCTGTAACACGGGTTCCGTTGTGTGAGCAGATACTTGGAGGAGTACCTGGACAGTAAGAGACCCCTGTCCCCTCTGTCGCCTCTCTCGGACCCCCCTAAGCCCTCCAAGCCCCCCATCAAACCCCAGCACCATGCGGAGCAGCACCACACACACACACACAGAGGCAGAGACACTGCCACACATGTGAGTAGTCATTACACAAACACACACACACATGTGAGTAGTCATTACACGAAACACACACACATGTGAGTAGTCATTACACAAACACACACACATGTGAGTAGTCATTACACAAACACACACACATGTAAGTAGTCATTACACAAACACAAACACACATGTAAGTAGTCATTACACAAACACACACACACAGACAGGCACACACCTACACACACACACACACAAAGAGAGGCAGAGAACAAGTGATGAGACACACACACACTTACACATTACTGCACTTGACTAAAATACGTTCAATAGTTCTTTGTGACTTCGTGATTTAGATGGCATGTATTCAGTCACGTTATCTCCTCATTCCTATGCAGGTGCCCCCAGCCAAGCCTAAACTGGAGGTGGAGTGTGTGGGGGTGTCGGGGGCCCCCAAGCCTGGTGCTGAGTCATGGGGTCTCCCGGTGAGACGGACAGCAGGGCAGAGAGGAGTGCAGCCCAGCCATGAGCCGTAAGTCTCTTCATCACCCTCATGCTCTCCCACAACTAAACAGACAGTCTGATCACCCTCATGCTCTCCCACAACTAAACAGACAGTCTGATCACCCCTCATGCTCTCCCACAACTAAACAGACAGTCTGATCACCCTCACGCTCTCCCACAACTAAACAGACAGTCTGATCACCCTCACGCTCTCACACAACTAAACAGACAGTCTGATCACCCTCACGCTCTCCCACAACTAAACAGACAGTCTGATCACCTACATGCTCTCACACAACTAAACAGACAGTCTGATCACCCTCACGCTCTCCCACAACTAAACAGACAGTCTGATCACCCTCACGCTCTCCCACAACTAAACAGACAGTCTGATCACCCTCACGCTCTCCCACAACTAAACAGACAGTCTGAGGAAAGAAGCATCTATCGGCTGCCGATACTTGAAATGTCAAATCTCTATCTCTCCTCTTTCTCTTCATCTTTCTGTTTCTCTTCCTCCCTCTCTCCCTGTGTGTCTCTCTCTCTCTCGATGTGTCTCTCGCTCCCTCTCTCCTTCCGTCTCTCCCCCTGTAGACCTCACCATGCTGAATACTACATGCACGAAGCCAAGCGGATGAAGCACAGAGCAGATGCCATGGTGAGGCACTCTGACCTGTCACTCACTACACACCCACCTGTCTCACTGCACTACATCACTACACACCCACCTGTCTCACTGCACTACATCACTACACACCACCCGTCTCACTGCACTACATCACTACACACCACCTGTCTCACTGCACTACATCACTACACACCACCTGTCTCACTGCACTACATCACTACACACACCACCTGTCTCACTGCACTACATCCCTACACACCACCCGTCTCACTGCACTACATCACTACACACCACCCGTCTCACTGCACTACATCACTACACACCACCCGTCTCACTGCTCTACATCACTCAAACTACCTGTCTCACTGCACTACATCACTACACACCACCCGTCTCACTGCAGTACATCACTACACACCACCCGTCTCACTGCACTACATCACTCAAACTACCCATCTCACTGCACTACATCACTCAAACTACCTGTCTCCATCTGCTTCTCCCTCCCTCTTTATCTCTCGGTGTCTGTCTTTGCTTCTATCTTTATCTCTTTACCTCTCTCTATCTTTATCTCTTTACCTCTCCCTGTCTCTGTACCTCTCTCTCTCTCTCTGTTACCCTCTCTCTCGCTTTACCTCTCGCTCTCTCTCTTTACCTCTCTCTTATCTCTTTACCTCTCTCTTTACCTCTCTCTCTCTCTTTACCTCTCTCTCTCTCTCTCTTTACCTCTCTCTCTCTCCCTCTCTCTCTGTCTGGTATTAACCCCCTCCTCCATGCCTCCCCCAGGTGGATAAGCTGGGGAAGGCAGTGAACTATGTGGATGCAGCGCTCTCCTTCATGGAGTGTGGCAAGGCCATGGAGGAGGGCCCCCTGGAGGCCAAGTCCCCCTACACTATGTACTCTGAGACCGTGGAGCTTATCAGGTGGGTCACACAGACACACACACACAGGGCTCGCAACTAACTTGTTTGTGTTTTTGCATATATATATTTTTATTATTTTTACAAAAACAAGTTTAGAAAAAATGGTTTAGATTTTTTTTTCTCAGTGTAAAAGACTGGTGTATAGATGAAACTTGTTTTACATAATGATCACAGTAACATACATCACCAGCATCACAAAATAATGATACCTTTCCGTGAAGCCGTGCATAACACATAGCAGCGCTTGTAATGTTAATAAATTGTTCATAGTTTATGTCGTTTTAAGCTAGAGCGAAATGTGATGATACGTTTCACCCCCCTTGTGTTTAAACGTGTTGAACCACTGGTGTATGCATTTCATATTGTTATGGTCTGGATAGTATTCTATAAACACACGCATGTGTGACATAAACACACCGAGTCTCTCTCTGGCTCTGTCTCTCTCTCTCACACAAACAAACTAAATCCATTTTCTCATGTTGCCAGGTATGCCATGAGACTGAAGAGCCACTCAGGGTCCAGGTGCCAGACAGGAAGACAAACAGCTGGCCGTTCTGTGGTGCGTATGTCACTTCCTGTCTCTTACCTCCTGTGTATTATCACTTTTGACTTACTCTCTCTTTCTTTCTCTCTATCTGAACCATAGTTTTCGGTGCCTTGCCCTCCTCTACTGGCAGATGTTTCGTCTGAAGAAAGACCATGCCCTCAAGTACTCCAAAGCATTGATGGACTATTTCAAGGTAGAAAATTCTCATTCGATACCAAAAAGCTCATGGCTATAGTGTTTCCACTATTCCAGGGTGGTAGAGGAGACGACCAGCTGTATTCTGTAAATTAGTTGCGAGCCCTGTGTGTGTGTGTCTGTGTGACCCACCTGATAAGCTCCACGGTCTCAGAGTACATGGTGTAGGGGGACTTGGCCCAGATACAGCAGAATGTTTACGCATAAGTTATTGTTCTAAGGTTATGCTTACGATCTATTCCAGAGTTCTCCAAAAGTGCCTACGACACCCACCCCCTCTGGAACGACTGTGGCAAGTAAGAGATGTAGTTTCATGAAACCTTTTTGGACGAGTCTGGTCCTGCAATTTATTTGATAATCCTTGAATAATCTGTCTTCCTATTTTCAGGGCTACAGGGGGACCTCCAGCCTCCCTCTCCCCCAGCCACCTAATCCTGGGACCCCATACTGGCAGTGCCCCTGCCACCCTGGTCAGCATTCCCCAACGCATTCACCAGATGGCAGCAAACCACCTGAACATCACCAACAGTGTGCTGTACAGTTATGAGTACTGGGAGGTGGCAGATACACTGGCCAAGGAGAACAAGGGTGAAGATCATATTATGTTGAATGTTCCCGGTCTGAATACTTCCTGGCGTGTTAGCCCATGTCCAGATTTCTAGTGTTGTGAGAATCTGGGATAGAAGAATCTGACTTTTAGTTCATCTTTTTTGTCTCCCTCTTTGTCTCTTTCTGTGTGGTCCTTTCCATGTCTCCCGACCTCCTTCTTTCTCTCGCTCTCAGAGTTCTTCAACTACCTGAACACGCTGTCAGGCCCACTGACTCTACACAGCAGTGTGGGACATGCTGTTCAGTACACCAGACAAGCCCTTCAGTGGATTCGCATCAGTGCCAAACTGGCCTAGCCTGGCTTCATTAGGTGCCTATAACTTAAACACCAACAGACACACACGTACGTACTTCTCGTGATGTCACAGACTCTGTCACGGATTCTTCAGGAACCTGTGACCTTTGAACTCCTTGGATTATAAAAGGCGGGAGACCGGACACGGTCACCTGGCGTTCTTCTCTGGTTTAGGAAGTCTTCTGGTTGGATCCATACGTCTTTTCTACACCCAGCACTTACCGTCAAGAAGGGAAGCTTCCTATTGGACGAATCTGAGCCTAACATGTCCTACGTCCTCCAAACAGGAACAAAGTAGCTTCTGATGTCATACATGATGTCACACATCTGGCTCATGACAACACTGGGAGCCACACTATGGAAACTCCAGCTCCATTTCAAAAGTAGTTCCAGATTTCGAAATCCTTCCAGACCATTCTTTCTTTGTTCCTGGAGTTTTAATGCTGGAAATCATTTGAAAAGAGGAGGAAGATCTCCTCGTTGCTTCCTCTTCTTCGATGGATTAACTGTGAGGCTCCACGCGAACTTGAATGCCTTCACCTCGCTGCTTTGCCGAAAGGAGGCGTCACCTGACACAAGAGACCGAGGACACATTTCAGCGCACCAGTGAGGACAAGTGTCTGTTTTTCAATGTCTTGTAAAGTGTGTTCAGTTGTTCGGTCCACTCACTGATTAAAGAGGGGATTTATTGAAAAGACTACATTTCCCATGATCCATATGAGGACTGTTGGTTATAGAAGAGAACAACAATACTCGGGACATGCTGGACAGCGATACAAGTCACGGGATCGGCAGACCTCTAATGCCAAAGTGTAAAATATTACGTTTGTGTCTTTTGACTGTAAAGTCGTTTTTATAACAACACTGATGTTGATGGTCACACTTTCTACTACAGTATAACTTAGGTATTTTCAATGTGCAATACGTGCCTGATTTTTGCAACTAGGACACCTCAGTAATGACATATCGGCAAGATGAGCAGCCAACGTTTAAGTCCCTCCCTCTCTATGCAAGATTATTTATGACGTTTTCATGTTTTTGCCTCATGAGGTCCTTGATCCATAAACTCCTTTTTATTGATACCACAATGTGTGTTTTAGCCTGTTTATAAGTGTGCATGCGAGTGTTTATCCAGTGCCATAGATTAAGTGTGTGTGTGTGTGTGTGTGTGTGTGTGACCTGCTAGCTCCATAGTCCACACTGTATCCTAGTTTCCATCCTCTCTTGTATAGTTGAATGGGTCTGTCTGCCGACCTCCGCGCCAATAAGAAGCCGGCTACCCAAGACCTCAGCAGCAACATCCTGTCTGGAGCCATGGCAACACATCACAGAACAGCCAATAGGACTCGAGAAGATTCGGTTATATACACTCGGTTGTTATGAGGTCTGGTGAATGCTCATAAATGTAATCTTCATTGAAAATGCATCTTTCAATGAATGAAAAGCAACTTTAAAATTAATATTTTTTTTATAGTCTGGTGGCTAAACAATTACGGTAACACTGTTGACCTGCATTGTAGAAGTTTACATTTGGATTACGCACCACCGTAGCAGTGGTTTTAAGAACAAAACATATGCGCACACTTACACTTATATACATACGAGTAATACAACAGATCATCGACATAAATTATAGGCTATCAGTTTGCCAAAATGATTCTCATTGTTCTATTAAAATGTATAATCGGGATCCCAGGGGTATTTGCAGCTTTAGTAGATACAGGCAAGTAGATAGGCGGTCCAAAGATAAGTATTCTTTGCACACGCCTGCGTCATCGTCCGGTTGGTGCGCGTGCCAGGTTTTCTGGGGACACGAGGAGGCTGTGTCTGCATGAATGCAGCACGAGCCCCAATTTGACCCTTGCAATTGCAGTCGTCATCAGAAATATTAATGGTGTATACAGACACTACCATATGACTCAAACTTCCAGGTATTTTTTATTTTTTTGCAACAATATTGTAAACAGCTAACCATTCTCCTAGCCCGTCCTGAAAGAACTCCGTTGGTAGGCGAATGGAATTATGCCGTTCTACAATTCCACAGCCCTGCGACAAGCACAGTACCATCGACTGGCCACGTGATGGCGGTATGACAGCAGACATGACCAGCTGTCAGTCAGCGGGCCGGCGAGAGAGGGGATCAAGGCGGTAAACAGCCAGAGGAGGAGCCGTGGAGTCGCTTGTGGAGTGGAGACGAAATGGAGAGTACACGGAGGAGGTTGATCGAAATTCTAAGAAACCATGTGAAGATAGGAACAGTCCAGACTAGAGAACGACATTTACTACAAACTCTGCATACGGAGTAATACATTCAAACTATCTTTTTTTTACAAGTCTGGACAACGTGGACGTTCTTTTGTCGGCTTGGTTTGCACAAACGCAAGTCGTTAAGCAGGAGAAAAGGTGAGGAGGGGACTTCCGCTGACATGGGAACATAGAAGTGTGTAGGCACTTTGTAACTCACAGTAACTGATGCACCTCGTGTCATGCACGCATTTCATTGTTTGGCAATTATGTAACGGATAATGCGATATTGGAAAATGTCCTCACTGAATACTATATAACGTATCCGTATATTGAACAGTCGTGGCGTTGCGACGTTTTAGCGAACGATCTTACATCATTGTTGTTGATAATGTAATTTGTCTTTTATGTGTTGGATATCTCCGGCCAGTGCGTGATGTTCGTCGTCTTTTAAAATCAGTTATTTAGTCATGCTAACTAGCTAGCTAGTGGTTTTAGTTGCAAAACTAGCCAGGTCAAATCACATGGGACTGTGGGGCAGCAGGCACAACATGTCGAGGCACACTCACTGCCCTTGCAGAGTTTGGGTTTGTACGTTATTCTTGCCAGTTGTCCCTCTACTTGACGCCGATGTGGTGCATTAGAAAGATAACAATCGCTCTCTGACACTACATTCCCATGTAGCTGACCTGCAAACTTGGATAACGTAAACTAGCATAATGTAGCTTGAGAGCGATGAACAGAAAAATCAACTAACTACATTCGTGCATGTTCAGCCAGCCATGCAATGTACCAATACTCCTGGATTGTGCTCTGATCGAGGTGGACTCAGGAGACACAGAGGGGCTGGCTTGCCTTGCTAGAACCAGTCCGCGTCACACAGTGACCTTAAAAACTCTACAAAATCTTCTGTGTGTTCGCTGGGATGACCCACGCAACCCGCATTGATAACAATAGCTAACATTAGACGGCGTATCATTTGGTATGGTAGCCTAGCCTTCCGTTGACTCTAGCTCACTGACAAAAGGGAGGCTTATGCTGCATATCTTTGGTGGGATCTTCCTTTGTGTAGCTGAGACAGGGTGGTTAGGGCGAGGGTGATTAGCCACTGTACGGAATAACCGACCGTAGGAGTGACACGTGAACAAAGCATCTGTATAGGCTCGACTTTGATAACGGCTGTCAGTGTCACGGCCTTGACCTAGCCTTTCTTCCAACTATATCTGTATTGATTAATTGATTTAGTGCCTCATTCTACCTACTGTAATGCATGGTTCATTCTCTGTTGTTCCTCGTGTTACAGTCATTTGCATGATTGCTACACCTGACCAAATAGCTGTGAAACTCACACCACAATCATATTAGACTGACATGAATGCTGGGCAGCAGGTTGACAATCAGACCAATGAGAATGTGTTCTTAGAACCGATGCTTCTGTGTGTATATAACCTGGCCTCATGTTGCTCTCCAGAGGCAATGCTGACAGACAGGCAGACAACAGACAGGCAGACACACAGATAGACAGACCAGCTTGCATAAAGACCGGCAGGCAGGCACTCAGATCCAGGTTCTTGTTGGCTGGGCTTGATAAACATCAGCCTGTATGGTTCACTAATGAGAATACAGCCTAATTAGTGTACAGAGCCACAGATCGATACCTCACAGTGCTGATAAAACACAACCCAGTCTGTTTGTCTAGTGTGTTAGCATATTGGTTTAGTCTATGGTACAAATGCTTCTTATAATCTCTTTCTCTGTCTCCCTCTCTCTCTCTGTCTCGCTCTCTCTCTCTCTCTCTCTCTCTCTCTCTCTCTCTCTCTCTCTCTCTCTCTCTCTCTCGCTGTCTCTCTCTATGTCTCTCTCCCTCAGGTATCACTCAGTATGAGTCGAGGTGGACGGGGGAAGAAGAGAGCCAACGATGACAACGGCTGGGCTAGCAGCGTGAGTAACATCCCGACACCACCTTCCTGGTTCCTCTTGCATCCTCAGTATCAGCAGCTGCGATTGGCCCCGCCGAGAGGTCATGACCCTCCGTATCTGTGTGTCTCATTGGCCCTCAGGGGGGCTACATGGCTGCCAAGGTGTCCAAACTGGAGGAGCAGTTCAAGGCGGACGCCCCCAGAGAGAAACAAAAGGACGGGGCCTGCTCCGCCATCTTCAACGGGGTAGCCATCTACGTCAACGGTTACACAGGTGACGCACCACCCGCAGTCCTCCACCTGTACGCTGCTCCGAAACCATAGCCATGTGCTCCTCTCCTGCCTGGGGTTATCTCCCTCTCCCCCATCATCTCTCTGGCTCCCACATGTTTCTCATTTACTTTAAATAACATTTAAAAAAACTCCATTATACATTTTGATAGTCAAAAAAAGTAGACTCTTCATTTCAACCTCATCACTTCTCAGTGGGCCTGCCGCATGAAAATAGATTGGATATGTAAATGATCAGGAAGCTGAAGCTTCTGGCTGTGAGTCATGAGGGACGCCTGTGACTCAAGTAGAATTAACTGTCATCTCTGGTCTAACCGCTTAATATGCCTCAATGCAGCCTTCAAGTTAGAGCTGGATTGGACCTCTGTTAACAGACCCTTTTTGTGTGTGTGTGTGTTGGGCACCCTGTGTGTGTGTGTGTGTTGGGCACCCTGTGTGTAGACCCCAGTGTGGACGAGCTGCGTAGATTGATGATGCTACACGGGGGGCAGTACCACCTGTACTACTCCCGCTCCAAGACCACCCACATCATCGCCACCAACCTGCCCAACAACAAGATCCAGGAGCTCAGAGGGGAGAAGGTGGTCCGGCCTGAGTGGATCACTGACAGGTGTGTGTGACTGTGTGGGAGGGACTGTGTGTGTGACTGTGTGTGTGGGGGGGAGTGTGTGTGTGTGGGGGGACACGGTGTGTGTGTGTGGGGGGGACACGGTGTGTGTGTGTGTGGGGGGACACGGTGTGTGTGTGTGGGGGGGACACGGTGTGTGTGTGGCTGTGTGTGTGTGTGTGTGGGGGGGGACTGTGTGTGTGTTGGGGGGGGGTGTGTGAGTGTGTGTGTGTGTGTGGGGGGACACTGTGTTTGTGTGTGTGTGTGGGGGGACACTGTGTGTGGGGGACTGTGTGTGTGGGGGGGGATGACGACTGTGTGTGTGGGGGGACACTGTGTGTGTGTGACTGTGTGTGGGGGGGGGGACTGTGTGCGTGGGGGTACACTGTGTGTGGGGGGGGACTGTGTGTGTGTGGAGGGGGGGACTGTGTGTGTGTGTGTAGACTCTTAACACTTTCACACATTGTCTCCCATGGTGACCCTCCTCCTGTCTGAACAGCATCAAGGCGGGCCACCTCCTCTCCTACCTGCAGTACCAGCTCTACGCCAAGCAGAAAGGCCTCAGCTTTCCCAGTGTGTGTGTGCGCCAGCCCCCAGAGACGACAGCCGGACCCAGCCTGGGCCAGCCTCTACCCAGCCTGGGCCAGCCTCTACCCAGCCTGGGCCAGCCTCTACCCAGCCTCCACGGGTCTGTCTCCAGGCATGATCATCCCCAGCCCGGCCTCCTCCCCAACCACGTCCCCCTACACCCAGGAAACTACCATTCCCTTCTGCACCTTTACCCTCAACCCTACCCTGTGCACAACTCCCCCCTTGCTGAGCTCCTAAACCCCCACTACTCTCCCAACCTCCCCAGCCCCCAGTCCAACCTCTCCAGCCAGGCGCCCGGCCTCTACAGCCGTTTCCCCGTCCCCGTCCCTTCCGACCCAGACCCACCCTCCCATCCACACGGCGCAGGGCAGCCTCTGCCTGGCTGGGTGCACTCACCCCTTCCCTACACCCCCCCCAAGGCCAGCCGTCAGTCGGCCCATCCCAGCCACGAGCACTCGCCGTCGGACCGCTCTCCCCTGGAACCCAGCCTGTCCTCCAGCCACATCCAGCACAGCTACCACAACCTCAGTTTACGATTGTGAGTACTTGTATCGTGTACTGGTGGGAGCAAGAAAGTGTTGTTCAGGAAGCTTGGTCAAGTTTTTAGCTTAAGGAGGTATGCATGTTCACAATTTACCTGTTTTTTTCTTCTAGGAACGGATCACTACAAAGCTCCCAGGATGCTCTGTGGCCCAAGGTGAACGGGGTGCAACAGGGGGCAAGCGAGGACCACCCCCTGTCCTGTCAGACCCCCCAGGGGGGTGCAGGAGCCTCCGCCCCCCCCTGACCAACGGACACGTCCACCCTGTAAACGGTGCCTTAAAGCCCCTGGACCTGTCACCCACCCCTGCACGCCCCCCCCTCCCACAAGCTTGCTTCTGACCGGGGCTCGGAGCGGTTCCAGTCCCCGGGCACGCGCGTCAGTCCTGGCAGGGAGTCTCCTGGTGTGTCTGTTTCCCCCCGGCCCTCCAGCCACCCACCGCACCCCCTCACCAACCCCCCCGCGCATCTTCACAGGCCCCCCGGACAACCCCCCCCACCTCTTCCTGTAAATCATCACTCCAGAGGAGGCGACAACCAACCAGCCAATGAGCAGAAACTCAAACCCCCCCCGCCCACCTATGAGGAGGCCATAGCCGCATCGGAGTCCCGCCCTCGCCAAGCCTGCCAATCCCAGCCTCAGAACGCCCGTCAATCAGTGTCAAATCTCAATAAGACGAATCCCAGCCCCTCTCCTGTGCGTCTCAATGGCTGTCACCATAATGCCTTCCCCTCTAACCCCGCCCCTCCGGAGGACCGGGACCAATCAGTGAAAGCCCCTAGGCATGTGGGTGGGGCGGGAGGCGGGATCATCGCGGAGTTCTACTCCCACTCCCGCCTGCACCACATCTCCACGTGGAGGACGGAGTTCTCGGAGTACGTGAACGCTCTGCAGAGCCGGCGCCGAGCAGCAGGGGGAGCCACCTTCCCAGGGAAGGAGCGTCTGAAGAGGAGCTCCGCACACAGGCCAGACACAGGTACAGAGGAGGGGGAGAGGAGCACACAGGAGGGGGAGAGGAGCACACAGGCCAGACACAGGTACACAGGAGGGGGAGAGGAGAGGAGCACACAGGCCAGACACAGGTACACTGGAGGGGGAGAGGAGAGGAGCACACAGGCCAGACACAGGTACACTGGAGGGGGAGAGGAGAGGAGCACACAGGCCAGACACAGGTACACTGGAGGGGGAGAGGAGCACACAGGCCAGACACAGGTACACTGGAGGGGGAGAGGAGAGGAGTACACAGACCAGACACAGGTACACTGGAGGGGGAGAGGAGCACACAGACCAGACACAGGTACACTGGAGGGGGAGAGGAGCTCCGTACACAGGCCAGACACAGGTACACAGGAGGGGGAGAGGAGCACACAGGCCAGACACAGGTACACTGGAGGGGGAGAGGAGCACACAGGCCAGACACAGGTACACTGGAGGGGGAGAGGAGCACACAGGCCAGACACAGGTACACTGGAGGGGGAGAGGAGCACACAGGCCAGACACAGGTACACTGGAGGGGGAGAGGGGGGTTGTGTGTGTGTAAGGAGAGGGAAGCTGTGAAGTGGGTGAGGTGAGATAGAAATTGTAATTGAAAACTGCAGAATGACAGTGTAGCCGTG
This sequence comes from Mallotus villosus, assembly GCA_903064625.1. Taxonomy (NCBI): domain Eukaryota; kingdom Metazoa; phylum Chordata; class Actinopteri; order Osmeriformes; family Salangidae; genus Mallotus; species Mallotus villosus. The sequence continues at coordinate 20,175 of CAEFZP010000337.1, forward strand.
GTTCTTGGATGTACACTTACCGTGTGTGTGTGTTTATCCGATGTGTCTACAGCACCTAGTGTCAAGTCCTGTATCCTCCATGTGGATATGGACTGTTTCTTCGTGTCTGTGGGGATCAGACACCGGCCAGATCTTAAAGGCAAGGAGACCTACCACAGCACACACACTGTCAAATAATACAACTCATACACACAGATATGTATGATATGATGTGATATCAACATGGCCAGATTGAATCATTTTGAGTCTGGTGTTAATGGTTAAACATCTTTAACGTTAAATGTGTGTTCCGTGTGTGTGTTCCTGTAGGGAAGCCTGTGGCTGTCACCAGTAACCGGGGGAGTGGCCAGGTGGCCCACAGGGCGGGGACTAACCCCCAGCTGGAGCAGAAGTACTACCACAGGAAGTACACACACCCCCAACCAGGTGAGACACACACCCCCAACCAGGTGAGACACACACACACAACCAGGTGAGACACACACACACACACAACCAGGTAGACACACACACACACACATAACCAGGGGAGACACACACACACAACCAGGTGAGAAACACACAACCAGGTGAGACACACACCAGTAGAAAAGGGTCTCCTTGTTTGACTTGTGTCTTGATGCTTCCTGTGTGTCAGGGAGTCCAGACGAGGACATGGAGACCAGCCCCGAGCCCAACGGCCCTGTTTCCCATGGCAACGGGCTGGACCTGGAGCTGTCCAGGGCGGAGATCGCCTCCTGCAGCTACGAGGCCAGGTAAAACACACACACACTCTCTCACACACACTCCCTCACACACACTCACACACTCACTCACTCACAATCTAACTGCAGACAGGGTTTTACATGCCTCCATTCATAAATTGTGTGTTTGTGTGTTTGCTCCCATAGGCAGGCAGGGGTGAAGAATGGGATGTATTTTGGCCAGGCCAAGCAGCTGTGCCCCTCCCTGCAGTCTGTCCCGTATGACTTCCAGGCCTACAAAGAAGTGGCTCTGGCCATGTATGAAACCCTGGCCAGGTGAGGACACACTCTCTCTCTCTCTCTATCTCTCTCTCTCTCTCTCTCTCTCTCTCTCTCTCTCTCTCTCTATCTCTCTCTACTGTCTCTGCTCGCCCTGTCATTCTCTCCAACTTTGCCTCCTTCCCTCCCTCTCGGACTATCTCTATAACGTTGACCGCCCCCCCCTCCCCCCCTTCCCAGTTACACCCACGACATCGAGGCCCTGAGCTGTGACGAGGCGCTGGTGGACGGCTCCGCCCTGCTGGCGGAGCTGGGCGTGACGCCAGACGAGCTGGCCGGCGCCGTGAGAGCCGACGTGAGGGACCGCACCGGGTGCTGCGCCTCGGTCGGCATGGGTGAGAGAGCCTTCACCTGTCTGCCTCCACGGCTCCTTATGGAGCCTTTTATCCATACAGGCTGCTCTTATTCTAATATCAAAACTGGTTTATACAGCAAGACAGCCCACCCTGAAGATACAGACATTTATTAAGATATTAAGTAGCTCAAATGTAAAGGAAATCGGCATCATTTCTTCCATTCTGCCCGTACGGTTCGAGTCCTCCACACCTGCGCCCTCTCCCGCCCTACTTCCTGTCCCGTCCCATCTGTGACCTCTGACCCCCCCCTCCTGCAGCCTCCAACATCCTGCTGGCTCGGATGGCGATCCGCAAGGCCAAGCCAGACGGGCAGTACTTCCTGCGGTCGGAGGACGTGGACGACTTCATCAGGGAGAAGTCTGTCACCAGCCTGCCAGGTGTGTGGCCTAACAGCACCACCTGCTGGTCGCTCCATGCATAACAGACACTTCTTTGTCTCCTACGGACGACGCACATTTCTCTGTGGAGACCAAAGGATACAAATGTGTATTTATAACTGTCTGAATAGCCAAAATGTCATCGAGCAGAGGGCAGAACTGGTTGGAGAGACCATTGGAAATCTTAAATGATAGTTTCCCATTGGTTTTAATATGCCAGACAAAAATAATCAAGCACATAAAAATCTAAATTGACAGTCTGGGACCGAGGTTAACCCGCCCCCCCCCTCTCTCTCTCTCTCTGGCAGGCGTGGGGCGGTCGATGGGCGTCAAGCTGGCGTCTCTGGGGGTGAGGACGTGTGGCGAACTGCAGCAGGTGGCCCTGACGCGGCTGCAGAAGGAGTTCGGCCCGCGCACCGGACAGACGCTGTACCGGTTCTGCCGGGGCCTGGACGAGCGGCCGGTGCGCAGCGAGAAGGAGAGGAAGTCCGTCTCCGCCGAGATGAACTACAACATCCGCTTCACCCAGGTCAGGGTCAGGGCCGGGAGGGGGGGGGCGATCAGGTCCATAGTTCTGTTCAGCAAACTCACTCTTCTGTTTATCTCCTCACATTTCATATCCTCCTTTTCTTCCCTTTATCTCTCGCTCGCTCTCTCTCTCGCTCCCCCTCTCTCTCCCCCTTTCTCTCTCCCCCTTTCTCTCTCTCTCTCTCTCTCTCTCTCTCTCTCTCTCTCCCTCGCTCTCCCCCTCCCTCTCTCTCTCGTTCCTCCAGGTGGAGGAGGCCGAGCTGTTCCTGACCAACCTGTCCATGGAAGTCGAGCGCCGTCTCCAGGAGGCGGGGCTAAGGGGTCGTAGGGTGACCCTGAAGGTCATGGTGCGGAGGCCGGGGGCGCCGGTGGAGCCAGCGAAGTACGGAGGTCACGGGATCTGTGACAACCTGGCCAGGTGAAAGAGAGGGACTTATACATACTAGGATCAACATCCTAGTCCCTTTTCTTGGAGAACTACATGTAGTTGTTTGCGATTGGTTGATGGACCTTCTCCCCCCTCAGGTCAGTGACCATGGCCCAGCCCACAGACAGCGGTCAGGTGATAGCCAGTGAAATCACCAAGTTGTTCCACACCATGAAGCTGGAGGTGCAGGAGATGAGGGGGGTGGGCCTCCAGGTGCAGCTCCTCGAGGGGGCCCACTCTGCTGGCCAGGACCCCGCTGGCTCCAGAACCCGCTCCATCAAGGACATGTTCACGGCTCAGAGAGCCCCTGCAGCAAAACACAACAACACAGGTGTGTGTGTGTGTGTGTGTCCATTTGAGGCTGTATATTAATGGATGTATTAAATCATAAAATCTCCTGCCTCTCAGGAGTTACCCTGCTCTAGAAATTGTGACATTCTTTCCCCTACTCTCTCTCTCTCTCTCCGTAGAACTCCATAATGTTTCAACAGACCCAACCTCCAATCAGACGACGGCTTCTTCTCCCGGAGCCCCGCCCCCGTGTACCTCCCCTTCCCGCCTCCCCACTCCCGCTGAGCCATTCCCAGGGACGAGCAAAGGGGAGCCGCCGCCCCCTCCCCCTCCACGAACCCCAAACCACGCCCACGGCCGCCTCAACCTCAGCATCGAGGTGCCCTCGCCGTCACAGGTACCAAAAGTCCACGTCCTCAACACGGGTGGTGGTGGGGGCTGGGGAGGGGGAGATGAGGAGGTGACCAGAGCTCCTGACCAGGTCTGGTTGTTGTGGTTGTCAGGTGGACCGCTCGGTGCTGGCTGCCCTGCCGGCTGAGTTGAGGGAGCAGGTGGAGGAGTCCTGGACCCACCGAGACAGGAGGGCTCTCCGTGACCAGCCCCCTGCACCCCCACCGCCCTCCTCCCCAGCCCTGCCTCCCTCCTCTCCCCCCCGTCCTCCCCACCACGCCCCTCCTGTCGGCACCCTGGTTCTGCAAATCCCCAACCAGTCTGGCTCCACGGGCATTGTCCTGGAGCTGCCAGACTTCTCCCAGGTACTGCCCCACACACACACACACACACACACACACACACTCCAGAACGGGTCACCACGTCTGGTTCTTGTGGATCCCTCTGTGCTGTGTCACACAGTCCATGTGTTGTGTCTTCCTCTCCGGGGGGGTAGGTCGACCCGGACGTGTTTGCCGCCCTCCCCAAAGAACTACAGGAAGAGCTCCGCTCAGCGTACAGCCGCAGGGAGAACGCCTCGCCCCAGGGCATTGTGGGTATGTCGCGGGAAATTCTCGACCACAACTTCACGTCTACACTTGGTAGAAGGAACCGTCAATATTACTACTACTCAAAACTACTGCAGAGTTTTCTACAATATTTGATATAAACACAGAACTACAGTGTTTTAGCTGAATGTAATTGTTGGATTTGTATCCATGCGCTCTCCCTCTAGTGGAGCAGAGGAACCCTCTGTTGCAGCTGAAGCAGTCGGGCCCGGCGGGTTCCGTGGGGCGGGTGAAACGGCGTTACAAGAGGAAGAACGCAGGAAGCCCTGCCAAGAAAGGCCACTCTCCTTTGAAGAGGCCCCGCCCAGAAAGCAGCCCAGTGAAAGCTCTACCGCTCCGATCTAGGGACCTGCCCAATGGACATAAGGTAAGGGCGGGGTCACATATCCCTCACCAACATCTGGCATGGATTGACTCAGATTAGGTTCCGGTGCATGGTTGAAGACTTGATTGCTCGCCTTAGAGAGCCACCTTAAACCAACCGACACATCCCTTTATCTTCCTCCTCAGACAGAGAACACACCCTCCACCTCCTCCCTGAAAGAGGCTGTTCAGGAGCCACTGTCCAAGTTCACCCCCCGCCCCTCCCCTGCCCTGGCCGGGGCCTGCGCCTTCACAGACATCAGGACCCTCCTCCGGGAGTGGGTCACTTCCATCTCAGGTAGGTGGGGGGGAGGGGGGGGGCATGGGTTGGGTCCTACCATCTCAGGTAGGTGAGGCATGGGTTGGGTCCTACCATCTCAGGTAGGTGAGGGGGGGGCATAGGTTGGGTCCTACCATCTCAGGTAGGTGGGGGGGGGTGATGAGTCATACTGTTTCAGGTATGTTGAGGGTATGCGAGTCACTGTTGTAGTTTAGAAACAGGGGAAGACTGCTGCTGGCTGTTCTCAAGGCTGTGTTCCCCCCCCTCTCAGAACCTGGCTGTTCTCAAGGCTGTGTTCCCCCCCCCCTCTCAGAACCTGGCTGTTCTCAAGGCTGTGTTCCCCCCCCCCTCTCTCAGAACCCATGGAGGAGGACATTCTGCAGGTGGTCAAGTACTGCACTGACCTCATAGAGGACAAGGACCTGGAGAAGCTGGACCTGGTCATCAAATACATGAAGAGGTACAGAACCCTGGGCTATACTGCTCTGTATAGAAGGACACCCACTGGTGTCACGAAGACTGAAAAGCTAAACTCCGTTCATAAAGATGTCTTCCTCCCACCGTTATTGTCTTCTCTGCTCCTGTGTAATGTGTTCATTTAGTAGATGCTTTTGTCCGAAGAGACGTCCGGGGGCGGGATTTGACCCTGCAACCTCTTGGTCTGCAGTCAGAATCCTTAACCGCTGAGCTACATCCTCTGTTTCTCCCGCAGGCTGATGCAACAGTCGGAGGAGTCCGTGTGGGGCATGGCCTTCGACTTCATCCTGGACAACGTGCAGGTGGTGGTGCAGCAAACCTACGGCAGCATGCTGAAGATCTCCTAGGAGAGGAGGAAAGAGGAGGGGAGCGAAGGAGGAACTAGCGACGATCCGCGCCTCCTTCTCGGATGTCATTTCCAGAAATTGATGAAGCTAAACGTAGAAAGAAAGACACATAACCTCCACACCTCCACCCGCAACTGTCCTTCTTTTAGATCCTCAGTGTATATTCTGTTTTTCGTTAGTCCTTCTCTCGATATCCACCCTGACGTGACAGTCTGTCTGCAAACTGTCATGGCTGCCAATCGAAGACAAAAACACTACAGCCTGGGTTGTATCGGCGTTGTTTTGGTTTTTTAAAAATCTTAACAATTTTGTACATTTTCTTCAGCTAAAAAGTGCCAAACATTGTTGTTAAAGCATATAGGTTTTCAAAGCTTCGTCTCCTTCAAAAGTTTTGTTTATGTAAAGAAGAGTTTATTTGTTTTCTATTGTTGTATTTACCGACTGTTTGTTTTCTTCGCCGATGTTCGTTGTCATTTCCTGGATACGAGACTCATGGTAGTCGAGCCTATGGTCAAAGTTCTGTCGAGACCTTCTCATGCAAGGTTATAAGGAAGAGAGGTACAACTTGGTGCGGGATGAGAAAGCTGGTGAAGTGATCTCCACAAGCCCGAAAAAGATCTGTACTTAACCACTGTGTATATCATGGTTGTATTTGGAGTACTGGTGTAATGAATGTAGTTCTAAAGAGAAACAGGACATCCCCCCCCCATCATTTTGAGTTTTGTAAATGGGGTCCACTCATGTGAGCCATCTATGTTGTGGTTTCTAACTGTATTAGCTTGCTTTTCCCCCTCCAATGTCTCTTATAAAGGGAAAGTTGAGGGTTTGTTTTTGGTCAGTCTACATTTCTATCACTACTGACCTGTGCCTGAAGACCTGAAGCTGTGACGTTATTTGTATGTTTTCTAAAAACTTGATAATAAACTGAACTCTGATAGAAACATTTACTCTGTGTGGCGACTGTTCACTGGAGCGGAATATATTTGTGTCGTCGTTGTCGTCACCTCATTCAGAACCGTTTTGACAGAAGGAATGTCAAAAGTGCACATATTGCTTGCGGTCTGAATACGCTAGTGAAGAGCAATGGTTTCATTATGTACATCGGAAACAATTACAGAGATGGGATCGAGTCCCGGTTAAGGAAGTAAATACTGCAGTAAATGGATCATAAGGTCAGTGGCAAGTGGGATATTAGAAAAATGTTGTTACTCAAGTATCTTGACCAGCAGGTGACACTAGACTAGTGAAATGAAAGCACCAGAAAGCTCGACATCACTAGAGCTCTAAATTGAAAATGCACATACATAGGGCCTACCAAAAATCTAATGTTCACCCATAACTACTTACTAACCGAGAGTGAGGTCATGCCGGGAAATATCAAACTGAGACTTGATACGGCAAAGGCGAGGTTTGATATTTCCCGGCATGACCGAACGGTCGAGGTTAGTAAGTTGTTTATTATATGGCATTTTTAGCTTTTTTCATTTTGTAAATTGTAGGCTAATTGTAGCTAGCTAGGCTAGCTCTCAAGTCTTCTCACGGTGTGTTTCAGGTGTTGTCTAGCAACCAATTACTTTTGATAGAAAGCGGACAGTACGGTTCTGCTCAAATGGCTTTAATTCCAACACAAATAACGATTCTTTTAGAAAGTTAACAATGTCTTCGTCGCTGTTGATGTCTTCAGTATCGTCTGGATAGTAAAACTCAGTTGACTTCGATATCGCTAATTTTGAAGATGACGTCAGAGGAGGGCAATAACAATACTTATTGGACCGCTGGTCAATACGGGTTTGGCATGACTACCCATTAGCCAATCAGAAGGCTCGTACTGTCGTTGCCATATAATAATAAAACGTATTACATAGTTAGAGCTAAATACAGTACATATTTTCCCTGTGAAGGACTTCCTTACAACCCGGAAGTCCGAACAGGACCCTTCCGCGGGTGACTTTGGACTACAATATGACGACAGAAATTCTGGTATGACGAAGGCCCCCGGATCCCCGCCCAGGCGTCAAACCTCTGCGCCGCTGCATCAACAAAGGTTTGCTTTTTCACACGGACAGCTATCAGAAGGAACAGCAAGGTACAGTAAGGTACAGTGTTCTTAACACGAATACATGTGTGTCTAAAATTCTGGACTCTGTCGGTCTTGAGTTTTCACTTGTACTTTCATGATAATATGCGCAATGTCTGAGTGATAGCTCTAGTTTAGATGCGTGTCATGTGCCTCCACGTTAAAGATAGCTAGAGCTAGGCTAGTTAGAGCTAGCTAGCTCTACGCATTAGCCGAGACCCTGACAGTGTTGCTGACTAAGTTACTAGCTAGCAATGACTGCATGCCGTTAGCACCAACATACTTAGCGACGTAGGATAGTCCGTTGGTGTTAAACATTTGTCACCTTGCTATTATTGTATCTCATTGAAAATGATTAAAGCTAGCTAAAATCAAGGTTTCGTTGCCATGGTCACATGTGACCAGGTTACAGTAGCCGTATAAACTTCAAGCTAGCTAGCTAGCTAACCTTAAATCTAACAGTCTGCTAGTATGCTTTAAAAAATGGTTTTAGGCAAGCACTTAACAAAGCTGTGAATGTCTATCCTGTCAACGTTATAACCGCAGGTTGCAAGTGTCAGTGCGTCAGACGGCTACAGAGAGGATTCATCATGGCCAGTCAGTCAATGGAGATTATGGCCAAGGCGCTAGAACATCAGGTTCTGCAGTCAGCACGCATGGTCGAGGAGCAGGTGGACGCAGAACTAAACAAGCTGGAACGAATGGATGACGACGACCTGGAGAAACTGAAGGAGAGGAGACTGGAGGCCATGAAGAAAGCCCAGAAACAGAAGCAGGTTAGGAGGGATGAAGGGTGGGACCAGGGGTGTTAAGTTACAGGCTGCTTTACAGTACATCTCTCAAAATGCAGTATGCTTTAGAGGAAGCATACTGTGGAATTGTCCTAATAACGGATCGGTGACTAAACGTATGTGCTGCAACTCTGTTTTAAAACACTAGAAAAATCCAGAATGTTTTCTAGATCCATCGCTAATCATCACTGGAACATTCATGCAACTTTTGTCTTTCTCAAGGAGTGGATTTCTAAAGGACATGGGGAGTACAGGGAGATTCCCAGTGAGAAAGACTTCTTTGCAGAGGTCAAGGATAGCAAGAACACAGTATGCCATTTCTACAAAGATTCCACATTCAGGTAAGAACTACATTCTAGAACGTTGGGCTCCGGGGCTCTTTAAACACAACCCTCTCGCGTGTTCTAATCTCTTAACTTCCCTCATTTCCCGTGATGTCGTCCCTCCCGCTCCATAGATGTAAGATCTTAGACAAGCATCTGGCCATCCTGGCCAAGAAGCACCTGGAGACCAAGTTCCTGAAGCTGAACGTGGAGAAGGCTCCCTTCCTGACGGAGAGGCTAAGGATCAAGGTGATCCCCACCCTGGCCCTGGTGAAGGACGGGAAGACCAAGGACTACGTGGTGGGCTTCACGGATCTGGGGAACACAGATGAGTTCCCCACAGAGATGCTGGAGTGGAGGTTGGGCTGCTCAGACATCATCAACTACAGGTGAGATGACCTTACCTGCCCAGCCTGGGCAGTAACACGCCAGTACTAACTACCAGGTCCTGCTTGATGATGCTTCAAACTTGTCTTTGGAGAAAAACATTTTTGCAGATAGGACATGAAAAGAAAAAAACTAGTTGATTTTAAGGGAGGATTTGAGTGTTGATCCAGGGCCATGGGCAACACACACAGGGTTCAAGTCAAGCTAATTTGGTGTAACAATCCTGTTCTCGCTCTTTTCCCCAGTGGTAACCTCATGGAACCTCCCACAATGTCACACAAGTCAGGGACAAAGTTCACCAAGGTAGAGAAGAAGACCATTCGAGGGAGAGGCTACGACTCAGACTCTGATTCAGACTAGGAAGACGGCACCGTCCCTCTCCTCCTCCTCCCTCTCTCTCGGGGCTACTCCATCACCCACTGACTCGTCAGAATCCTGCAGACAGCCTGACTCCTGTGTCGGGCTTAGATCGACCAACTCCTTGTCCATCTGTTGTTGTTTTTTTTATGTAGTCTGTAATCACTTTTTTTTCTTTTTAAAGTTCTATGACAATGTTATTGTGTGTGTATGCATTATTGATCACATACATTGAACAGGTACATTAAAACATAAACCATTTTGGTTTTAAATGATTTTTGAACCCATATAATTTGATGTTTTATCATGTCATGCCTTGAGGGTTTAGGTTGGTTGAGGGGCAGTTTTTATGGGCGTATGTGAAGCCCTCTGTGACATGCTTGCGTGTAAAAAGGTCTATACAAATACATTTTGATTTGATGTCAGTTTCCTAAAAGCTTGCATCACTTCATGGGAGAGCAATAACCCTCATATCCCTGATGAGTGTCATTGATGGAATTTGGTCATCTTAATTCCCTAATGATGCAACTCCCTGAAGAGCCTTACATGATGTTTTGTGTGACTCATCTGTTGCCTGGATACACAGGAAGAGGCCTGGTCATCCAGCTGTTCATGAACAACAACCAAGTGCCAAGGAAGTTCTCTGCAGTCCCAATATGCCCTCTCCTTCCCTCTATTCTGTGTTGCTAGTAGCACAGGTTGAGTTTTTCCTACAAATGTGTGCTTTATCTTAATAAAGAAAACAACTGGTTATCACTCTGATGTGACTTTATGGTATGTTCACAATGTTATAATTTAGCAGCTGCAAAGTGACTTCTGTTTGTATAAAACCAAGCCAACATCCAAGTCTGCTTGTAGAGCCCTCTGCAATTTCTATGCAACACAAAAGTTTTGTCAATCAAGGAAACATAATCTTGTAAATCATAAAGCACATTAATCCTACACGCAATGTGTTATTGTGGCAACAAACAACCCTGTGAAAAAGTTGCACATTTCGTTTTTTTAATTCATAGAAAAACACATCTCCATGGTTCCTTGAAGGGAGCCCATGGGGGAGAGGGGGTGTAAGGTGCTGGGAACACAGAGGGAATAGCTAAGACTCCAGGGCCTTGGGATCCACAGATTTGAGGAGACGTCGTACGATCAGCTCTCCCTTGCTGTTGAGGTAAGAGTCAGCTATGTCCTCTTCAGAGGGGATGCCGTAGGGCAGCTTCAACGGCTGGACCCTGCACAGGGAAAAGGAGCGAGATATAATGACAGCAAAGCCCCCTCCCCCCTCAAAAAAATAAAATAACAGGATGCAGATAGACTAGTTATTTCACTCTTGTGAAATGTGTGCTGCACTTTTACCTGATTAGATGCTTCACAAATTTCAGTTGGTTGTTGACTGAGGGAATGTTCTTGTGGATTACAGGAACTTGTCCCTGAATGGGGGGAGGACGGGACAATCGCTGAGCAAGTGAGCAACAAAATCTATATTTTATATATTATCTTAAGATAACAGCTGTGCAAATATGACTGGTACAGTATGGATTTGTATTCATTCCCATTGGCGATTTCCGTCTGTTAACGTCTATTTACAAACATAAAACTACTGTTCCTTTATTTCGCATTCCTAACACACACAAGACTTGTTTTACCTTCTCCAAGCCAAGAGTTTTTATCATCATCTTCTCCCAGTACGGCCGACGCATGGTGCTCTTCACCCGGGTGACAATGTGAAGTTTATGAGGCTGCTCTGGGTCTCCTCCATACCTGTCATGCTGCTTTGATCTCTCCTCCAGAACCTGCAGGGAGGGGTAAGAGATTTAGACTCCAACAGAATAGAACCATTGTGGATGATATTCAAATGGTAATGTTTATTGAATTGCTCGCTTCACTACTTCACCGTTTCTCACCTCTGGTGGGATCCGCGCTTTAGTGAACCGGCTGCGGCATGAAATTGACCATGGCAACGACGAGGCTTCTGTTAAAGTCTGGGAGACGATGCACAGTGACAGACAGCGTTGGAATGATGGACCGAACACACCAACCCAAAACTCCCGCAGAAGACTTATGCATACCTCGAAAGTAGATAGACAACAATCTTACCTTTAGTGACCGAGGGAAATTTAAGTGAAGTCCTCGAAAGATCATTTCCATTTTCGCTTGTGATGATTTGTCTTGCTATGCTGAGCAACCTTGTGAGAAACTTGCAGACACACCAAGGTGACTGTAAATGTAAACTCGTGTGCGGACGGCACTGAGGTCAATATAACATTACTCCAATATATGTATGCTTTATAATTCTCACATGTTTACACAAACTACTCTTCGTCCAAAAATCTATGCACAGGTTAGAAAACACATGAACGTTATTCACACTTTCGTTATGACATTTTAACGGAAGCAGGATGTAGTTACACTAAAAAAAGCTCCTAAAGAAATCTATTACTACCGTTATAGTTCCTACTATTTTGCAAATTGCAACTTCAATAATGATTCAGTGTTATGAATACATTTTAAAATAGTATAACATTTCACAGTTTATAAAATGTATATCGTTTTTTTTTATTTGCCTAAATCGTCAAATAACCATATGGAGTCGTTCTGCTTGCGCAGGTCGTTTCCTCGGGGAGTTATTATTGTGCGGTACCTTGGAGCTCTGGTATGTGTATCGCAGAACATTTTTAGATGATTTAATTCTGCCAAATACCTTAAGAGAAAATCTGAAAGCACACCCTTTTAATTTTACACATGAAGTGTGACTGGTGTGTATGTGTTTTGTCTCAGAAAATAGAAGAGGATTTTTAGAAAACCTATTTGTTCTCAACTTGACTGAGTGTTGACAATTCAACTCTTGTATCATGACCCAAAATCACGTTACCGGAATGGAGTCATCGGCTATCTCCGTCCTGAAGCGGGCGGTTGAACTGGATCAAGGCTCGCGCTTCCAGGAGTCCCTGGTATGTTACCAAGAGGGGATCCAGCTGCTGATAGACGTTCTAAAAGGTAGGCTAGTCCTATACACATATGTACACACTTGGGAGAAAGAGACTAAGAGAGAGGTATAGGTGTTGAATAATCATCTACATCTGTAAACAGCTGTTAAGGATGACTCCAAGAAGCTCCACTACAGAGACAAGATCAAGGGCTACATGGACAGAGCAGAGCAGATCAAGGTCCATGTGAACCAGCTAAAAGAAGGTGAGCAAGCCTCAAATTACAGTGTATTATCAGGAATGGGCGCGTCTAATACATGAGCTGTGATGGTACTTTAAGAGATAATCAGAAATCAGAAAGGGATTTATTGGCCATGAAAGTTTGCACAGTCAAGGAATTTGCTTTGGCAGGAAGGTGCATACAATAAACATATAGTATCCTTAAATTTAAATATGTGGACTGTCTATACTAAATATCTATACTATATAACTATACTATCTATACTAAAGTGGAATTATATTTAAAATAAAATATACAATAAAATATAAGTTGCCTAATTTACAATATAAAAATACAAAAAATACAAATATGACAAAAAATACAAATGTACAAGATGCATAATGTTGACACTTTCTCTATATGTCTGTCTCTCTCTCTCTCTCTTTCTCTCTCTCTCTCTCTCTCTCTCTCTCTCTCTCTCTGCAGAGGGGAAATACCACGAGCAGATCAGGATAGCAGAAAACTCCACAGGCTACAGCTACGAGGTTCTGTTCAAGCCTTACATCAGTGAGGGTCTCACTGAGGTCTGGGTGGAGGACCCTTACATACGGCACATCCACCAGGTGACGTAGATCTGCCAGCATACATCACCACACACGTACACCAGGACATAAAGTGAGGTTAAAGACCTTTTTATTTGATGTGTCCTATAGGGATGAGTGTTGATGCAGTTGTTTTGTCTGTATATATCTGTTGTCATATCATGTCTGTATGTATCTGTTGTCATGTTGATTTTAGCACTCTGTATAGCACATTGGTCAACGAAAGTTGTGTTTAGTTGTGCTTTATAAATAAAGATTGATTGATTGATTGATGCACAGCCCCTAAGAGCCCTACACCCAACCAGTCACCAGGCAATCCATGATGTCTGTTGTGTTGTGTAAGTCCATTCAGATCTGGGGGGGCTTTAATGAGCTTGCTTTACAGGCATGGAAATCAAAATGTCGGGGCTGCTTATCATTACTCTCATATGATTTCCTCCAGTTGTACAACTTCCTGCGTTTCTGTGAGATGCTGCTGAAGGCTTCCTGTGGAGTGAAGAAGATCCACCTCCTGACTTCACAGGAAGAGGTAGGACATCTCCTGCTAGACATCACCTTGCTTGGTCCCTGAAGTAAACACTAGCTGTCCTTCTGTCATCCTCCAGCTTATGGTCCGTCACGCTTTGTCTGTGATGACGTCCGGCTATTTTAGTGTCTGTGTGTGGTTGTGTGACTGGTCCTCGTCCCCTGTGTGTGGTTGTGTGACTGGTCCTCGTCCCCTGTGTATGTGGTTGTGTGACTGGTCCTCGTCCCCTGTGTATGTGGTTGTGTGACTGGTCCTCGTCCCCTGTGTATGTGGTTGTGTGACTGGTCCTCGTCCCCTGTGTATGTGGTTGTGTAACTGGTCCTCGTCCCCTGTCCTCCAGGACAGTTCCTCCCAGCAGGCAGGAGCTCTGGTGGAGCTGAGACACAGTCTGCAGGCTCATGGGGTGTGTCTGGAGCTCAAGTACTCTTCCTCCATCCATGACAGGGAGATCAGGTACGGTGAAACCACAGAGATGAGTACAATAGTGTCTATCTATACACCAAACGTATTTAATCGAAGTGCTTTGGTTCAGTCAACCGAGGGGTTCAGCCATATTACTATATTCAGTGACAGAGATGTTGGTGTAGTGAGTTTTAGTTGGGTTTGCCCGGTACAAGGATTGTTTGCAACATTAAACAACGTTAAAATCTTCCTATAGGTTTGACAACGGTTGGATTATCAAGATAGGAAGAGGACTGGATTACTTCAAGAAACCAAACGTAAGATGACAAGCTCAACCGTAACTAATATATCTTTCAGTCTGACACACACACATCCACACTCATGGACCCATGCACACACTAAGCTGTTGTTGTTTTCTTGTTGTTTTGTGTTGTCCTATTGTGTATGTCTCTTCAGGGGCGTTTCTCTCTCGGTTACTGTGACTACGACTTGAGAGAGTGCCAGGAGACCTCAGTGGACATCTTTCACACCAAGCACACCAAGACCCTATGAGACCCAGAGAGGTGGAATCCCATCTCGACTCTTACCATTTCTCCACATCCCTCCATTGCCTCCGCTTTACTTTAATTTATAATAATATATCTTTAGAAGCCTTAAATGTGCCTTATTATGTATCAACCGAGATCTCAAGAAGCGCAGCAACAGCTTCACAGTGATCTTCATCATCCTGCTATAAATGGTCATACAGCAATTTTTTGGGGTGATTTTATTTTTGGGTATTGGTACTTTCCAAATGTCTTGGACATTAATAGCGGGTCATTATCTTGCTTGTGTGTATGTCTGTTTTAATGGGGTATGGGTCTGTGACTTGACTTCATGATGCATTTCAAGGGATACTGTTTGGACCAGGGGGTTGTATGTTTTAAACAAAAACATGCTTGAATTCATAGAATAGAAAAGCAAATCGTTTTTGTACATGTATTTTATGATAAACGTTTACAAGAATAAACTATATTGAGACAAACAACAGTTCATACTCAATAAATTAATCCTGAACAAAAAGGACCAGGAACACGTCTTCATAAACTACTACTCCATCTGGTGGACGTTGATATGTGTACACTTGAAGATGAATACATCCCTCAAACGTACCGAATAAAACGTATAGATAACGAGAATAGCGTTTCAGAAACGATATAGATTTTACTGACGATCTTGATGAAGATATATTGTGTGTTACGTCATTGTGTAGGTTGACCGCTTGGAGTTCCATCTGCCCAGCAAGCACGGGATTGAGGACAGCGCGCACATTCCCACCGACAGTTACGTAGTTTGTATACCTGCAGAGATTCACACATTACCTTAACCTTTCCAGGTACTCCTCGGATTCCTCGGATATTCTCCTCGCGTGAGTACTCAATGCAACTTGATATTCTACTGATTGATGCATATTTTATGTAGGAATTACTTGAACAACATTTCACTCGACGATGTAGGTTTAGGGATGTAATAATATCCGCAGTCTGATATGAGTTTAGTGGACAGATGTGGTCCACATATGTCAAGGTAAACAAGCTCTGTCGCCCGTATCTACATTTAGATTAGAATTTAAAGTTGGCCTCATTCATCTGCAGACCAATCTATTGATAACTTGTGCGCGCACATCTGTGCGCGTGTGTGGTGCAGTCGCGCAATCTATTTCTCTTCATTTGGAAATGTAACGAACCGTGCGCAGATCTGTTTTGATTGCATCTATACGACCTTAATCTATTCGACCTGATGTGCACAGTGAACGCTTTTGGAGGACGAATTAAAAATAAATAATGCATTTCAAAATCCAAAGGGAAACACCATAAACTATAAAATCAATGTGTCAATTATCTATTTCATTTATGTACGTTCATAAAGTATATAAATACTGTCAGTTAATGCTGTTGGAAAACAGGCCATAGACAGTCTGCTTGATGTAGGATCCCCATGGCATCCAATTGAAGGATTTATAGGAAAGGAAACATTTTATGGAAGGAAAATCGATCAGACTGTTTTATCAAAAAATATAGTCTACATTGGTACCACCATAGTGAAGACCATTACCATATAGAAGCCAGACAAAGATCACACAGTTTAGTAGAGAGTATTACATTAACACTTGGCCATAGGCTGCTGTGGGAGCCATGCTGCTCTGGGCGGGTCAGATGGCTGAGTGGTTAGGGAGTCGGACTATTAATCAGAAGGTTGTCGGTTCGATTCCTGGCCGTGCGAAATTATGTTCTTGGGCAAGGCACTTCACCCTACGTGCCTGGCTCTGGATAAGAGCGTCTGCTAAATGTATACTGAATGTAAATGTACTGTGTGTGTGGATATCGCCTTTTGGCAGTGATCCAGATTCAACAGCTGAGTTTGAATCCCGTTGATAGTAGAGACAGGGATTTATAGTTGAGCCTAGTGTCACAGGGTATTTCTGGGACAAATCTGTTAAGCAAACTGTTCAGAGATGGAGACAGATGGGTGTGGCACAGAGGAAAGAGGGTCTGCCCACGGAGACCGACAACACTACAAATATCTCCAGGATATTTCGACCCAAAATCCTTTAATGGTTCTGGGAAATCACCTATATGCAAAACCTGTACGAGTCAACAACGCATCGACATGCAAATAGTACGGCCGTGCGGCTTGAATCGGCAGTTACAGATGTCGCCATCAACCACACGCATCCCACCAGAGGTCATGTGACCAGGTACACTTGTAAAAGTGTACTGTAGACCTATTGTTGAGGGTTGCCATGTGAAATGACCTGAGAATCTAATATTTACGGGATTGCAATGCATAGAGATTTCCCCCAACGTTATCCTTATATATTTGCGCATGCCTACTTTCTCCCCCCTCTCATTTCTGGGCCTAAAAATCAGGTTAGCGTTTCATAAGGAGCTTAGTGCAGCGGGCCACAGTGTGCTACTAATGTAATAGAGTCTCTGTCTACTCTCTCCCTCTCTCTCTCTCTCTCTCTCTCTCTCTCTCCCTTCCCCCACGCTCCACACTCACTGTGTTGGTACTTCTCTCTCTCTCCTTGTTCGACTCTCTTTTCTCTCTGTTCTTTCCCCGGCATGTAGTGACCTTCTCTCCCCGCTCTCCTCTCTCACTTTGTCCTTCTATCTATTCATCCGCTCTCCTTCCCCATCTCTCCCTCTGTGAATGGGCAGATGTGTCGGAGGAGAGAAGCCTGGGGGTTTAGACAGGACCGAGCCCTGGTGAAGAGTGTGTCCAGGGGACACGGGCACAGTGAGGCAGCGGAGGAGAGGAGAGAGGGAGGAGGAGGAGAGAGAGAGAGAGAGGGAAGAGGAGGAGAGAGAGAGCTACTTGTAGGCACCTGGTAAGTGTATATATTCCCCGACTGGAAATCTTATTTTACCACGAAGCGTGTGTGTGAGAGAGAGATAGTATGTATATGCATGTCATGTATACTTTTAGTTTGTATATTGCACAATTTGTGGGGGGGTTTTCTTCTTTTTTTTCCTCATCAAACGTCAAATAGATTCAGTGGTCCTGTGACATTGGAAGTTTTAATCTGTGGTTGCGGATTATGGCGCTGTGAAATCTTACATGGATCTCTATGCAATGTCAATAATCCAGGGGATAATCTGCTGTTTCTGTTGGGGCTGTCGTTTGAGTTGTTATAGGTCTATAACCTAAGGAACTGTAAAGGTTTCTCCCTGGACTTCATGCTAGCTAGCTCCATTTAAAGATTAGTTTTCCAGTAACATGATGAGTTCATGTAGCAGATTCCTTTAGGGAGAAACCACACACGATTTAAATAGGGCAGTCTGCTATCATGCAATCTCTCTCAGTCACCACAATGACATTTCAATTGAAAAAAAGGACGGAATGAGACAGCTTGGAGAGGAGTGGCCTGGACTTTGCATGTTTCCCTCAGCACTGTTAGAACACCGTGTGTGTGTGTGTGTTATCTATGGTTACCTATCAGCACCAAGACACCACCAGGCCAGGTGTCTTCACTACACTGACTAGGGAAAGGCAAAGGTGTACTTAGCCTCAGCCCGTGCGTGATAACATTAATAAACCTTTGAACTCCAGCGGAGCGGTCGAGTGTCATGTCTTGTAGCGCTGAAGTTTGCCAAAGCTAAACTGTTACCACAGTCTCTCCACTCTGAAATCGAAAGGCGGATGTCAAGCTTGTTCTCCGTTTTTCCTTCTGACCTTCTTTCTCATTCCTCTCGGGTTTCTAATCTCTGCAGTGTTTAATAGAAAAACAATGGAGTCTGTATCGGGAGACACAGAGGACAGCTCTGAAGCGCTCGCAGGTGAGAGTCTCTGGAACAAGTCTACACTTACTGCTTAGTACTAATAGTCGTATCTTCTACTATAGTATCATAGCATTTACCACTGTCTTATCTTTACTAGTATTAGTATTAATTTAGGTAGTATTTATAGTAGAAATACTATGCTGAAGTGAATGCGTCAGTGACAAACATGACGTTGATGCCTGTACCTCTGTGACTGACGTCTTTATAAATGACAGACCGATTCATGTGATGTGCTCTGACCCGGTTGTCTCTGTGTCAGGGAAGAGAAAGTCCAAGATGAAGATTCTCAAGTCTCGTCTGTTTGGGAAGAAGATAAAGGGAGGAGAAGGAGAGGAGAAGCTGAGCCAGTCAGTCACTAACATGGAGGGAGACGGGCTGGGGTCTGAAGAGGATCTGGTGTAAGTCTGTCTGCCTGCGTTGTCTTGTCCCAAGAATTTCAGTGCCCACTCTGACCTGTGTTGTTCTGTGCACCTGACAATAAAAAACGTGAAACACTGTCTGTGTTAAATCTCTGAATGAAAATATAGACATCCTCTTTTTCCTTCCTTCCTCTAACATTTTCTTCTTCCTTCTTGTTTTCCGTCCTCAGGTCTACCCAGGGGACTCTGGGATCCCGAGCGCTGTCGCATGAAAGCATCTTCGTGGCAGACCAGGGTTCTCCAGGACCAGAACCACCCAGGGTTCTCTCCCAGGAGAACGTTCACAGCAGCATCAAAGCTCTGCAGGTACGCTCAGATTCCACCAAGAACCTTGAATTCAGAACCAATCATATTGTCTTTACTTCCTTCTACCATACTCTGAAACTGTAAGTATTCAAATTAATCCTACATGTCTGTGTACATGTTGTAACTCTCTATCTACCTTGGATTCTGTGTAATAGCAAAATAGACTAAAGGTGGATTGTGAAAGCATTGAACAAATACAACTTTTATGTGTCGT
Organism: Mallotus villosus; assembly: GCA_903064625.1. Lineage (NCBI taxonomy): Eukaryota > Metazoa > Chordata > Actinopteri > Osmeriformes > Salangidae > Mallotus > Mallotus villosus. Next base: position 39,508 of record CAEFZP010000337.1, read on the forward strand.
ATTTCTCTATATCACGTATTCATATCCGTCCTAATTTGGCACCATCTTTGTTTCTAATTGGACAGGAGAAACTCCAACTGCAGAACATGCGACTGGGCCCGCCCCCTCTGGTTGTGCCAATCAAGCGTCAGGAGGATCTGGGGGGCAGCTCAGAAGATGACGGCCTTCCCCACAGCCCCTCTGAGACCTGCCAGGGCGACGCAGCACCCCGGGAGGGCTCATACAAGGTCAGCCTGAAATATAGTGCCCCCTAGCCTAGCCTAGCCTAGCCTAGCTTACCCTACCCTAGCCTACCCTAGCCTACCCTAGCCTAGCCTAGCCTAGCCTAGCCTAGCCTAGCCTAGCTTACCCTACCCTACCCTAGCCTAGCCTAGCCTAGCCTATTGTCTATTATTCCAGCACCACAAAGTTCAGCCCAGCCTAGTTGGAAAGAAGAGCAGGTAACATTGTTCCAGGTCAGTTTGTGTGTGAGACATCAAGCATGCAAATTCTGATCAGTTTCTTCATGTTTCTTCCAGGCCTTTTCCCAGTCATCATCACGCCCTATCTCCCCCATAGCCAGACCCCCACCCACACGCTCCATGCCCCTCCATCCTGCCCCCCAGTCCGTGGTCTCCCCAGTTACTGAGCCCTCCACAGTGGACTTCAGCAGCCCAGCTCAGTTCACTCCCTGCTTGGATAACTCTGCTGCACGCCATCGGATGGCCATCAAACCTAGGAACCAGAGGGCCAGTGCCAAGACCAAGAAGCTGACCACGATGAGGGACGACTTGGCAAGTACACACCACAGCACTCCCTGGTTGTCACTACACACTCACACATTCGCAACCACATGTCCACAGATGTGGATAAGCACACACAGTACTTTTTTGTAACATCAATTGTAATAGGTACCTTAACATACTCCAAAGACTAATTTAAATGGTATTTTCTTCTTCTCCTTTTTTTCCTTTTTTCCAGATTGAGGCCAGACCACGGTCTGAGAGTTTTAACAATTTTGACCGCCCCTTGTCTGAAAAAGAGGAAGAGGAAGGGCTAGCTGTTGCCAAGGAGAGGGCTCGTCTGCGATCCTTCTCTACCCAAGTTTTGGGGGCCGGGGGTACAGGGTTGACGACCTCCACAGCCCCCCCAGGATCACCTCTAAAGGCCCCGGAGTTTACCCCCCCTTCGATCTGCACCTCTGGAGGTCCCAAGGTCCTCCAGCCCCAGCCTGCATCTCTCCCACCGGGGCTCCCCGCAGAAGCACACCTTCTCTGGGGCCTCCTCTCCTGGTCCTGTGACCCCCCCAGCCACCTCAGAAACCTGTGGAGCCAATGACAGGCAAACAGCCTCAGCCCTTATCCGCTCAGTCTAAGCCAGAACTTCGAGAGAGGAAAGAAGGGACTGGAACCATGCCATCTAGTCAGGCTTTGGCAGCTAACTCAGGGGAGCTCAAGGCCCCTGCTCCGTCTTCAGCCAGGAGGGACCCTGAGAGCTCTGAGAGTCCCATCAACCCAAAGAACCTGACAGGTTCTGACAGGCCCTTCGCCAGCCTCTCGGCTGTGGAGGCTCTCAAGACCTCTCTGAGAAGAGGCTCACAGGAAGTGGCTAGCCCAGGAGAGGCTAGTAATAGCGCCTCTCTGGTCTCCATCAGCCAGGAGGATCTGGGCCATCCAGAGGCAGGGTTGACTGGAGGGTTGAGGAAAGCCGCTTCTGGGCCAGGCACTGGCTCCTCCGGGTCCTTCAAGTTCTCCATCAACTCCTCCAGGGTGGAACCAGAGAGGCCCAGGGCTGGCAGTTCCTTGGGGCTGATGGAGCCAGCTGGGACGGGGCTGAGGAAGGAGGACCGGGGAGCAGAAATGAGAGTGAACCCCTCAAACATGAGTGGGCAGGAGCAGCGAGCCGGGAAGCAGGAAGGACTCAAAGTGAGAGAACAGCCTCCTGATCCTCTGCCTGAAAGAGGGGACAAAGCCACTGTGGGAACAGCTAGAAAGGGGGATTCCAAACCTGGCGTCCCTCCTCAAAACCCTGTCACGTCATGCGACAGAAGGGACATTCTTAGAAAGGACCCATCGGAATCGCCGTCGCCTCCGGTTGCTGCCATGGATACCGGGGTGATGGAGGGGGAGGAGGTGGGGAGCCACGAGGGTGTGGAAGAGGCCATGGAAGCTAAGGAAGAGGAGGTGGGGAAAGAGGAAGAGGCAAAAGCAGCGTTTGGCGTCAAACTTCGCAGCTCCTCCTTGTCTCTCAAGTCCCGGTTAGAAGCAAGAGCTGCCCCCTCCAACCCCGGCTCCAAGCCCCTGGTGGCAGACAAGAGAAGTGACCAGGAGAACCTCTCCTCCAAGAAGCCCCTTACCAACACTTCCAAAACTGCAGCAGCCACACTCAATGCCCGAACGGGGTCTTTTAGACAAGCAGGTATGTGCTCTCTGGTACACACACACACACATAGTTGTGAAACTCCTAGTTTCTCCTGGATCCACGTTTGTTTATCGATCGCGTTTCCAAGCTGATGTTTACTAACCAAACACAAAGTTGTCTGGCTTTAAATATATGAAATATGAGTTCAAAGAACTGTGAGTCCTGCTTTAATTTAGGTTAGGGTTGGACCTTGTACAAAAACATTTGTACATGGCTCTGTAATCTCCTTTTTATCAGGGCTGGTCCCTGAGAAAGGATATAGACTGTGAACAACCATGAAACTGTGAAAGATAAAACTTTTAAAGATTCCACAATGTTTGTTTACAACAATGTCCACATACCACCTACCATGAAACGTATTATATTACCCTTAACCTAAGTTCTGTTCACCTGTCTCCTCTTTTAGATCCTGCAGCTTCAGCTAATCCTCCGTCTCTCAAAGATGTTCACATCGCGTCCGCGGCTGCAAGTCCCCCAGCAGAAGCTTCGACCCAGGCCCCTGACTCCAAGGAGGCCCAGGCCTCCCCAGCCGCCCCCCACCCTGATCCCCAGGCAGCCGCCCCCCACCCTGATCCCCAAGCAACTGCCCCCGAGGTGTCCTGGATGAGCTTTGCCATGGAGAAAACCAGGAATCTTCACTCTCTCTTTACTAGCAGGCTGCCCAGAGAGTTCCCTGGGCATGCAGCAGGCCGCTCCACAACCACAGGCCCAGACCCAGGCCCAGACCCAGCCACAACCACAGGCCCAGACCCAGGCCCAAGCCCAGACCCAGGCCCAGACCCAGCCACAACCACAGGCCCAGACCCAGGCCCAGACCCAGGCCCAGACCCAGCCACAACCACAGGCCCAGACCCAAGCCCAGACCCAGCCACGGCCACAGATACAAGGCCAGACACAGGTCTTTAGTCAAGCCAAGACACAGAAGGGGACGCAACCACAAGCACAGACAGTCACACCACAGACAGGGAATGCATCACAACCTCCCACCACCAAACAGCTGCCAGCAGAGATAAGAACAGCAGCCGAATCACAGCCCACAAGTCGACAACAGACTGCCAAGCTACCGCAAACCCCTAGTATAATCCAAACACAGACCCAGACACCAGGACAGCCGAAGGCAGCAACACAAACCACAAAACAGGCAGACACTGCCAAACTACCACAGGCAGAGAGCATGACCCAAACTGCAAAACAAACTGCACAACCAACCATACCTCAAACGGTAGCCCAGTTCTCTACACGTGTTTCTCAAACCCCCCAACAGCCAAGTCTACGAACCACCCAGCCCTTCCTGCGCACCCTCCCACAGACACGGGGAGAGAACACCTCCCAGGCTACCCCATGGTCTCACCTCTCCTCCAGCCCCAAATCCTCCCACAGCCAACCCCCCTGGAGCTCCCGAGGTCTTCCCTCCCAGCCCAAGACCACAATCCCAGCACAGGTCTCAACTACAGCCCCACCCCCAGCCCCAACCATAGTTCCAGCCCCAGCTTCAGTCCCAGCCCAAGCCCCAGCCTCAGTCCCAGTTTTGGGGAGGGTTGAGACACTGGGAAACCTCCAGAGGAGAGGAGATGGGTCAGAAAAAAAAACAGAGTCAGAAAAGCGTGCAGTCAGCAGAACAGGAACTTTATCACAGAGAACTGCTGCCTTTCAAGAGAAAAGCTCTGACTCGACCCCCACTACTGGGGCTAAGGTACCTCCACCTTTCCTTTCACACCTCCATCACAGTAAAAAGCACCAGTGTCCCTTGGTGGTTCCAGCCCAGTCACGTCCCTCTTCCACTCCTCTCCCTGCAGGTGGAGCTCAGGAAGACAGCCCTGGAATCGACCGCCATATCCAAGACTGGATCTGGGCCCGAGACAAGTACAGGTGTGTAGACTTGCAGGGATGGGAGTGTGTGGGTGTCTGTGTTGTTTGTAGGTTTATGGAATCAAAGGTTTGTGTTTTTTATGTCAATGTATTGTTGTGTAACTGATGCACAGTGAAACTTTATATAGATACACTGTAAGTAATGGTCTTAATTGTTTTCATTTTTGTTAGAATCAAGTCCCGCCAGAGTCCCAGGGAGGCTAACAGACAAAGAAGACAAGTGTCTGTCATCCTCGTCCCCCCTGCAGAACATCTCCAATAGTGGGCAGCCATCTTGGATGGATTTGGCTAAGAGGAAGTCTATGGCCTGGAGTGACAAGACCATGGACTAGGAGAGAGCGAGTGAGAGCGAAAGAGAAAGTGGTAACAGTAAAGAAACAAGAGGCGTTATGACAATGTAGATTATCTCACGTGAAATATTGAGTTTGCTGAAATGTATGGAACTTTGGATCTTAATTGTCTGGGTTATAATATTAAACCGTTGCTATACAATGTACAATTGTTTACTCCTGACATGCAATATGTGTGAGTGCAGGACAGGGAATGGAAACCAAACTCCAGCGCTGTCTCTGTGTACAGTCTGTTTCTCAGGGTTATGACCATGGTCCAATTTAGCCTGTTTTATGTTGAAGTAAATATATTGTTATCATATTCTTAGGAAATTTTTCAAGAATAATGAGATATAAAATATAAATTATAATGCATATTTAAGATTTATATAAATGGATGTTTACTTGATTAACAGGGTTTTGATGATTTATGGAAAAGTTCTGATTTGCCTGGAATTTCTTATGATAATAATGGTGTGTTCTGTGTCATTATTGCTGAACAATCTAAATAATTTGACTGTTGACTGAATTGTTCAATAAGCATCTTCAAAAATAAATGAGTTTATTTGACTTTAAACTGCAACGTTGTCATTATCAGTAGGCTACAATTCTTGGAAAAAGATCGCTCGCAAGCTTTCAATACATTAAACCTGCAAACAAAATATGCCTCTGCTTTACTCTGGATTCTTTCATAATGAATGTTGTTGTTTGTAGAGTCCTTTATGAGCGCTGTGCAGAAGGGTATGAATCTATAATCTAGACTCTTGATCTGGAATGCTGTAAAGCCGTGACCATTTCATGCTCATTAGCAGTGGCGGCTGGTGATTTTTTTTTGCGCAGTTGGGCGGCGGGGGGGATTGGTCGTTACACAGAACTTTTTTTTTACATTAAATATATATGTATTAGCTATGTTGGATGCTGTCGTCCTCTCCTACTATTTCTTCAATGCCTAACGAATCTATCTCTTGACCCTGTATGTATGTTTGAGCAGCACTGGTTGAAGCCTGAAAATATTGTAAACAATGTTTGCATATATGCAGGTAGCAACGCTAGTGCTAAATAACTATTTTGCTTGTCGGCTAGTAGGGCTCATGAGACAGCTCACCAAAAGAACGATGGGGAAGCCACTTGTCTAGCAGATTAAGACATGTTCGTAGGTACCTAGCGAAAAGTAGCCTCAACTTTCCTAGACTTAGCTACGATACTAATGCTGAAGGGTCGCTGATATCGCATAGCGTCGTTGCTAACGTGTGATGTTGTGACTGTGTGTGTAACACTGAATTACTCACTGAACAACCAGCTAACCAGCTCCGGTTACTTAGCATACAGGTTTGAGGAGAAGCTACGGGTGTACGTCCCGTAGGCCAACAGCCCATCATCCTTTGCTAGCTATGTTGCTCTCGTAGATACGTGATAATTATATGGGATGTGGGGGAATGATAAGGGGAGTGAAGGTCTCTGATTCGACGAATCAGATGTCAATATAAGTAAGAAACGATGTCATTGGCCAGGGGCGCACGAGTGTGCGCCCCGGCATCGCCCCTTTTTTCCGCCAATGAGAAGCCGTTCTTCTGAAATGTATGAAAATGTATCGAGAGCTCCCATTGACTTCCATTTGGCCGGCGCCCCCAGGGGGGAGTGGCTTATCTCAGTGATAACGAATGGCAATATATTATATCCGGTCACATTTAAGTGGTTGTTGACAGGGACTTACGGTCTCCCACACACATTTAACGCATTAACACAGTACATTTCTTATTTAAATAGTTTGGTAGCCTATATCATATTTTTGAACGTTTTTTTTATTTATTTTTTACGAAAAATTCTAGGAGGGGCGGCGCCCTTGCGCCCTCTATGGACGCACCGCCACTGCTCATTAGTTTAGCCCCAGTTTACTAACAGGAACCCTTTCAGATCGTATTTGCCAAACACTCGCTTCATCAACAATGTGCCAGGCTTTAAAATCATTGGCAGTGAGACTCCCAGTCCCTTTTAAATGCCATCTAGTGTGTAGCCCTTTCCAACAAAACCTTTGAAATTAAGATTTTCTGTTCAATTCTTGTAATTCCATAACCTACTTTGAGTCGTTGTGTTTCAATTGTATTGTATTGTTCAAAACTTTTTTCCAAAATATTTTTTTCACCTTTAGAAACTAAAAAAACACACGACACAAAAAGTTTCGAATTATTTTCGAAACTGTTTTTTCTTGTTGCCTTCTGCCTTGCTCCATGTTAGCTTCGTAGACTAGCTCAGTCGTAGAGTTGAGCCCATGAGAGAAGGTCACTCAAGTGGTAAAGGAGAGGTAGGTTACACAAGAAGGACAAGGTCACACACACGTGATACACACTAAGAAGACGGCAGTAGGCTACTGAAATATGGGACATTAATCGGTATTTGTACCAATTAATCTAAAATGTAATATATGTGTGGTCATAGAATATTCACACATTATTTTAAATCCTTCGGTAATCCATCGTTACAGGCAATTGCTAAATAGTGTTCTTGGCGCCCAGAGGGTGGCGCTGTAATTTATATGCTTGTTACGAAAGCAGCAGCTGTGCCTCAAACACGTGAGTGTGTTTACAGACAGTCTCAGAAGTCGTGCATACGTCTGGGGGCTGCCTGCATCCACAAAGAACACTAGATGCCGTCCCGTTATTTTTCTCTGGCATTATTTGCCACGACCTTGTGCCTCTGTGAAAACTACACTCTGAGAAATTCAGTGTCTTGGGCTGTTACCTCCAACGATGTGGTCGTGGAGGGAGAACTGGATACCGTATCTGAAGAGGAGGTCGCTCCCGCTTTGCTAGTAGATAACGTGGGATTATGGAAGCAAGAATACCCACCGTCGGTGTTACGAGACGGCGGGGAGAACTCTAAAGAAGACAAAAACAAGGATGCAGCTCATGTGTCGTCCGCCTCCAGGGTATTTTCTTACCGGATGGAGGAGGTGAAAGTACCCGCCAGTAACCCCTCTCCTCCCCCGCACCAGGAGACGGCGAGGACCGCAAGATACATAGCCCACAGTAGCTATTGGGGACATCTAGCCACCATATCCACGCAGGACAAGGTAAAGGATCGTAGGCTTATGTTGCGCAGTAATATTTAAAATGTCCCTTGAAACATCTCTCTTCTTCATCTCTCTTCTTCACAGATTAAAGGCCTTCCCTTCGGAAACATATTCTCTGTCAGTGATGGGCCAATGGCCAACAGCACAGGGGTCATCTATTTCTATGTAACTCCAATGGACAACACAGTGACCGACTTGAGGAACTTCCCTTATGCATCACTCACCTTTTCAGAGGCAGAGGGAGACTTCTGCAGGTTATGATCCCTTAACTCCTGAGTTACCTGACCGACATTTGTTTCAGCTATGTGTGTGTGTGTTTGTGTGGGCTATGTTGACATTGTGAGTTGCGTGTTGCAGGAATATGATATATGACCCCGAAGACCCCAGGTGTGCCAGACTCACTCTTACAGGAAAGATGGTGGATGTTGGCGAAGATGAGTTGGAGTTTGCACGGGAGGCAGTGTTTTCTAGGTAAGGGCTGCTGATTCTTTAAAAAGTTTCTTTAAATCATGTTTTGCTGTCTTTAAAGCAAACAATACCTCTTACAAATACTGATGATGTAAGAATGACGTTGTATGCTATAAATGTAAAATTACATTTATTTAGAATCCTCTTATTCTCCTTGATAGTGAACAATGGCCAGACTTTGACCTAAATCTAGTTCTTGGTGTTGTATAAAAATTGGTTTTGGTCTTGTTATGGTCTTCTTGACCCAGGGGTTTAGGTCTGCAGAGGCAGGTCTGCATTTCCAAGTCTATATAGAGCTTGATGTGGTTTTGATCTCACTGCATCTTCATCAGTTGTCTTCATCTGCCTCTAGACACCCAGCAATGAAGAAATGGCCCCCAGGACACAAGTGGTTCTTCATGAAGCTTCAGCTCACTCAGATCTGGCTCCAGGATTGGATAGGAGGGGTGTCACTCATCCCACTGGAGGAATACTTTAAAGCCACACCATACTGAGGGCCCGTCCACATTGTGGCCAAACACAGATTCTGATTGGAGGATTCTAGCTGTCACTGACCAGACTAATACAATACATCAAGTCTAAATGTATAAGCTTTAGGTCTATACATTTGATTCACTGGGTCTAACTATGCTGAATGACTCTGAGTGAAAGGACACTGATAATGTCCTGTTAGAGACAGAAAACATGGGTAATGTGATATGGGTTGGTTTATGAGACAATGTATGCTAAAGCTGAATGTGGTCTTTCCTTGCATATGTTTACTCTCATACTTGTTTTCACTGACAGTGTCTCTAAAGACGAGTATGTATGTGAACCGCAGACAATGATTTAGAAATGAATGTATTGGTGTGAATGTAACAGTATTATATGTGTTTTGGTAAGACGTTTCTCATCTTACTGTACCACTATCCGACACTATAAAACAAACAAAATCTCACTTGCCGCTGAAAGCTGTGTCAACAAATCGAGAGATATGCCTAGACTAATTACAGTGAAACATTTGTAAATTGCTTAAAAGATTAAACATGAATTTGTTGAAATAGTATCAGTTACTTTATACTAAATGCATTTGGGTTTTCATAACGATATGTTAATATTTGCCCTATTAAAAATAATGTGCCTAGCATTTCGTTATGTTTAGATTTTTGTTAATTCGCTACTTCGCGTTTGAGTCAACAGATCAACGCTTGGTGGCGCTGTTGCCTAGGTTTCCGACAAACTGCCACATATTTTAGTAGAGCTACCATTTGTGGCTCTACCAAAATAATAGCTCTCCGTATGTTTTTGGCATCGTTTCGCCAAAATTCCCCTGGAATTCCCACGGAAGGAGAGAAGGTTGGTTCTCGTGTAGCAACCCTTGAATTCTGCAGTGCGTAAGTTAGCGGTGTGTTCGCAGTAACCAATGGCTCCTTTCGATGGGCGGTGACTGGTTTGACAGCGACAGCACAGCACCCTCGTTCACGTCCCTGTCTGGGGAATGTTTTGAAGACTAGCTAACTACTGCACGAGCAGTGGGCAACAACAAGAACATTTAAACAGTTTGCCACAACAGTGGGTAAGTACTTCGCTTAAAGGATAGGATTTTCTAACGAAACGTGAGCTGTTTAACCAGACAGATATTCAATGAAACATGTCGAGAGCCTGTTGTGCAGTTATAGTTGCTAGCCAAGTACTAGCGTTAGCTATCAAAATGGGATTCAAATAATTCTAGGTCTGCACGTTTCCAATGCCGGTGATCACATTAGCTAACTATTTTAGCGTTGAGATAGTTTGCCTTCCTACAATACTAAACAAGCGGAGGCAGTGATTTTTGAATCCCAAACGGCAGATTCTGGAGTAGATTAGAAAAAAAGCTCTAACAAAATTGGGAGCCTGGCTCAATACAATTATTTACATGAATAATATGATCTAGAGCGCAAGCTCCGTACAGCTGGTCTATGGCTGTCAGAATCAGGCAACATCAAAAAACGACCCGCAAGACTTGCCACTGTGTACTGTAGTTAGCCACCAGCCACTTGATTCTGATCAGATAGATCATTGACGGCAGGTCACTGATTAATTGTACGCCAGCTACCAATCTATATTGTGTCCTTTGGAATGCTATGTTACTAACCGACTAAACGACTGAAATGTTCTGATTACAAGACGAGTTTTACCCTGGAGACTTTTTTTCTTGGTAATATTTCTCAGAATAACCAGTGCATATAGCAACAGTAGTCTAGCTAATCTACCTCAATTAAACGGAATCATCAAGGAGGAGTCACACCAAGAATCACCCCAGGAATTCAGTATCCCTTTACCGACGATGCTATTATCAAGAAAGACTGTAAAACGCTCGGAAAACCATGAAGAATAGTCTACCTCAAACAGAATGAAAAGGTGGAGTGGGACGTGTACTAAAACAACACGTTACGGTTATCAAGACAGTGACTTAAAGGGATTATAAACAGGACACATCTACCGCAGTTTACAAAATATTTTGCAAACTCCTTATTTTCTGTTATTTCCTTTTCCCGGTCCGGTCCACCACAGCACTTTGGTAGCCCACCCTATGCACGCTCCTTCTCCCGGCTCGGCACCCTGAAGGCAGCGAGAGAAGCACGGCAGCCCCGGGGTCCCCGCGTGTCGTGGCGAGAATCGCTGAAATGAGATGAGGCTCAGACATGGAACGGTTGCCACTGCGATCATTTTCTTCACGTCTTTTCTCAGCCTGTCGTGGTACACAGCCTGGCAGAATGGCAAAGGTAAGCAAACCACACGCTACGGGTACCCGGTTAGTATCCGTATCCACAGTACTGGATGTGTTTACTAGATCTAAGCTGGCAAGGTGCAGTAAGATAAGCAGGCAGCTGACCATGACGTTATGATGTCTTTTTAGCTGAGCCATCCTGACAGACATCATGTTGACTTTGGCCAGGTTGTTCAGCAGCATGTTTCCTAACAGGAAATAGAGAGCTAGGTGACAGCTATTCAATGTCTCATCACAAAGGTATTACAGCATCTGTAAACAAGGACTGGGGACTATTATGAAGTAGATCATTGCACAGTTTACAAATGAACCGTTTCGGAAAACACCTCTCAGCACCCTGTCAAGCTCAAGACTAACTCTCTTCATTATTTTCTCTCTTTAAACAAAAGGAATCAGTCCCAAGTCAATTAAGCTTCCCTTCAAGACACCACTTGAAACTACATTGCACAATAAAACCGTTTTCCAGGGCACATCGGTACAATGGCCTATAGAGCTCCTTACAGAGCTGAGTGTGTGTCTAAGCTCGGGTTCAATTGAGTCCTGTGTGGAAAAGGCAGTGGCTTGTTATTAGTCCAGTGTAAATAATTGCAACCGTTAGAAACATTCCGAAGCTTCGTAATGAATAGACTGTTTATCAGCTCGGTGGTTATAGCCCAGCTCTACTCTTCACAGAAACCTGCCTGTTGGACCCCTCAATATATGCCCGTGGTCGGTCCAGGGAGATAGGCCCACTGGATAAGAGCAATGTTAAGTGTGACTGTTAACATTACCTCTCTTTACTAACTCTGCCCCCATGTCTCTCACACCTGATGGAACCTTCCAGACTGTTTACAGCACGGAATGTTTGTGTAATAGATAGGTTGGGGATGTCAGTTGGTGAGTTTAGGCAACAGTCATTGTCTCTGGCTTGTCAACATGTCGAATCTTTTGTCTGCTCGTGAGATCAGATAAACTCACCCTTGGTTCGAGGGAAGTCACTCTTAACCGGAAACGTAAGAGGAGGACCGGTTTCTCAGTGGGTAACAAGTCAGTCATAACTGGAGAGATGCGTACGAAAGTCCTCAGGATTGATTGGTTTAGGAGCGCTACTGACAAACAGACACTGTTGACTGACTTGTGGCTGGAATGTGAAGTTAAATCGTTGTAATTTGATGGGTCGAAGAGCATTGTCCCCGTTGTTTATTGGGTAACTTTCTAGAATGTTGACCTAGCTGTCCGTGTCATTTCCTTTCCCTACTTTCAGCAGTAAGGAAAAGGAAGCAGTTGATTTTGCAAAGAGGAAGCCATCTATTTCTTTGTGAATGTTGTAATTTGTTATCACCTTTAAATTGTCTTAAAGGACAAATATACATACAAATCATTTGAAGCAATAGTTCCAGAAATAGTTTAAAGAGTGACTCCTGAATATCATGTGATTATGAGTATTAAGAATCACTGATACAAAGTTCAAATGAAAATATACAATGGATTATAGCTTAATGTTAAGAGCTTTTAACTGCAGAGGAAGTGGTCCCAGGACCAAATCCCCCCCGTATGTCACCTTGGCTACAAACATCTGTGAAATGAATAGTCCGTATTACATGAAAGAAAAGGAAATAAAAGGAATGTTTGCAGCCGCCCTCTAGATACCCTCTGCTTTTTTCTGAATGGGAACAGCACATGCATGGGGCATTTCCTGCTGCCTGTGCTCTGCCTGCTGCCTGTGCTCTGCCTGTGCTCTGCCTGTGCTCTGCCTGGTAAACCGTGCTTGGCAGAGATGTGAAAGTGCAGGGCTCGCCCACCGTCCCCACCCTGCTCGTCTTGGCCAGGCCTTCACTGCTATCAGTCAGTTGGCATGGGCCGGAACCCCTCCGACTAGCGAGCCAGGAGAGGGAAGTTGTGCTCAGAGGAGTTTCATGTCCCAGCAGTTTGAAGTTGATCTTAAACTATTTGTTTTGGATTTCTTCTCCTGTCTCTGTCTCTGACTCTGTCTCTGTCTCTGTCTCTGTCTCTGTCTCTGTCTCTGTCTCTGTCTCTGTCTCTGTCTCTGTCTCTGTCTCTGTCTCTGTCTCTGTCTCTGTCTCTGTCTCTCTCTCTCGTCTCTCTCTCTCTCTCTCTCTCTCTCTCTCTCTCTCTCTCTCTCTCTCTCTCTCTCTCTCTCTCTCCTCTCTCTCTCTCTCTCTCTCTCTCTCTCTCTCGTTCTGCCTCATCCTCTTCTTCCTCCCACTCAGTGTCTGGACAGTGTCTCTAAAGCCTCTTACCTTTTTATCAACATGCCTCTAGGCTGTATCTTCATCTCAAGGTCCGCTGTCCTTTCACTCAGCTCTCATGCAACCTCTCTCTCACTCCCTCCTCCCTCTCTCTGGCTCCCTCCTCCTCCCTCTCTCTCGCTCCCTCTTCCTCCCTCTCTCTCTCTCGCTCCCTCCTCCTCCCTGTCTCTCTTTTTCCTCCCTCGCTTCCTCTCTGCCCCTCTCTGCCCCTCTTTCTCTCATCGACCCTGCACTGCACTGTTTACTCCTCTCCAGTGTGGCTGGTTAGAGTTGACCTATCCTCCAACAGTGAGTCACGGGGAGAAAATGAAATGTTCAAACCCTCCCGAATCAGTCGGCATGCACGGGAAACGACGTGCGGTGGACGAGCGGTTGCGCCGTGCGCGCTCACTTGTTTCCCCCCCCGACCCGTTGGCGTGTCTCTGCGTCTCTCTCTGTCTTGGGCATGATGTGGCTCCCTAGCTGCTGGTGACTGTGCCTCGGTCACCAGGGGAGAGCTGGGCTCTGACAGTCAGCTGTCCAAACAGCGAAGCCCCAACGCACCCGGGTTCTCCCTGTGCTGCCGGCGTCCCCCGCGGTCCTCCCTGGCCCTCGCAGCGCCAGGCTCTCGCTGCACCGAGCCGGGAGGAGGAGAGGGAGGTGGGGAGGGCCGGCGTTCAGACGCGTGTCAGAGTGTGTCCCTCCCACCTTCACCCTCGCGGGCCCACAGCATCGGTCCCAGCTGTGCGGAATGACAGACTAGGTTTCTGAGATGTCTGATGGATCCCCTGATGAGGGAGAGAGAGAAAGGGATAGAGAGAGAGATAGAGAGAGAGAGAGATAGAGAGAGAGATAGAGAGAGGGAGAGAGGGAGAGATAGAGAGAGAGAGGGATAGAGGGAGATGAGAGAGGTGAGAGTGAGTAGTGGGAGACGGTAGAGGTGATCGAGTGTAGCGGTTTGAGCTCTGTGCTCTGTGCTAGCTCTTTGCGCTGTTTCGCGTTTCGCTGTTTCGCTTTGCGATCTGTTCTCGCTCTGTCTTCTCGTAGGTTCTCTGTGGTAGATAGAGAGCGTGAGAAGAAAGGAGGATGTTCTGAGTGTGCTTCAGTCTAGTATGTTGATTGTTTATCTAGTGTGATCTAGGAGGATAAACTATGGTACTGCAGTCATCTTTGTAACCCGACACACCTATAAGGCACACAAAACAACAGAATACAAGGGGCTCATGCTGCACTGCCTCTTTCACATCACTTCCTCTTTACATCTCCTCTCTATTCTCCTCTCTCCCTTCACCCTCTCTGTTGTCCAGGGGCTTGTTTTCCTCCAGCGCTGTTCCCTTGTCAGACCATTCCAAACACAATGGGCCCAAAATAGCCCTAGAAGGGAGTGATTATGGAGAGCATGGGGCAAGATAAGGAGGGAGAGAGCAGAGGAGGAGGAGGGAGGGGGGGGGCAGAGGGGGTTCTGCCCCTTCCCGTGTCCTTGGAAAGAGAGGGGAGAGAATGGAGAGAGAACTCTGCAGAAAGTGTCACAGTGACTCTCTGTGGGGTTCAGTTGTGTGTTTTTGTTTTGTGTGTGTGTGTGTGTGTGTGTGTGTGTGTGTGTGTGTGGGGGGGGCGCAGGGGGTAGGGGATGGGGGTGGGGGCTTGCCAGGCATGCTCTATATGGGCCAGAGGGAGGGGGGCTGAGAGGAGGCCAAGGGCCTGTAGGAGGGCAGGAGGGAGAGAGAGAGGGAGTTAGGGAGGGAAGGAGGCAGGGAGGGAGAGTGCCATAGGAGGAAGGAGATGGTGCTGACACAAGCCTTGGCCCATACTGGGTTTGTGTGCCCTGCCCTTTCGAACACACACACACACACACACACACACACACACACACACACACACACACACACACACACACACACACACACACACACACACACTACTGACTCCATGTGCCCCCCCAGCTGGACTGCCCTCATGTCCTGGCCTCATAAACAGCAACTCTGCAGCAACGCCAATCCTCCCTTCCTCCTCTCATCTTCCTCCACACTGCTGTCCAGTCGCCCCCCCCCCTCCTCCTCATCTTCCTCCACACTGCTCTCCAGTCCCCCCTCCTCCTCCTCATCTTCCTCCACACTGCTCTCCAGTCTCCTCCTCATCTTCCTCCACACTGCTCTCCAGTCTCCTCCTCCTCATCTTCCTCCACACTACTCTCCAGTCCCCCCCTCCTCCTCCTCATCTTCCTCCACACTGCTCTCCAGTCCCCCCCCCTCCTCCTCTCATCTTCCTCCACACTGCTCTCCAGTCTCCTCCTCCCTCATCTTCCTCCACACTGCTCTCCAGTCCCCCCCCTCCTCCTCCTCATCTTCCTCCACACTGCTCTCCAGTCCCCCCCCCCTCC
>CAEFZP010000337.1:60000-78486 GCA_903064625.1 Mallotus villosus
CACACACACACACACACGTTTAGAGATCGGTACTGTTTCTCTCTGTGTCTCACACACACACAGGCTCGTTGTGTTTGTATGTTTGTCTGCAGGCAGCATTGGCAACTTGTGTCCTTTTCTTGTGGAGCTGTGCCTGGTCCAAATAATAGCAGAGACCCTGCTGGGTTAATCCTCTTCTGGATCTGGAGGTTCAGACACACTAACACAGACACACACACACACACACACAGACACAGACACAGACACACACACACACACACACACACACACACACACACAGACAGACAGTACAAACAACAAGCCATAAGGTTCAAGACCCACTGTTGTGCAAATTACCGATTGCACATGGACTGGAAACCCCCCCCTGCACACACAAAGACACACGCCGCCACCCCTCCCCCCCCCAAGGCAGACCACACAAAGCATTTCCAAGACAGTTGACAGGTCCTGTTGCGATAGCTGGCCTTCACACACATCCAGCCCCCTGCTGATGTCATAGCTGAGGTGGCCGACAACCACAGGAACTCTGAGGTTGACCTGGATGGAACCAGCAACAAGGCCTCACCACTGTAGAACACACACATGGAAGCAAGTGTTGGGTCATTGTGGAGGTTCAGCAGAGAGCAGATCTCTGCGTTGCCTCTCGATAACATCCTCAGTCACATCTCCAGAACTGAGAGCGGTGAAGGGGTTCAAAGGATTTACTCACAGTTTGTTTCTCTTCCTTATTCCTCACTCTCTCTACTTTCTCTCTCACTGTTTCTTCTCTCTTCTTCTCTCTCTGTCTCCCTTCTTCTCTCTCTGTCTCCCTTCTTCTCTCCCTCTCCCCCGTGTTCCTCCTCCAGAGAAGCTGGTGGCGTACCAGCGGGAGTTCCACGCCCTGAAGGAGCGTCTGCGCGTGGCCGAGCACAGGACCCTGCAGCGCTCCTCCGAGCTCAACAGCATCCTGGAGCAGTTCAGACGGGCCATCGCCGAGACCAACGGCAGCAAGGACGCTCTCAACAACTTCTCCGGTACTGCCACGCGCACACACATACTGCCACGCGCACACACACTGCCGAGCGCACACACACGGCCACGCGCACACACACTGCGACCACACACACGTCACGCGCACACACACTGCCACGGGCACACACACACTGCCACGCGCACACACACGACACGCACACACTGACACACACATATACTGTTACATAAACACACACACACTGGCAAACACTGAAGGCCAGGATGTAAACATGCACACTGATTCTCTGTTTTTCCCTTACACTCTCTCTCTCTCGCTCTCCGTCCCCCTCTTGCGCTCACTCTCTCATTCATCCTCTTTGTCTCTCCCCCCCCCCTCTCTGTTTCCCTCTCCTGCCAGATGAGACTCAGAAGCTGTTGAAGGAGCTGGCCAGCAGGAAGCCCCTGCAGGTGCCAAACATCTACCACCACCTGCCTCACCTGCTCAACCATGAGGGCAGTCTGCACCCTGCCGTCCAGGTGGGCCTGGGACGCACTGGAGGTGAGCTTCACACACACACACACACACACACACACACACACACACACACACACACACCACACACACACACACACACACACTGACGGGGGGATCAGCCTGATCCACCTCTCTGGATCATGTTCACCTTAAGAGGATTATGGGCGTGGTGCAGATGTGTGTGGGCAGGAAGGGAGCAGGAGAATGGATGGGGATGGTGAGGAGAGATTGGCAGGGGGCGGGTAATGTGACAGGCAGAGGGAAGGGCCAATCAGGACTCGGAAAAGACCTTGCTGCTTCCTGACGCTGATGAGAAGCCCGGTGATCCATGATGAGCAAGCTCCCACGGGAACCAGAGATGGGGCAAACAACCATCTCTCTCTCTCTCTCACACACACACACACACACACACACACACACACACACACACACACACACACACACAGACGTGGCTTTGAAGTGTCTTGGTTGGGGGTTGTCTGGGAGATGGAAATCCCCCCATGCTGTCCTGAGGCTGAGCTTGACTCTCAGGCCCGGCCGGAGCTCTGCTGTTCTTGGAGCAGGACTGATGTGCATCTGTGTGCTGATATACTGGAGAGGCACAGAGATAGAATCACCAGCTTAGCTTAAGGTCAAGAACCTTCCCTCAATAATCTTTCCACTTGCAACTCTCTCCTTTTCTCTCTTTCTCTCCCAGCTCTCTCTCTCTCTAGCTCTCCTTCTCCACACCCGTCTCTCTCTCTCCCAGCTCTCTCCCAGCTCTCTCTCTCTGTCTCTCTCTCTCTCTCCCTCTCTCTCTCTAGCTCTCCTTCTCCCCACGCCTCTCTCACTCTCTCTCTGTCTCTCTGTCTCTCTCTCCATCCCCTCCCTCTGTACTAACCCATAACCCTAATCTCCAGGAGGAAGAACTGGGTAACCATGATGATGATGGCCCAATTTACACTGCTATAAATAGCCCCAATGTCAGATATCCTTAGAAGAAAGACAGTGAGAGAAAGAGAGAGAGAGGTGTGAGAGAGAGAGGTGTGAGAGAGAGGGGTGGGGATAAGGAGAGAGATGAAGAGCTAGGTTGTGACTCCGTGGCAGCCATGGGAGAGAGAGGGAGGGAGGCAGGGAGATGAGGGGGGGGCGAGGGGGAGAGGAAGAAGGAGAGACGCATTAGGGGAATGAGAGAGCTGTAAAACTGAGTCAGTCTACTGAAGTACAGTTTTTCATATGGATTTGCTTTCATAGAAATGATGGTATTTTCGCTGGTAATGAGATGAAAGTCCGGAGGTCCTGGACTCCATTTTGGATCATGTGTCACATGGCCCATGGTTGCACACACACGCACACACACTTGCATGCACTCACCGAGACACACACACACACACGAAACACACACGCAAACACTTGAATGCACACACACACATGCGTTCCCTTCAGTGTTAGTTCCATAGCATTCTCTTTTAGTCCTCTGTAAGGAGAAGCTGAGAGGCTGAGAGGCTGAGAGGCTGAGAGGCTGAGAGGCTGAGAGGCTGAGAGGCTGAGAGGCTGAGAGGCTGAGAGGCTGAGAGGCTGAGAGGCTGAGAGGCTGAGAGGCAGGGGCCCTCACATGATGGGCTCTGAAAAGGAGGAGAGGATGAAGGGATGAGGGCACAGAGAGATGAGTGTGTTCTCCCCTCGTCCCCCTCCACTCCTCCATCACTTCACTTTGGTCGTGCGTTTTTATCACACTGAACCTTTATCTGTTCCTGCCTCTGTTTTCTCTCTCTCCTTCCCTCTCCTTCCCTCCCACCTTCTATCCCTCAATCTCACCCACCCTCTCTCGCTTTTCTCTCCCTCCCACTCTCCTTTCATCCTCGACCTACTTTGTGTGTGTATGTGTGTGTGTGTGTGGGGTGTGTGTGTGTGTGCATATGTCTGGCTTTGCTGGGCTGAAGCGTCGGGCACACAAAGCTGAATCAGGGACAGATTTTTCACGCTGGTGGATCACAGCAGACTTCCCTCCCTCATCTCTACATGTTTGTGTTCCAGTGACCCCCGTGTGGTCTCTTCTGAAAGTTACACACACACACACACACACACACACACACACACTGTTTCCTTGGTTTGAATATGTCTCAACCGTTTGACACCTGCCGTCCGCTGTTGCCCGTGGTGACACAAGGTGTGGACGAGAGACGGCTCAGTACACAAGACCACTCACACAACGTCCCTTAGTTTGTTCTCTGTACACACACACACACACACACACACACACACACAAACAATAGGGAGAGGAATCCTTTCTCACACGAGTGTGTGTGGAGAGGATGTGTGTGGGGGTGTGTGTGTGTGTGTGGGGGGGGAGAGTGACGTGTGTCAGGGGGGGTGTGTGTGTGTGTGTGGAGGGCGGGGGGCTGTAGGTTGATATGTCTGTACTAGTGGATTGTCCAGTGGTGCTGGGTTACAGGGAATCTTCCCAGGTCAAGAAGACTGAATGTCTGTCCTCGTTCTCTCCCTCTCGTACGCTCCCTCCTCTCTTTGTCTCTCTCCCTTTGTGAAAAATACAATACGACCGATGGATAGATAGATTGTAGACAGCACTATCTGTACTCTCACCATCTCCCCTTTCATCTTGTCCTTTCTCTTGTTGTCACCCACCCCCCATACACACACTCAGTTGGGGAAACAAGTGTGGCTGGTTGTTTGGCAGAAGGAGACCAGGGGGACTCCCTGCACTGAGCTCACTCAGTGTGTACTCAGTGTGTGTGTACTCAGTGTGTGTGTGTGTGTGGGGGTGGTACAGCCCAGGTTGTCATGGTCTCCTGTGTGTCGAGCAGCGCTCCAGTTAATCTAGAACCAGGGCTGTCTTGGCTCCAGGGACCTCCGTGGTCGAACAGGGTCAGAGGTTAGAGCGCGCCCGTGTGTGTGGGCGTGTTATTGACCAGTGGATCCTGTTCTCAACCCTCCCTGCCCCTCCTCCCCAGTCTCCATGGTGATGGGCATCCCCACGGTGAGGAGGAAGGTGAAGTCGTACCTGGCGGAGACGCTGCACTCCCTCATCGACAAGCTCACGGCCGACGAGAAGCTGGACTGCGTCATCATCGTGTTCGTGGGGGAGGTGAGGGGCACCGGGAAGGCCTAATACTGTAGTACACACACACACACACACACGTTTTTGAGATATTTCCGTGTAGGCGACCTCTAGCTGATGTGCATGCACCCCTGCGTGTGTGTTTGTGTGTCTCCACAGACAGACACAGACTATGTTCACAGTGTGGTGACCGACTGGAGAAAGAGTGAGTACCTGACCACTGTCCTGTCCTCACGCACGCACTTCCTGTTCTCTGGGACTGTCTGGTGACTGTTTGTCGGTGGGACATCTGGTGGGGATTACAGAGAGAAGAATGGCAGGTGACAGTATATTTGGGTATAAAATGATTAGAATTGAGGATTAGTTGTGTTGCTATAATTGAGTGTGTGTGTGTGTGTGTCAGGTTTTCTACAGAGTTCAGCTCTGGGCTACTGGAGGTGATCTCTCCTCCAGCCAGCTACTACCCAGACCTCAGCAACCTCAAAGAGACCTTCGGAGACTCCCGAGAAAGAGTCAAGTAAGAGAACACACACACACACACTCTCACACACACACACAGTGAGGGATGGAGAGGAGGACGAATAGGAAAGGGTGCAGACTACTCAGTATTCCACAGGCGTTCTTCAAAGTGAGCTCAAGGTCGTCCGCTCGACACCCCCTCCTCTACAACTGTGACTCTGCTCTTGGTCTCTCTCTGTCTCCTCATCCCTCTCTCTGTTCCTATCTGTTGGTCTCTCTCTCTCCTCATCCTCTCTGTTCCTACTGTGGTCTCTCTCTTCCTCATCCCTCTCTCTGTTTCTATCTGTTGGTCTCTCTCTCTCCTTCTCCTCTGCCTTCCTTTCTAAAACAGCTGTGTAATTGGCCCAGGGACCTGTTTCAGAATGCTCTGTGAACCTGGGCGTGCCTGTGTGTTTGCGTGCTGAACTGGTACAGGACTCTGTTGGGAGGGTACACAGTGTTTGAACTCTGAGCGGCGCGTGCTTGTTGAGCATTACAGGCTTTTGTGAACATTTGACTTCATTTGGAAGCTCATGAATGTTCATGAGGAACCCCGTGCACTTTTCGCTGTTGAGATGCAGTGACGAACTGGACTCATTAGTGTGTGTGTGTGTGGTGTGTGTGTGTGTGTGTGTGTGTGTGTATGCCTCTGTGTTTTGGACATGGTGTGTGTGTGTGCACAGGCTCACTCACCCCTAGACTGAAATGATAAACAGGCCTCATTATATTCCAGTTGAAGCGTCACAGCAGGAGCGTCCTGTACCACCCACCACCTGGCAGTGTGTGTGACAGGGACTGACTGAGTGACTGAGTGTGTGTGTGTGTGTGTGTGTGGTGTGTGTGTGTGTGTGTCCCTAGAGTCGATCCTCACACCTGCCCTCAGGCAGCACCACGCACACCTGCTCCTATGAGCTGTATCTCTCTCTCCATCCATCTATCTTTCGCTCTCCTCTCCATCCAGATTTGCCACGCGCTCACATCGTTTCGCTCTCTACCATCCATCGAGTTGTCTCTCTCTCGATCGATCTCTCTCGCTCTCGATCTCTCCCTCCATCTTTCTCCATCGCTCCATCTCTCCCTCTCCAGCATTCTCACATCTTTCTAAATGTCTCTCCCTCCCTCTCTCTCACTCTCTCCCTCCTTCTCCCTCTCTCTCTCTCTCCTCTATCTCTCTCTCTCTCCCTCTCTCTCTCTCTCTCTCTCTCTCTCTCCCTCTCTCTCTCTCTCTCTCTCTCTCTGCAGAACATTGAGACTCTGCCTGCTTGCCTAAGTGATGATGAGTATTCAGTGTTATGGTGATGATGTGGGGGATGACAGGGGTTTGTTAAGCTTTCTGCTGACGGGTGTGTTCTTCTGTTCAGATGGAGGACCAAGCAGAATCTAGACTATTCCTTCCTGATGATGTACGCGGTCAGTAAAGGAGTCTACTATGTACAGGTATGTCTGACACACACAGTCACAGACGTCCCTAAACCTATGTTCCCATGGCAACCTGTTGTAAAGCACACAGCAGGAGTAGGTAGTCTAGGACACACTCTCCCATACACACACACACACAGAGGCTTGTTACCAGGGAAACACCGGTTTTCTGGCACTTTAGAACACGCCGTACCCAATTTAGGCATGTTCTTTACATCTTAAGGGGCCAATACACTGTATGTGTGGGTTGTACCCTTTCATCTCTGTCCCTTCTCCTTGAGTGAATGTCTGGAGCATGGACTCAGGTAGTCAGACACTATATTTCTACTTTTTTCTCTTTTTTTTTACTCTTGATATTTCTTTCTTCATTTGTCTGTCCCTCTTCTTGTGTGTTTATTTGTGTTTTCAATACGTCTGTCTGCTGTCCCTCTCTCCGCTGTCTGTCTGAAGAGAGAGGTACCCAGTCTTATATATGCCCACTGTAGTTCAGTAGGCTCTATGCTGCCTAGACAGCTAGTCTACCATGTGAGACTGACTGCACTGTGGATATTAGTAGACCTGTCTCTAGTCAAGGTTCGGAACTAGCCTTGGTCTTGTGGTGCATCATTTCTCATCCGTCTCTCTCTCTTTCTCTCTCTCACTCTCCCTCTCTCTCTCTCTCTCTCTCCCTCTCTACTCCCCTCAGCTGGAGGATGACATTGTCGCCAAGCCAAACTACTTTGCCACCATGAAGAACTTTGCCTGCAGCTTTCCTCTGAAGACTGGATGATCCTGGAGTTCTCTCAGCTGGGCTTCATAGGTACCTGGCTCGGCTTTGGTGCGCTCCTAAGCACCCCTCGGCCTTTCTCTCCAACCGGCGATAACACCGCACACCGGCGCGCGCGCGCACCCGTCGCGAGCGGCCGCACCCACGGAGCGCGCGCAGCAGCACCGGCGAAAGCGCGCGCATAGCACACCAGGCGCGCGCGCACGCACACAGGCGCGCGCGCAGCACATCACGGGTAGCGCAGCGCCGAACACACGGAGGCAGAGACGAGCAACGCACAACTCGGCGAGAGGACGCACACGGATGAGCGAGCGAACACACAGGCGCGAGCGCAGCAAAAAGGAGCGAGCATGGCACCACCTTCGATCTCTCTCCTCACCCCTCTCTCTCTCGTCACCTTCTCGTCTCCTCACCCCTTCTCTCTCTCCTCACCCCTTCTCTCTCTCCTCACCCCTTCTCATCTCTCCTCCCCCCTCAGGTAAGATGTTCCAGCTCCAGATCTGAACCTGATCGTAGAGTTCATCTTCATGTTCTACAAGGAGAAGCCCATCGACTGGCTGCTGGATCACATCCTGTGGGTGAAGGTGTGCAACCCGGAGAAGGACGCGGTACGTACCCCCCAACCCAGACCAGATGACCCCACGCATCTGGACCCTGATCCTGACCCACCCCTCTATATCTCACTCTTTCTCATTATCTCACCTCTCTACCTCTCTCTTTCTACCTTGCTTACCTTCCCCCCCTCCCTTTCGTTCACTCTTTCTCCACCCCCCTTCTCCCTTCTCTCTACTCCCCCCTCCCCTCTTCATACAGAAACACTGTGAGAGACAGAAGTCAGGTTTGAGGGTGCGCTTCCGCCCCTCTCTGTTCCAGCATGTGGGGCTCCACTCGTCCCTGGCTGGAAAGATCCAGAAGCTGACTGTGAGTAGAACGTCGCTCCACCTCACCCCCTTCTCACCCTCCTCTACCACCCTGCCTCTCTGCTCAAACACGCCCTCCGGGACCACCAGTATCCAGCAGGCATCTCCATTCTCAGAAATCTGTCTGCTTGTGTGCGTGTGTGTGATTTCCTCCATTTCCTGTTCACTTGTTGGTATGACTCTGCAGTATGACCACCATAGATATAAAGGTGTGTGTGTGCTTTATAAATAAAATGTACTTACTTACTTACTTACTTACTAGACGTCTTACACCGGAGTCTAGAACGTCCGCATTTTCAAACGATTTTTAAACGGTTTGGTTTTTTATCAACGTCAGATATGTAGTTATGCCACTGCATACTTATGAATAATTATGTTTTTTTATATGTAGAATAGAATTATGCAGTGGCATAACTACATCTCTGACGTTGATTAAAAAAAATAAACGTTTAAAAATCGGTTGAAAATTGAGCATGTTATGGTCAAAAAGTACATGTAGCACCAACACAATGTTATGGGTCAGCGAGTTGACTGTAGCAAGATGGCCGCCATGTGCGGACGTTCGACTCCGTTGGCCGGCAACGCGGACGAGACATCTAGCCTTTATATATATCTATATATCTATGATGACCACATCCTGTCATGCTTACTTCCTGTTCAGGATAAGGACTTCCTGAAGCCCCTTCTCCACAAGATCCATGTGAACCCCCCCGCCGAGGTCACCACCTCACTCAAGGTAACCCCCCTCTTACCCCCCCAAAATATAGAGTAGAATTTTACAAAAATCCCTTTCTATTGTCCATTTTGTCAGCCATAATGTGCCTTCCACACCAACCCAGCCTCCTCACATGTCGACCACTCCCTGGGATATCATACAGCCATGGCTTAGAGATACTATTAAAGACAGTGTAAGGCATTAGGGAGTGTTTTGGGGGGAAATTAGCATTTAGGCACCCATCCTTGAGAGGTTAAAGAAGGTGTTAAGGCATGGTGGTGTGTGAGGTGTGAGGGCAGCAGGTCAGTGTGTCTGTGCTGCATGGTGGTTGTGAGGTGTGAGGGCAGCAGGTCAGTGTGTCTGTGCTGGTCCTCCTGCAGGTGTACCAGGGTCACACCCTGGAGAAGACCTACCTGGGAGAGGACTTCTTCTGGGCCATCAACCCCACGGAGGGAGACTTCATCCTGCTGCGCTTCGACAGGCCTGTCAGCATCGACAGGTACGGAGGGGCCGGCTCGCTGTGTGTTGGGCTGTGTGTGTGTGGGGGTGTGTGTGCGTTGGGATTTTGTGTGTTGTTGTGTGTAAGTGGTGTGAATGTGGGAGTCCAGCTGTCACTCTCTCTCCCTCTCTCTCTCTCTCTCTCTCTCTCCCACACACACACACACCGGTCCCCTGAGAGGTGGTGGTAGGTGGCAGGCAGTGTATGTGTTTGTGCATGCAGGCTCTGAGAGAGTGGGAAGCTAGTGTGCCCTCTCACCTCTCTCCCTCTCTCTCTTCATCTCTCTCTCTCTTCATCTCTCTCTCACACACACACACACACACACACACAGTTCCCCTTGTGATGCGGGAGCAGCCTTGGTGTGCATGACTCTCTGAGGATCAGGGTGTGCTAATGAGAATGTTCTAAAATAAGAACTCCCAGACCTCTCTTCCTGCCCAGAGAGCGGAAGGGGGAGGGGGGAGGAAGTAGTAGAAAAACATACACATAAAAGACAGTAGGAAAAATGGATGATTGGTCAGGATGGGGGGTAGCGGAGAGGTCTGAGGAGGAGAAGAGAAGGACTACAAGATCCCTCGTTCTATCTAGACCTGGCAGAGAGAGAGAGAAGGAGAGAGGGAGAGAGGGAGGGGGAGAGGAGGGAGAGAGGGAGGGGAGGGGGAGAGAGGGGAGAGAGGGAGAGAGAGAGAGAGTCCTGGGGTGATCATGAGGTCATCTCCATGTTATCCAGTCTGACTGGGTTATCTCTCCCCAAACTGCCGGTAGACAAGATGTCATCAGCACTTTAAGTGGAAGTCTATTTGTGTGTGTGTGAGTGTGAGTGTGGATGCGTGGGTGACTATAGGTGTGTGTGGTGTGTGTCCAGGGCTGGTCAGTAGACCTGGAGCTTGTGTAATGTGACAGTAAAACAGTACAGTGTGTTCCTGCTGCTGTGGGAAGCGTGACTGTGCACCCTTATGAGCGGCCCCGGGACGTGATCGTGCATTAAGCACCCGCCGTGTGATTGGCTGATCGTGCATTAAGCGTCCCGCGTGTGATTGGCTGATCGTGCATTAAGCGTCCCGGCGTGTGATTGGCTGATCGTGCATTAAGCTCCCCGTCGTGTGATTGGCAGGTTCCTGTTCCGCAGCGGGAACCAGGAGCACCCGGGGGACCGCATAGAGAACACCACTGTCGAGATCCTGCCTTTCTCGGTGAGAACCTCCCCCACACACACACACACTCAGACACACACACACACTCAGACACACACACACACACACACACACTCACACACACACACACACACTCAGACACACACACACACTCAGACACACACACACACACTCAGACACACACACTCAGACACACACCACACACACTCAGACACACACACACTCAGAAACAAAACACACAGGATGGAAAACAGCACCACCCAACAAACCTCAGTAGAGATGCCCTAGTGGGATAATGGAATTCAGGATTAGGGTTATTGACAAACTCTGTGTCCCCTCGTTATTGATTGGTTATGGATCAGATCATGAATACAACCAGCTCCGGTCAGTACTGTTGCACCAGAGGAGAGTGGTAGGACATGAACACGCACCAGAACCCTGTAACCCAGATTCACACACTGACATGTAACTGACATTATTCAAAACCAGCCTGCAGTAACACAATTAACACTGTCTCTGTTGTATTTTCAAACTGTCTTTCGAGCTGTTTTATTTAAGAACTCTCCTTTTATCTGTTGTTTAACCTGTGTGTGTGTTTTTCAGGACAATGGACTGCAGACCAAAGTGAAATATAAGAAAACTGAAGATCATTTTTACAGAATCGGTTAGTGGACCTGGGCCATTCTTTATCCATCACCCTCACATGTGTTATGAATCACAATAGTACATGGTGGCTTTCCCTCTCTGTGTCTGTGTGGGTCTCTGCCTTTGTTTGGGCGATGTGGTGTGTGTGTGTTGGGTGTGTGGTGTGTGTGTGTGTGTGTGTGTGTGTGTGTGGTGTGGGTGAGCAGGTCAGTTCCAGAAGGGCGTGGCTGAGGGCGTTGTCGACCCCTCCTTTAACCCCGTGCTGGCGCTGCGCCTCTCCGTCCTGAAGAACTCCGCCGTCTGGGCCATCGTCAGCGAGGTCAGCCAATCACCGCCACCCGCTTGCCCCTCTAACCAATCAGAGGCACTTTACAGTTACAGTTAAAGCACCATGGTGCCAATCTATAATTGTGTGAAAAAATTATTATTAAAAAAAACTTCAAAGTATTGGAGGTGCGTTTGATTTGTCTCCTGAGGCCGCACCTGCAGGGATCAATCAAGTGCTCCCTGAGTGGTGTTAAAACCCAGGTGTGGCAGGCTGCATCTGCTCTCTCAGTCAGGCCTCTGAGTCATGCTGTTCGTCTGTGTTTGGGTCTAATAACAAACTGTTTACTTTGCTCTCTCCCTGCAGATCCATATAAAGAAAATAGCAGGCTAACTGAACGTGGGGGGGGGGCTACATCAATCAAGACCCCCCTCAGAGGGCTGACGACCCTCACAGACTGACTGTGCACATGGCCCTCTGGCGCCTAGCAACCTGCATCGACATCACCAGAACCCCACCGGAGCGCCGAGAGGCTGTTCGAGGAGCTGCCTCGCAATTCTGTCTTTCACTGCCTCTCTCGTTTATCTCTGCTACCTTTGCAACACCCGCTAGAGCTACCGCTCGATCTCCCATCGCCGCTCTCGCTCTGCCTCCCTATGTCGATATCGCACGATCTCTCGATATCCTGAGCTCTCGCTTCCTCCCTCTCTCTATCTCCCTCTCGATCTCCTCCCTCTCTATCTCCCTCTCTCTTTTCCTTCCTCTCTCTATCTCCCTCTCTTCCTCCCTCTCTCTTCCTCCCTCTCTCTGTCTCCCTATCTCTCTCGTCCTCCCTCTCTATCTCCTTCTCTCTCTCCCTCCCTCTCTCTCTCTCTCTTTTTTTGTTTTATGAATGTGAAGACTACTGATCGGTGGAGGACACTGTTAATCACTGGGAGAGGCTCTGGTGTGTGCTGTCAGGTCCGCTAACGCTCTGTCTGTGGAGGTGACTGCCAGGTCCTGGGAGGCTGGTTACAGACACACATCATCAGACATGTCTAATGGATCATCAGACATTAGTAATGGATGAGCAGCCACACCTAGGGACTGAGACAGGGATCATCTGAGCTGGTGATGTCACCCAGACGCCCTGGTGTTGCAGTGCACAGTCCAGATCCAGCTCCACAGCGCTCTTTCGCCTCCTCTGGCCAGGCTTGGTACTGCAGCATGGCTGGAGCCATGACACTGCCCTCTGCTGGTGAGAAACGGTCATCGCCGATGAAGATACTGCAGAACTTGAAAACGAACCAGTTGCTTTGTGTTCGACCTTATTTAACTTTTCTTCAGCTGAGAAAACCAGTCATTTGTTCAGATAGTGTCTGTTTGTAGTGTCTCTCTTTCTTTCTTTTTTTTTAAAGGGGTTTGTTACTATGGTGACAAGCTGAATAGTGCATAAGCAGGTTGCTCCCCCTGCCTTTATGGAGGCAGCTGTGTCTCTGCCAAACTAGTTGGTGAGCTCTTCTACCCAGGAGGAAGTTGGTCTAGGTCGCAGGTCTCAGATCAGCGTACCATCCTTCAGTCGTTACCTTTCACTATCTGGGGCTGCTCAGTCCAAGGAAACTCCACCCTCCAAATCCCCTTAAGTTATCGCAGTGAAGGAAACCATATCTATCTCACTACTTCCTGTCTCTAACAAGAAGTCAGGCATTTGACCTCCAGTGTCCTTTTATGGTTAACCAATCAGACATGGCCTTGACATGATATCGCTCACCTGGGGAAATATATATAAATACATATATATATATATATATATAGACAGAATATATTATATTATTACAGCAATGACGATCTATGAAGGTGACTTAATTTATTTGAAATAAATCTTTAATTTGTTTAAAGGGTTAAAAAATATTTTATTTCGTAGTCTGTAAACGGTTTATTCCACAGCTGTTTGTTGGTGAATTGTTGTTTTTTTCTCTCTGAAATTTTGATTGATGTTTTTTAACGGAGCTGCTTGGCATCCATGTTGTCTTGCCCATGTTAGAACAGGTGAAACGAACCCCATGTTGTTCAACACGTTGAACTTTGAAGTGAATGGATGTGGAGGACTTCGAATAGAGATTGGGATTGTGAATAAACCCCTCCGCTCCTCATCCCCTATCTGGAGGATTCCACCCTGAACCCAGGTGCCTTAATGTCAGGTCCTGTCTGAAGTCTACTGTACCGACCTTTGAACTCACACCCCTGATAAACATCCTGGAGTGGACTTTCCAGGGTGGCGAGGTTCTAGCATTCTAAATTCTCATTTAGAATTGGATTTAAGGACTGAAATTCTCTGTGTTACTCTGAGACGCCTCACCCTGTTTGCTAGGCGCGTTGTGTGTAAACGTGAGATTGATGCCCTGTTTGAAACTGGAAAGGAATATGTGTATATAAGCAATTTTTGTGGAGGTGGTTTGCACTGAGTTATGTATTGCCATCTTTTTTTATGGCTGTGCTTTTACTTTCTCCATCTCCAATTTTGGAGTTCTCCCATTTTCGTGTGACATCATCATGTCATATCCAATCAGACGGCTAGTTGTGGTTGAAATGATTTTTTGACTGCTGTAGCCTACTTTTAACTGTTCTGTTTTCATAGACACAGATTGAGCCTAATCTAGGATGATCGAGTGTCCTCAATTTACACTTTTTGTCTGGTCAGATTGATCTTAATCTGATTCTTATCTGGGTTTAATCTGTGTCTGTGAAACCAGTCTGATGTGCCATGTTCATAGCAGAGGACTGTGTGCAGGTTGAGATTTACCTGGCATCTGCATCTCTCCTCTGATTGTAAATACACAGAAGCATTAGCATCCATCATCCATCCTCATTGATGCCTCTCCATGAATCCATACTGTTTTCTTTCTTTTTTTTTACTAACAGATACTCTGTCCTTGTGTGGAGGGTGACAGGTTTGAGTGAGGGTGTGTGAGAGAGGTACCTTCTATGAGTTGGAAGACACACGCGTTGATTTTAAATGAGGGACTTGAACACGCCCAGAAGTCGGCCATTAAGCACCAGGTGTGCGCTTTTGTAAACGTTGTATTTTCTTTATTTATTGTTTGATTGAAGGATTCACCAGCCACTGTCGTGGGAGGAACACACACATCTTCCAATGCATTAGTGGTTGAACCACACTCAACTTAAAAGTAACTTTCTCATCAAAATTTGAATAATTTCTTACTCAGAGGAAAGTAGAGAAAGATACTTCTGCTTCCCTTCTGGCTTGGCTGGAGGGAGACAAACCTCCCCTGCCTTCCATACACTATTTTAAGACTGTTGGTTACCAGGTAGAGGGAGCTGAAGGATGGAGAGATGTGTGTCCTTAATGATGGTGCGCTGGTGAGAAGAGGAAACCAGATTTGTCATTGTTCCACTCTGTTTTCTGTCCACTCCTTTTGCACCTCCATCAGTTCATGTGCCTTCATCACATACATATGTATGTCTGCCTCTGATTTTGACATGGATTTACATGGACATCTTTGAAATAAATTAAGATTGTTGATACAAACCATGCCCATATAACAGTTGTCTCTTTCTTTTGATTTGTTTTCACTCATTAGTCACTGGCTCTCGTAAAGAGATTTTTTAAAATGTATCACCACTTAGTGAGACATTAAAATGCTGATCCACAAGACAAGACCGAATTTTGGAAATCCTCTTGACTGGTCCTATTGTTTCTCTGAGATTTCGCAATGCTTCGAGCACCACCTGGTTGCATATGCGATGTACTGCTTGTTGCGAAACGGAACTACAAACCCAGAATGCACTTCGTTTACCCAGGGCTTCTAGCGAATCAAAGATGGTGGTTTACATAAGATTTACGTGACATTCTGGACATTTCGTCTTTAATGTGTAATAAGTCGAATTCTGGCTTTAATGACAATTTAACATAATGCCTCAATACTACGAAGAAAAAGAGGAGGACCATCGAGCCTGCTCCGGCATTAGAGAAGATTTCAGAGCATGTCTTCTTCGACACGACTGTGTGGTAAAGGTAGGACGCTTCCCTGAAATTTTGACTGCTATAAAATCTAATGTTAGTATATGTGCCATACGCCTGGATTCACATTTCTAGTTGTCTAGCTATTTGGCCATCTAAATGTATGGCCAAACGTTACATTCAAGCTAACCGCAGGCGTAACTACCCGCAGGAAGGGAAGTTGCCCAGTGAATGTTTGAAGGAAGGTGCCTGCAGAGCGCTGCAAACTTCATTCTTCGAGTGCAAGAGGTCGATGGTAGGTTGACAATAAAATAAGCTAAGAGACCCCGCTAGTCCAGTTACTGATCGTGCCACACCAAAGCAGTTATGTAAAAGTGTGTTTCGTAGTCGCATTATATTCCGAAGCACATTTCTTTGGGACTTATCACGATATAATGTATGCTCTTGTATGTTTGCTAGCATCCTCGTCCTTCAAACAAGTAACGTATTGTCTCCCTCTCCTAACAGCTGGATAACAGATCCAGGTTCAGAGGACGAAAGGGCTACTGATCTGTTCTGGAGCAGAGTGATGGACCGGATGTGATCTGTGTAACGGGAGGAGGACTGGATTTTGGAAATATAAGTTATCTGTGATATCTTAACCTACAGTGTGTGTGCGGGTGAATACATACTACACTGATTGCAGTGACTCAGTGGTGGGTGGTCATCAAACAGCATTGTGATGGACTGGCTCAGATGTTGTATACCCTACATGAGTGGGTTGGTTTTAATGCTCCTACTTAACTGCTGCCACAGAGTACGTCCCGAAACTAGAAAACACTAGATTTCTAACGGGGATGTTAGATGAGCTATCTGTTGTAAAATGTAATAAATGTGTGATTAAACAGACTTGGACATATTGTTACATTTTTACAAAGCTAAACATATCAAGCACAATTTGAGTAAAATGTTTATTTAATTAAATAGGGAATTATAGCCATATCCATTCACATTGTGTACATTCAACATCAGTGATGCACATGCTTGCCTAGTAAGACCAGCGTTTAAGGAACATTCTGCTTTCTAGCAGGGTAGTAGGAGTTAGAACATGACATCTATGAAAGTCTTGTACAAAAAAGTACAAATCTTTGTATAAAATATATGAAACTATCCCTAATTGGACTTTGCTCAACTTCTCTTTTTACATCAAATTTTGTATACAAATCTGAAGACAGGCTGCCAAAATACAGTTTTCTACAAAGGTTTTTAAAGAGCTAAAATGTCATTCTCAATGAGCATGGTCCCAAAAGTCAATGACTATCTCCAGTTATCCAGTTCATATTTGAGGGCGCAAAGAAAGGGAGAGAAAAGGGGTACAAGGTCGAGGGAAGGGAGACAAAGCACCCCCAGCCTTTACTTCAGAGCATCCATCATCATCTTCTCAAACTTCTCCATATCCACTTTCTTCATGATGAAGGCCTTGTGGGTCTTCTCCAGCAGACCCAGAGTGTCCACGACCATCATCCCCCGCGTCAGAGTCCCCGCCAGCTCCACGCTCACCACCACCTGGTCGCACGCCGTCACGAAGGCATCGTCCACAGCCGCCGCCATCGCGTACGAGTCACATGACACGAAGCCCAAGCCGTCCACCATCTCCTTCTGGGAGCGCTCGCTGCGTGATTGGTCCATGCTATGGCGGAAGATCTGGGCCATGAAGCGGGCCTTCTTTGTGTCCTGTGCCAGCCAGGCGTCACACCACTCCTACCAGACAGGAACCAGAAGAACATTAAATCAACCAACAAGCCACCATTCATGTCTGTCACGGAATACAGCAAATCATTTTGTGTCTATGTGCACTTGTTAATGTGCAGTGACTTTAAAAGGTTAGATTTATTATGGGGCTCCCAGCTGGCAAACGACAGCGTGCTATCTCAGTGTAGTCCATGCAGAAAACGAACCTGTCGATATTTGTGTAAACTAAAGACTGTGGTCAGCTTCGGAGTAGCTATTTTCCCCCAGGGCATTAGAACCCTTCTAGGTCGTGTAGAACTGAGCGTGCCGTTTGGAGTTGGTGTCTGAGGCTCACCCACGGCAGCTTGCTGTAGCACGTGAACTCCCAGCATGCCAGGTAGGTTGGACACAGGAAGTCATTGAGGACGATGTAAGCTGCTTCCGGGTCGGCCGCAAAGTTGAACTCTCCGCACACCGTTGTGTTTCCCCGAGCTGCAGGTATACAGATCGTGTCATTTTCTCCTGACACTTCACCTGTCATCTTTCAATTTCTCATCCGTAATCCTAATGGGTTTGCTAGGTGCTGTGTGCTTGTAAGACCCAACACGGAGCCCAGTGGAGCGAGTCTAGTGAGGGCTTAAGCTACAGGAGACAATAACCTTCACCCTCAACACAAAAACAACATGCAGATCGTAGCTAGGCCAAACCAGCCACTTCTGACCCGTCCCAGATACACACCACCTAGTGGTGAATCCTACTACTGCACCATAAGGTCTCCCAGGGGAACGAGTGTAGGCGAACTCACAGTCGGTGTTGCCCCCCATGATGTAGAGGCCTTTCAGCTTGCTGGGAATGGAAGGGTCCAACCTCACTGCCAGGGCTAGGTTAGTGAGGGGTGCCGTGGCAACCAGATAGATCTGAGGGAGTGATGGGCAGAGAAGGATAAGAGCACACACACAGTGTGTGTACATTCATCATCTGAGCCTAACGTCTCCGCCTCTCTCTCTCGGTCTTCGGCTCACCTCTCCAGGGTTCTCGTTGATGATGCGTATCATGGCAGGCACCGCCCCCTCCTCCTGGAGCATCTCCAGCCCCGGGGCGTTGGGGTCAGGGGCGTCTCCCAGCCCGTCCTTCCCGTGGAAGTCTCCAGCGTGGACGTGGATCCCCAGGATGGACCTGGCCGCTCCTCGGAACACGGGGATCTAACCTCCGGAACACGGAACACACTAGATCAGTACTTTGAGAGTGCTGTAACAACTTCACAACAAGGACAATTTGTCTCTCTGTTTATCTGCTTGCCTGTCTGTCTACGTGTCTGACTACCTGCTAGGCCATCTGCCTGCAGCTCTAAACACGTGTTCATTAATGGACAAAACAGAACCAAATACAA
>CAEFZP010000338.1:0-14085 GCA_903064625.1 Mallotus villosus
ACGGAAGATGAATGAAAGTCTCCGTTCTTCCACACGTTCATGTTACTTAACTTGAATGATCAATAAAAACATTAAACAAAAAGGAGGATTTATTATGACATTAGATTACAAATAAAAGATTTGTTGGTGAAATTATCATTACCTGTGGTTTCAAACCAGTGTAGCTCACTGCAGTGTAGCCTACGCGAGACACTGTGTAGCTAACAAAAACATCCACAGCTGTTTAGGAAGTCAAACGACGACAGAACATTTCGACACTCCCTTAAATCAAAAGTCTTTCAATAGGTGAAACTATCTGAATACTAACCCGAACTTCATTGTCACAGCCTAAACTTGTAAATCTGTTCATGAAAATAATACATTTCAGCCTAAACCGTACAACGGAACGTTACATCAAATTCAACCAACGCAATCGCTACCAAGACGAACACTACAGTATACAATTTACCGGGGCAGCTTCTCCACAAAGTGCAATATTGCATTTTGCGTTGTTATGTTACTGACAATGATCGCTAGTGATCTTTTTATGAATGAGCGATTTCCACTAAATAAATGTCAAGCTTATTTACGTTTTTGGGGGCATATTTCCAGTTAGCAGACAGTACTGTTTGAATCGCGATTCCGTATGAAATATTGCCAGTGATAACGTTGTTACAGTAGCTTCTTTCAAAGGGTGTTCTTAATGAATTATGCAATATGAGTAGGCTAAATGCTTGAAAATATCACTAGAAGGGAAAAACTTGTGGACAGACCCACCTGTAACCAAGCCAGCACACCCTACAATTTCCAAAGAAATTGTACGCTCTCTAGTTGGGTGTGCGCTTTGCCTTCGGCCTTTGTTATCTCACATATATATTTATTCTTTATTTTTGCCCCCCTAAGCCTCGGTCAATATTTGGACTACATAGAGAACCTAGGTGTCAAAAGTTTAGTCTTGCTAGCGATTGAGTTCCTTGTATTCGAATTTACATTCCGTTGCACAGTTTAGGAGGATACGTTTTTGTGGCAAAAAGTGTCTTTTGTCGGCAAAGGGTACTCAGTTCTAGCCTACTTCACTGCGTCAGAACACTCTAGCAACAAGGCATGGATACGACGTGCAGAGACTGTTGCACAGCAAGGATGGTATCGTGCCGCCCCCCTAAGCATCCGTCAATATTTGGATTACTTAGAAAACATCATGTCAAAAGTTGGTAGCCATTGAGTTGCATGTATTTTTATTTACGTGGCTAACTTGCTAGTCACAGTCACTGACGCTACTAACGTCACGAAACACGCGTGACTACCTCTAGCAGAACATTAGTTTAGCAGCTTGTTAACTTCTGGGAGATAACTAGGCTATAACTATAGCTTTAACGCTGCTGCAGAAACGCCACAAGCAAAGAGGCCAGGGTGATAACTATGTACTCATTTTACTTTGATATGAAACACAATTGTAAAGTGTAATGCACAATATAAGCTGATTTTATTGAGGAACTACATCTACTTTCGGAAACAGTAGTCTACTACTTCACTGAAGCATTAGCATCATGACATTAGCCTATGTTGCCCAGGCAACACAGCGGTCTATGATCCATCTGTTTTCAATCGTTAAAATAAACATTCCTCACAAATACATTTTCGTTGTACGATTTATTATGACATTAGATTACAAGTAAACGATTTCAGGGCTGCCAACCCTTCAAAAAACCTTGGTGTGAGATTTGGTAGGTAGCCCCCCCAAAAAGATTGAGGACTTTTGAGAAAACATATTTTTCCCACCCTTGCAGGAACCTAGATTTATGAAGTTGCAGATTTTTCTTTTTTACCTGCCTTTTTCAGTTCCTCCTGGCATCTTTTCCCCATCCATTTTATTATTTTCGCATCAGTTTAATCTTGCTAACTCCACAACAAAAAATTATTGTTTAGGGTTGTCTCCGTGGCAACAACCTTACACGCACTTGTGTTTGAGAAAGAGAGGGCGACAACTGAAAACGGCACTTTTTAATGCACGGTCTGATCATGTGCTTATTTAGATTAAAACCTAGTTTAGCTTATTTATCAGTCAGTCACACAGTAATTTAACACATATCGTTTTATTCAGTGTGTGAAAGAGAAAGCAGGCGATCTGCTGGACCAATTTATGAGCGGTCAGAGTGGCCCACCGTGAATTCTTCCGATTCTCCCGATGGCCACTCCGGGACTGAATACTATTAATAAATGAGCAAATGTTTTTTGGGGTGCTATCGGGGTGCTTTTCAGCGTGAGATATATAAGGTGTGGCGTGAGAGCGTGTGAAATGGTTGAAATGCGTGTGTCACACGGCGAAACCGTGAGAGTTGGTAGCTCTGCGATTTGTTGGTGAAATTATCATTACCTGTGGTTTCAAACCAGTACTGCAACGCTGTAGCCTACGCGAGACACTGTAGCTAACAAAAAACGTAAATGTCAAAAGTTTCGTCTTGGTCTCGATTGAGTTGCTTGTATCGGAATTTACGTTCCGTTGCACAGTTTAGGACCATACAACGTTTTTGTGGCATAAAGTTTCTTTTGTCGGCAAAGGGTATTCAGTTCTAGCCTACGTCACTGCGTCAGAACACTCTAGCAACGAGGCATGGATACATAGTGATAGAGACGTTCTAGCAGGCAAATTGGAGTTAAGATTATGAGTGAAAAATCCCACCCCAAAAAATCCCAACCATTGGGTTTTGTTGAGAAAGCAATTTCGAGTGGAACTGAAATCTCGGATTTTTGATTTAGGTCGTGAAAGTCTTCGCAATTTGAGCGAATGCGGGTTGCCCGTGAGACCGCCTAGTCTTAGGCGGCAGCCATGCTAGAAAGCGTCATAGTGGTATTTTCATAATAGCACGCAAATTGGAGTTTAGATTATGAGTGAAAAATACCACCCCCCAAAAATCCCAACCATTTGACTTTGTTGAGAAAGCGATTTTGAGTGGAACTGAAATCTCGGATTTTTGATTTAGGTAGTGAAAGTCTTTGCAAATTGAGCGAATGCGGGTCGCCCGTGAGACCCCGGCAGCCATGCTAGAAAGCGTCAGTATTTTCGTAATTTGATAGTTCGGTCAATTCTAAACCAAAAAACAGAAGGAGGGCAATGTTATGACGATATGACTATTGTGAAGACAGCCAGGTGGTGGATACAAAAATATGCCCCCCAAAACGTAAACAAGTTTGACATCAGCGCCGGAAATTAGTACGTTTGTTTTTACATAAAGTTTAGCTGTGGCATCCAAGACAGTAGGCTACACACCATAGATATATTTCTATGGTGTGTATTGAGTGAGGCTCGGTGTATCGAGTGTCTCACTCAAATTATTTAGCTTAAGATATGGCGATTGCGAAGACAGCCAGCGGGTCAGCATATTTTTGTGATTTGTGTGAAACTTGGAATTTGAGTGAGACCGCATCTTGTTTAGACGTTAGCCTCAGAGTCAGACTCGGTCACCCACTGGCAGTGTGTAGTACTGTCCTAATTTCCGGCGCTTTCAAACAATCATTGAAGTGTGGCTATAGCAACAGCAGCCAGCTTGCCTAGCAAACTTCTTTTGAATTAGCCATTTTCCCTTAAAATAATGTCAAAGTTATTTACGTCTTGGGGGGCATATTTTCAGTTAGCAGACAGTACTGTTTGAATCGCGATTCCATCTGAAATATTGCCAGTGGCAGCGCTGTTACAGTAGCTTGTAACGTAAGCGCCGCTCTGAGTGGCAGCTGTCGTAGCGCTCTTCGTTTTTCTGCTGTTTTGTCTACTTTTTCTTGGCTTTGTTTTTGTTCTGTTGTGGTGAGTTTGTTTGTGTTAGGATGGTGAGCTGGGGGGTATTCCATCAACGTCGATTAAGGAAAAGCGAGACTTATTTCGCCAAGTCTCACTTACTTTAGCGAGAGTTCCGTTCCATTAAGGTGGCTTATTTTAGTTCAAGCTACGTAACCAAGGTAACTTATACTTCGGCACTAGCCTGCTCCGTGTCAGGCTAAAAGTCAAGCTAAACGTCAAGCTAAACTAAAATGTGTTGCAAAGAATTTCAAACAAGCGGAAACAGATTTTCAAAAGATAGTTCCGTCGAGTAAATTCCTGCGCGCAAAACACTTTAGTCCGTGTTCGGAAACGTAAATTAAGACTTTTTGAAGTGCATACATGAACGATGTCACTAACTGTTTTCAAAAGCCATTAGTTAAGTGACATAAAATAAGGCCGTAGAAACTAAGCAGAGCGTCTAGACAAGTTACAATCGCTTATGGCGTATCCTTTCTTTGACAACACTTTTATCTTAATAAATGCGTGCTGCAAAGTTATTTTGAAGTAATTTATTAATTGTGTTCAAGATGTGAAGACAAAAACATTATTTGCCCACATCAAGTTCAATTAACCATGGCCTTCTTCAGTGTTTTGAATTTTATCCTACAATTTTCAATTGCTGCCACGTTCTTTTTTGGGTTATATTCTCAATCTCCTGTTGAGACTATCAGCCATAGGCCAGCCTACTGTCAGAACAGTTTCAAACAGCTCATCA
Source organism: Mallotus villosus (assembly GCA_903064625.1). Classification (NCBI taxonomy): domain Eukaryota; kingdom Metazoa; phylum Chordata; class Actinopteri; order Osmeriformes; family Salangidae; genus Mallotus; species Mallotus villosus. The sequence continues at coordinate 4,509 of CAEFZP010000338.1, forward strand.
AATTACGCTAATTCCTATCAGTAAATCACTGAATGCATGTTAATTTGTGTAAAATGTCTACAATTTACGCTTTTTAACGGTCGTAATGGTTTGACAAGTTGTCTCCCTTGTCATGTTAATTGCGGCAACCAAAAAATCTATTTACGCTGCTGAAACAACACCACTCTGCTGGTTAACTCTTTTCTTTTTGCGACATAACTCCTCTTTTCGACGATCGCCTGATCTGGGCTGCAGTCTAAGCTTATTAAGGTCTAGCTTGAATTAGCATTGCCTGTTAGTGGAACGGAACGTTAGTGGAACGGCTTGAGGCTTAAGTCTGAGTTGACGTTTACCCAAGTGAGACTTATTAGTTTTAGCGAGACTTGCGTTAGCGACGTTGATGGAATACCCCCCTGGTAAATGTTTTTTTTTCGTGTTTTTTTCGTGGTCTCGCTGGCCAGTTGGACCTGTTTTTGAGGCCAGCCGGAGCGGAGCTGACACCGACGGCATTTTTTTAAGTTTTTGTTTGGATGGCTGAGTTGGTTGCCATGGCGCGGCGAGTGGCAGTCTGTTTACGAGGGACTGCCAAACTGCTGAACTGGCAATGGAGCGCCATATCCGTAGGGTGCTGAGCCGCACGCTACGGCTGCTGGACAGTCCTGCCAGGACATGGCGGAGGGGATGATCGGCATCCTTGTCTCCACCGCAGTCGCCGCCCTCCTGACAAGCTTGTCCGCTTAGCTCCAGATCGGCATCTGCGGAACGGCTCTCGAAACTCCTTGTTTGTGTTGTATCATGTTGTCTGCTAGCTATATGTTAGGGGGCTGTGAGGGACACCTGAATTTCCCTCACGGGATAAATAAAGTATTTATCTATCTATCTATCTGTTTCAAAGGGGGTTTGCTTGTTTCAAAGGGTGTTCTTAATGTATTATGCAATATGAGTAGGATAAATGCTTGAAAATATCACTAGAATGGAAGAATTTAAGGGAACGGACCCACCTGCATCCAAGTAAGCACACCCTACAATTTCCCCAGAAATTGTACGCTCTCTAGTTGGGTGTGCCACGACTTTGTCGGCTCATCCTTTGTTATCTCACATGTATATTATTATTTATTTATTCTTGCCCCCCGAAGGCTCGGTCAATATTTGGACTACATAGAAAACGTTGGTGTCAAAAGTTGTCTTGGTAGCGATTGAGTTGGTTGTATTGGAATTTTTGTTCCGTTGCATGGTTTAAGTAGGAATTACGTTTTTGTGGCGAAAAGTGAAGCTAACGGAGGCCAACTTGCTAGCCACAGTCACTGACGCTACTAACGTCATGAAAACACGCGTGACTACCTCTAGCAGAACATAGTTTAGCAGCTCGTTAACTTCTGGGAGACAGCTAGCTCTGCCTTTACTGCAAGACAGCTGCAGAAACGCCACAAGCAAATAGGCCAGGGTGATAACTATTTACTCATTTTACTTTGTGATATGAAACACAATTGTGAAGTGTAATGTACAATATAAGCTGATATTATTTGGGAAACAGTAGTCTAGTATTTTACTGAAGCATTAGCATCATGACATTAGCCTCTCATACTACTGTACAGCGGTCTATGATGCATCTGTTTTCAATCGTTAAAATAAACATTCCTCACAAATACATTTTCGTTGTAGGATTTATTATGACATTAGATTACAAGTAAACAATTTGTTGGTGAAATGATCATTACCTGTGGTTTCAAACCAGTGTAGCTCACTGCAACGCTGTAGCCTACGTGAAACACTAGTAGCTAGTTAGCTAACAAAAACATCAACAGCTGTTAAGGAAGTCAAACGGCGACACAACATGTTTGGCACTCCCTTAAGTCTTTCAATAGGTGAAACTTTCTGACTACTAACCCGAACTTCATTGCCACAGCCTAAACTTGTCAATCTGTTCATGAAAATAATTAATTTCAGCCTAAACCGTATAACTGGACGTCACATCGAATTCAACCAACGCAATCGCTAGCTACCAAGACGAACACTGTAGCTACAGTAGTTGTACAATTTACCGGGGCAGCTCCTCCACACAGGGCTATATCGCATTTTGCGTTGTTACTGACAATGATCGCTACCAGTGAGCTTTTTATGAATGAGCGATTATCCACTAATTAAATGTCAAGCTTATTTACGTTTTTGGGGCCATATTTTCAGTTTTCAGAAGATTGTACTGTTAGCTACTGCCAATAACGTTGTTGTTAGAATAATTTTCAAAGGGGGTTCTTTATTAATGAATGAATGCAATATGAGTAGGCTAAATGCCTGAAAATATCAGGTCAATTTTTACACCGGTCTGCCAAATGAAGCACAGCGCAAGTTCAGTCAGGCAAGACCGATCCCTGCACTCGGGCATACTCGGTTATGTACTACTCTCTCCCCCCGCTAAGAACGCTCTACAGTTCGATTAGCGTTCCAGTCTATCAATTAACACTGTCACATGATCCCGTGCCTTTAAATACGATCCCCTCCCTGTGTAGTTTGTCCATGCTATCAAGTGCGCGATTCCGTTGTGTTCGTGCTGGCTGGATCTTTCGTCGTTCTATGTCGCTGTTGCTCCGTGGCTTGCTTGCTGTTTTGGGGCGATGTCGGACTCGGCGCTGGACTTCTCGGCGCCCGGGTCGGGGTTCCCCGCTCCGGGAAGTCGCGTGTAGGCGTGCGGCTGCTCCCCCTGGCCTCCGCTGTGGCGGATTCGTCGCTGTTGGGCTTGGTCCCTTTCATGTCTTCGCGATTGTGGTCTCACGTGTGCGGGGCGGGTACAGTATTATAATCCTGTTCGTTCTGTTACTGCTGTTCTCACGTTTCCTCTGTACGATTATTGTCCGTGCTGTTTTCTGTCGCCGCCGATGGGGATGCGGAGCTCAAGTAGGCTGCTTAAGTAGCTATCCCCCTGGGGATTTTTGGCTAGCGGCACGGCAGCTGGGCTAGCTTGCTCGTTGCACGATTTGCCGGGTTCGGCCCCTCCATGATTGATTTTACCGATGGTCGCATTTTTCTGTCAATGATCGCTTCGGCACACGCTGATTTGGCTTTCCCCCCCTATGTCTGTCACTCAATTACGTTTTTGGGGCGTGTTTCAGTGGCAGTTGGTTGGTTACTACTGTTATAATTAGTAGAACAGGTAACCGGTCGGTATCCAGGCCCTTTTAGGAAAACGGTGCTACTACGCCGCCGTGCAGGTTGTGGTGTGCGCCCCTACCCAATTGGGCGCCAGCGTACATGTCAGGCGTTCGTCCTTTACTGCTGCCGTCATCGATACTCTCGGTGTGCATTTGCAAATAACTGGTGGTGGTGGCAATGTTGTGTCGTGTAAACTGCTTCTTCTGTCTGCAGGCATCAATGCCCTCTCCGTTGTTGGTGAATACCAGGCTTTCCGGTGCATGCATAACACCATTCAAAGGGAATCGGTCTTCCAGCATCGCAGGTTGTCATAATACATTCAGGACAGCGTCCTCTAGCCTAGGCTGGCTATTGCGTATACAACCATTAGGCTACACGTATTCATGTGGGGTTTCGGTCCGCGGCCTTGCAGGCCTTGCATTTCAGGACAGCGTCCTGTCTAGCCTAGCTGGCTATAGCGCACATACTATTAGGAACGTAATCAGGGCGTCGATCCTATAACGCATGTCACACATCATACATGGGGGCGTGGGTCCCTTGGCCTTTGCTGGCTATTGCACATTCAGGGCTTTGCTAGCCCCGGCCTTGACTGGCTATTGCACTTCAGGACAGCGTCCTCTAGCCTAGGCTGGCTATTGCGTACATACCCATTAGACTAGCTTTACATGTGTTCATGTGGCCTTGCTGGCCTTGCATTTCAGGACAGCGTCCTGTCTAGCCTAGCTGGCTATAGCGCACATACTATCAGGCACGTAATCAGGGCGTCGGTCCTATAACGCATGTCACACATCATACATGGGGGCGTGGGTCCCCTGGCCTTTGCTGGCTATTGCACATTCAGGGCTTTGCTAGCCCCGGCCTTGACTGGCTATTGCACTTCAGGACAGCGTCCTCTAGCCTAGGCTGGCTATTGCGTACATACCCATTAGGCTATAGATTTACATGTGTTCATGTGGCCTTGCTGGCCTTGCATTTCAGGACAGCGTCCTGTCTAGCCTAGCTGGCTATAGCGCACATACTATCAGGCACGTAATCAGGGCGTCGGTCCTATAACGCATGTCACACATCATACATGGGGGCGTGGGTCCCCTGGCCTTTGCTGGCTATTGCACATTCAGGGCTTTGCTAGCCCCAGCCTTGACTGGCTATTGCACTTCAGGACAGCGTCCTCTAGCCTAGGCTGGCTATTGCGTACATACCCATTAGGCTATAGATTTACATGTGTTCATGTGGCCTTGCTGGCCTTGCATTTCAGGACAGCGTCCTGTCTAGCCTAGCTGGCTATAGCGCACATACTATCAGGCACGTAATCAGGGCGTCGATCCTATAACGCATGTCACACATCATACATGGGGGCGTGGGTCCCCTTGGCCTTTGCTGGCTATTGCACATTCAGGGCTTTGCTAGCCCCGGCCTTGACTGGCTATTGCACTTCAGGACAGCGTCCTCTAGCCTAGGCTGGCTATTGCGTACATACCCATTAGGACTAGCTTTACATGTGTTCATGTGGCCTTGCTGGCCTTGCATTTCAGGACAGCGTCCTGTCTAGCCTAGCTGGCTATAGCGCACATACTATCAGGCACGTAATCAGGGCGTCGGTCCTATAACGCATGTCACACATCATACATGGGGGCGTGGGTCCCCTGGCCTTTGCTGGCTATTGCACATTCAGGGCTTTGCTAGCCCCGGCCTTGACTGGCTATTGCACTTCAGGACAGCGTCCTCTAGCCTAGGCTGGCTATTGCGTACATACCCATTAGGCTATAGATTTACATGTGTTCATGTGGCCTTGCTGGCCTTGCATTTCAGGACAGCGTCCTGTCTAGCCTAGCTGGCTATAGCGCACATACTATCAGGCACGTAATCAGGGCGTCGGTCCTATAACGCATGTCACACATCATACATGGGGGCGTGGGTCCCCTGGCCTTTGCTGGCTATTGCACATTCAGGGCTTTGCTAGCCCCGGCCTTGACTGGCTATTGCACTTCAGGACAGCGTCCTCTAGCCTAGGCTGGCTATTGCGTACATACCCATTAGGCTATAGATGTTCATGTGTTCTGATGTGGCCTTGCTGGCCTTGCATTTCAGGACAGCGTCCTGTCTAGCCTAGCTGGCTATAGCGCACATTACCATCTGGCACGTAATAAGGGACGTCTATCCTCCATAGCTAACGCATGTCACACATCGTACATGGGGGCGTGGGTCCCTTGGCCTTTGCTGGCTATTGCACATTCAGGGCTTTGCTAGCCCCGGCCTTGACCGGCTATTGCACTTCAGGACAGCGTCCTCTAGCCTAGGTGGCTATTGCGTACATACCCATTAGGCTACACGTTGGCGTCGGTCCTCTGCCGGCGGGCTATCGCATTTCAGGGCGTCCGACTTCTAGCCTTGGCTGGCTACTGCATACATCACTTGCATTGCTATCGTCTGGCTTCGTGGGTAGCTATAGGATCTGTCCGTGCCTTGCCATCTCCTGCATGATCCGTCCCGGGTATGTATGTTATTGGTCATTCTGTTATAGGCTACTATCGTACTTATTATGGTCGTACCGATTGGTGCTGAGCACCATTTCGGTCGGCATTTCCTTTTCTGTGTTTGTGTTGCTTATTCCTCAGCGTTTCATGGTTCCATCCTGTTGGTGAGTATGTTTTAATTGACTTTATTTGTAGCTACCACTTTGGGGATTCTTCTTCGGTTGTTGGGCAGGCGCCCTTTGATCAGAAATTCCCTATGGGGTCTAAGCTCCAAACACTTGTAGTACATTTATCATTATGTAAATAAACATCACTTTACTCATCCAGGGGGCTGTTGCACGAAACCAGGATAAGCGATTAAGCCGGGATATTCAAGTTATCCTGGATGACTTTAGCTTTGACTTGGTTGCACGAAAGCAGCTTGAATTAAGCCCAGCCAAGTAACCATGGAGATTTATTCTTTGCAGCTAGCCTGCTCCAGAGCAGGCTAACAGTCAGGCTAAACTTAATTCTGGAGTCTCATGTGTTAAATCAGCGGACGCTCTGATCCGAAATTAACCGATTTAGCAGTTATTTCGTTGTCTTCTGAATGTGTTCTGATTTATTTTATTAACATGCATTACTTGTCACTATTGCTGTCACGAGTTAGATTTTAAACCCTACTATTGCAGTTGTTTAGATGGTTAGAAATGGTTAAATAAAGTCAGTGATGAGGGCAAAGTATCTGTGTTTCTTCTTGCACCATGGCATTCCCATTTCTAAACGACATGTTGGACGAAGAAGCACTGATACTAAGACGTGCTTTTAGACATGAAAGGGTGTTTCGGGACAAATCTGACCTGTTAGCTTTTTCGGACGAGTAGGCTACTTGCAGTGACGTGCGGTCAGGGGAGGCAGTGTCATCATATGTAATAAAACGAATAACATAAAATAATAATATGTGTCCACTGATCTGTGATATAAATATAATTATTGGATGATTCCAAGGGGTTTTATAGCCACTATTGCTGAATTTAAGTATTTTCACTTTTCAACAATACACAGGGTGTGGATTAGACTTCATAGAGACCTGTACAGGTGTGGTGGATTAGACTTCATAGAGACCTGAACAGGTGTGGTGGATTAGACTACATAGAGACCTAAACACACCATAGACATTAATTTACCTCCCAATTTACATTACATCTAAATCCTCTAACTAATGCGGAACAGCTGTCTACACTCAATTTACCATTAAAAACTCCCATCTTGGTCACTGGTCAAACCTATTTGTAGATCTAGCATGTTCTGAAAAGGTATCATTTGATATGACAACAGAACAAAAACGGACTAAATACCTTTGGAGTGACAATGTCACTTTAGTATTGGCATTGGCACTTTAGGCACCGATTCATGCACTGTCGGTTATAATAAATGAACAAAATGCTAAACAAAAGTATTTTATGTCCAGGGCAGATACAACAGACAATCAAAATATATATATTAAAGAAGACACTCATCAAAGACAGAATTATAAAACATTATAATTGTAATTCATCTGAAGTGCCTGACACTGTCATTTTTCAGTATCAGTTATCTCCCTTGACAACACAGTCTGTATGGTAGAACCCTCACTAATATCATATGTTGGATTCATGACATTTGTGGAAAAAACATTGGTTGATAAAGACATTACTAATTAAAAAATATTAACATTTGTCTAATCAACCAAAAAATTGCGACCCCCCTGCAGTACCTCCCTGGTCAGACAGAGTTGACAGGTGAAAGGTCATTGCCAGTGGGCCATGTTGTTTATTCTCTCTGGTTTCCAGATCAGTGCTGATGAAGGAGAAGTAGAGACAGATATATTACTGAGATACAACCCTGGTCTCTGGTCATCTTTGTCAAACCCGTGACTGTGAATGTGTTAAGGTGTCCTGGAAGGAGCCTGAGTTGAGAGCTCTCATGTTCTGAGGAGAGAGTTTCCTCTGATACAGCGGACCTTAGCATGTTCAACTTCCTCATTTGAACAGCAGTCAGGGTACAGGATGTCATATTTAAGCCGTTATTCTGCCTCCAATTCTTTTTTTTTACTTTGTATTAATCATGTTCATGAAATGTGACTAATAAAATATTTTCTTCAGACCGACACACTGGAAGGCTGATATTGGGGGCCTGTACTACGAAGCAAGATTTGGCGTTAGCGAGGTAACTTTAGGTTCAACCCAGGGTTTTCTGTACTACGAAGGTGGATCACTTGTTATCGGGGTAGATCGCCATGGTAACATATGCTGAACGGCTAACCTGGTCGGGAGCAGGTTATAGTTGGAGATCAGAGATCAACCGGTATAAAAGCCCCGCCCACTAACTCATTTTCGAGGATAATGGCGTTACCGTTCATAGAAGATCTGGAGCTTGGTGCGCGGATATTGAGAGGTGCGCTCAGAACAGCCAGAACATCAGTATCAGAAAGGGTTTTAATCGCCATGAAAGTTTGCACAGACAAGCAATTTGCTTTGGCAGGAAGGTGCGTCGTTAAACATATAGGAATCCTAAAAAAATAATATGAGATCTAACTATAGGAAAAGTACATAGACTAGCAATGCTTAGAATGTGCATACGCAATGCATAGCGTTGCGTTATTTCGCTACGGGTACTTTTATGTAGTCTCATGTTGATATGTTATTCCTATTCAATGGGGTGTCTCCCCTTAACCCCTTCTGCTGTCCTTGGGTTGCTTTGACCCACTTTCTAATTATTTCCATATCAAAATGTTGGGTTTCTTTCAACCAAAACATTTCAAATCAAAAAGAACAATGTGTATACGTAGCCTACAATGATCATTTCACTACCCACAAAAGACTCAAAAGACACAGCAAAAAAGCCACAAAAAGGTATAAAAACATAAAAACTTTAAAGTTTAACAAATCCTCATGTGTTCTCCCTTTCCTAGGAACACAGAAATATAATGTCAGTGTAACTAAGTTTAGTGTCATTCAGTCATGTACTATCTCTTCTCATATTCAAGTTTTCTATCTCCAGCCTTGTTTTTTTAATTAAAATCCTCTTATAGGCCTACTCTATATCAAGCTCGAGGGTTCTTTTATACAGGGCCCTCACATTGTCTGCTCCAACCTGAAACAAATAAAGAACATTGTCCCTTTGTAAGGCACACTTGGAGAAAGTTGAAGGTGTCCATTTGACTACTGTGTTTCAAGGTTCATTGCTTATACCTTGTGTCTTTGTCTTGGCCTTGAGGTGGAGGCCCTATGCTCAGGGGGAGGAACAAGTTCCTCTTCCTGCTGAGTTTAACACCATAGCAATTTAATCAATTGATTTATATTTGAAATGAGCACTTTAAGGACTTATGTCTCATGTTATGTTCAGACCACCACCATTAGTAAGTCATTACAGACACTTCAATCACAGCCACACGTTCACACACTCTCACCATCTATGTTGCAAGTGGTAAAACAAAATCAAAAGTGTACCCCCCAAAATGCTCTCTGAGCAGGCAGGCACAGTTTCCTGATCATCTAGGACCTCCACTTGAGAAAGTAAATGGCATATTTGATCAATATTCAACAACCACATATGGCATACGTACTGGCGTATGACTATTAGTTTCATGGTTACCTCTGTATGGCACAGTGGGACGACAGTGGATGGTGGCAGCAACACCACTATATTTCCTGTCACTGCAGAGGACAGTAATACATTCCACTTAGTATTGCTAGTTTACTTACCCTTAGTATAGATAGTCCACATATTTACATTTAAGGTTCCTATGTGTTTATTGTATGCACCTTCCTGCCAAAGCAAATTCCTTGTCTGTGCAAACTTTCATGAATAAATCCCTTTCTGATTCTACATTTCACTTCTACAATATTTATAAATAATTGTTGAATGCACATGGTCACATATATCACTTGAAACATACATATGCCTGGGTTTCCGAGCTGCTGCCACCAGTGTCTGAAGAAATGCCCCCTTCCACT
>CAEFZP010000339.1:0-37852 GCA_903064625.1 Mallotus villosus
AGGGAGAGAGAGGAGTAAGAGAGAGAGAGAGAGAGAGGGGGGGGGAGGAGGAGAGAGACAGAGGGAGAGGAGAGTGAGAGAGGGGGGGGGGGGAGAGAGGGGTGGGGGGGAGAGAGAAAGAGAGAGACAGAGGAGAGACAGAGACAGAGGGAGGAGAGGGGTGGGGGGGGAGAGAGACAGAGCAGAGACAGAGAGAGAGAGGTAAGAGAGAGGTGGGGGGGAGAGAAGAAAGCGGAAGAGCAGAGAAAGAGCGGAGAGAGATGAGGGAGCAGAGAAGATGAGAGAGGCCTCGGCGGAGGGGGGAGAGAGAGAAAGAGGCGAGAGCAGAGAGGAGATGATAGCACGACGACGAGAGGAGAGAGGAGGGGGGGGCCTGTACAGAGAGAGGAAATGAGGAGAGATGACGAGAGAGGGAGGGAAAAAAAAGCAGCCGACGGGAGAGGAGGAAGATGGGAGAGGAATGGACCTTTCCCCCGAGGAGGAGAGACAGAAAGAGGAGAGAGAGGAGAGAGGAGAGATGACAAAGGCGAGACGAGAGGGCAGGAGAGGGCGAGTGCGCGAGGGGTGTGGGTAGACGAGAGAAAGACGGGAATGAGAGAGAAAGGATGAGAAAAGATCCGGACGAGAGAGACGGAGGAGAAAAAGAGGGAGAGAGAGAGAGAGGAGAGAAAAAGAGGGGAGAGAGGAGAGGGAAGAAAAACAGGGATAGAAGAGACGACAAAGAGAGAGAAGAGAGAAGAGATGAGACGAAGAGCAGATAGAGAGCCCAGGTATACAGGAAGACGAGAGAAACCTAAGCCAAAAGAGCCTGGCACACACCGATATGACCTAACGAGAGAGAGCGCAGAGCAGAGAGATGGACGACGAAGAGAGATGAGCAGACCAGAGACAGCCCTTGCGAACTGAGACTACATGATAGTAGGACATGCAGTACCGTCACCAGAGGGGAGAGCGCACGAGCTATAAGACGAGGACCAACTCGAGAGGAGGAACGCAAGGAGAGGGAGAGAAGACGAGAGGGCGGGCGAAGGGGACACAGTCGCGTAAGCAATGAAAGAGACGCAGCGAGAGTGAGACCAGATGCGTCCCAGAGAGTACACGAGCCCAGACGACCCCGGGAGGACTCGAGACGAGCAGCTGACGGAGACGATGGGCAGAGAGAGAAAGACCGAGCAATCCGCTCTGCAGACCGTTGAGAGAGTATGCGAGTAGAGCAGCCGAGGCAGAGCAGAGATGCGCGATGACGGAGCGTATCGGTCCATCTAGACAGAGGTGAGAGCACGAACAGATGTCTAGCGAGACCGCGAGAGAATCAGACACAGGAAGCGGCGACCGATGAGGTTGCAGCGTGCGGCACGAGACGAGTACCATGGAGCACTTGATGAGCCTTCGGAGCCGAGCGTATCGACATTCCGATGTTCCGAGAGTCCGATCGACGAGAGGTGAGCCGCTACCGAATAGGCCTATGTGCCGCAGACTGAGAAGATAGAGAATGCACAGAGGGTAGAGTTGCAGAGAGAGAGAGAGAGTGAGGGAGCGCTGACCCGAGACGATGTGAGATCGGGAGCAAGTGAGACCGGTAGCTGACGAGCTCGATACGAGCGCGACGTGAGATGTGAGATCGAGAGAGAAAAGAGGGCCCGGATATCAATCGGACCATTGCGGCAGAGTAGGCGGATCGCAGAGATTGACATGAGGACGAGGCAGGGCAGAGTAGTGAGAGATGAGAGAGAATTGTCCGAGATAGAGTGTTACCGGAGAGAGAGAAAGTTAGAGGGGTCATATGAGAGAGGGAGAGAGGAGAGAGAGATCGAGAGGAGAGAGAGAGCGAGAGAGAGAAAGACTGCAGAGAGAGAGAGAGAGAGACGACTGAGAGACGAGTGAGGGCTATGAGAGAGTAGAGGGGCGTGACCGGAGAGAGAGAGGTGAGGGAGAAGACTAGGATGGGCGAGATGGGAGATGGAGAGAGATGACGCGGCGTAGTTAGAGAGAGTCAGATGAGAGGGAGAGAAGAGACGAGATGAGAGAGGGCAGAGAGCAGGACTGAGAGAGAGAGAGAGAGAGGAAGAGAGAGAGAGAAGAGAGAGAGGGAGCGAGAGGAGAGAGGAGAGAGGTCAGAGGAGAGCAGAGAGAGAGAGACATTAGGGATAGAGGAGGGAGAGAGAGAGAGAGAGAGATGACAGAGGGAGAGAGAGAGAGGGAGCGAGAGAGAGAGGGAGAGAGAGAGAGACAGAGGATAGAGAGTGAGAGACAGAGAGAGAGAGAGACGAGAGAGCGAGAGTGAGAATAAAGGACTGCTGTGTTTTAACGCGGCAGGTCAGCTTGTTCTCTCCCTTAATGGATTGAGGTCCATCGCATGGATTGATTCATTATGCATCTGTTATAGAGCCAGCAAGGCAAGTCTTTATCCTCAAATGGATATTGTCTTATTAAATGCAGAGTTCTTAGAGTAATTAAAAGTTTTGGGCGTCTTACCAGGGTTTTTGCAATGTTCTTCTAAGCTTCGCATCTCTGCACACTAGTAAATCTAATTAATACAAATTAAAAAATTATCTGGAAACCGATGCTGTTATACTAAATGGGTGTTATATAATGAGGTGATTCTATTATTTAGATTCTGTGAAAGATGTGGTTTAGAACTTGTAAGATCAGAAGAGGCCAAACAGCTCTTCTTGGTTTGATAGAAGAATTGATCAGTGGAAGAATCCTGAGTTTGAAACTCCGTTGTCAAGGCAACGTTTTGTAACTTCAGCATCGCTTTATTGAAGATTGTGTCAGAAAAGGTAATAAGTGTGTTTTTGTTGTTGTGTTTTTTAAAACCATGTTGAAGTGATGACTTGGGTTCAAAACCTGATTCGGCACAGTCCTAATTCTCTCACGAATTAATGACATAATCATGGTAAATTGAAACATTAACAAAGCTTAATGTAGCTTGCTGCTAATCTCAAATCACACGTGAACGATAATTCACATAGGCCTTAACTGCAATTACTCCCACGCCCCTTAGGTAGCCTACTGATGCATTATGACAAAGGAGAAATCTATATTTGCCGTGAAGGTTCACCCGGAGATTAATCTTTTGCCCGGAGATTAGGAACACCTCCGGTCACGCTTAAAATGACGTATACGGTGCCTTTTCATTATTCACCTTTACGAGCAAGGCTATAGGTAGGAAAACCGATGGTTAATCGAATGCTCACTTCTACATCTAACGGCGTCACTAGGAATTTTACCATTAATTTCAAATGCTCCTCCCCGAAGACATAGTTCATTCGAAGTCCAAATATAGATCGATCCACGCCAGGGACGAATCTAGGTTCCCACTTTTGGGGGGCCTAAACCCCTAGATAAATTCTTTTTCCTGTGACCCAGCAAAATTAGGGGGGTCTGGGGGCATGTTCCCCCAGAAGAAATGTAGGAAAATATACTTTTAAAGTGTCCTTGAGTGGGTTTTAGGGAGAGAAAGTAACACATTTAGATTTAAAATGTGAAAAAAAAATAAGAAGTTTTTAATTTATTTTTATTTGGGGGGGCTAACGAAACTTTTATGGTAAAATTAGGACTGTGCCTCCCCAAAATAGGGCTGGATACGCCCATGATCCACGCTATCCACACTGTAGGAACCATTTCATTGGTTCTCCTACGTTATTGGAGTTGATATTTTTGGTTCAAATTTTCTGTGTGTCCTTTAGATTGTAATTCTTTATATGGAAAATAAGGATTTTTGGCTATTGGGAGCATGTTGGATGTTTTGTTACACCTTTTGAACCATAGGGCATCACAGCACTATGGCACAAAGCACAATCCACTACGATTACCATTTTTAGTGATACTCTCTAAAAAAAAGAAGGAATTTGCAGGGAATTTTTGGTACTTGGAACGTTGGTATGTTGGACTCTAGGCGGTTGACTAGAGAGAAGTTCACGCAAGCAAGCTTTGTAATATCTGGATGTTGCACCAAAGTGTGTATAGGGGATAGGAGGGATGTGTGTGTGTGTGTGTGTGTGTGTGTGTGTGTGTGTGTGTGTGTGGTGTGTGTGTGTGTGTGTTGAAGCTCAGACAGCACAACATTTTATGTGAGTCACAGAGAAATAAAAACAGCTTGTCTCCCACTTCCAGTTGATGTCCTTTTAGCTTGAGTGCTATTGTCGAGATTTTGCCAAAACATCCAAATTGCTGATTTTTTTATCAGCGTACAGCCTGACAGACCTCATGTACCCTCTCTATCTCTCTCTCTCTCTCACTCACGTAAGCACACGCACACACCTTAACTGTGAGGCACTTGCTTAGGTGCTGTGGGGGGGTAACAACAATGTCCCTCCTTCTAGATTTATGATTTTTGTCTCCAAATCGACAGCGAGAGAGAAAGAGAGAAAAGTAGAGAGAGAGAGAGAGAGAGAGAGAGAGAGTGCTAGAGGGATGGAGAGATGCTAAGGGAGAGAAGGAGAGGGGAAGACAGACAACGTGATGGAGGAGGGAGAAATTGACAGAGTGAGAGTAGAGCAGCAGAATGCAGTCAGTGTGGACTGGAGCTCAGGGACCTGCAGGAAGCTCATCTCTCCAGATCTCTCCAGCGATACGGGACTCATTCAGTGCTTCAGCGCCAGGAGAACGGGACATTTTAATGACTTGAAAACTGGCTGAGCTGACTGGACAAGGACACCATGCTGCCCTCATAGCACAAACTCCAGCGAACGAAGGAGCTGCTCGGACGTTCTGGAAGCGCGAGTCTGCGGGGGGGAAAGGAAGGGAGATTTTTGAAGAGATTGTAAACCCTTTTAAGGAAGACATTGAGGAAGATTTCAAACCTGTTTAATAACTCTTTTAAATACATGAAAGGAAGATTTCAAAGACAGTAAAAAAGGAAGACTGTAAAGATATTTCACAGATTTTGAAAACATTTTAAAGAGATTTAAAAAATACAGGTTTGATTTACTCAAGATGTCATCCTCTCCTGGAATCGAGCTTCGTGAACATGTAGACCTGATGTACATTTCCATAGAGACGGCCATCGCCGTGGCATCGGTCGTCGGGAACGTTCTGGTAGTCCTGGTGGTGTGTGTGAACCGGGCCCTGCGTGACACCACCTTCTGCTTCATCGTGTCTCTGGCCGTGGCCGACATCGCCGTGGGAGCCCTGGTCATCCCGCTGGCCGTGGTGGTCAGCCTGGGGCTCAGGACCCAGTTCTACACATGCCTCTTCCTCTCCTGCCTCATCCTCATCATCACACAGAGCTCCATCCTGTCCCTGCTGGCCATCGCCATCGACCGCTTCCTCAGGGTCAAGATTCCCACCAGGTGAGTCGTCGAAACTTGGCCTCTGAGTTCAAAGTTGTATCGGCGACGTTTCCGTCCACTTTAAACTCTCCCATCCAGAAGCGTGATTGAATTAGAAAGTTGTCTGGCAAACTGATTTGATAGAATGACTAGTTTGTTTTCCAAGTCTGTACTCTTGCCACAATCAATTACGATTACAATTCCATGTAGATTGATGTTTTTCCAAATGGATCCACACCCCCTTTTCCGCTTCAGTTGAACTAAATTAAAACTTTTTGTAATCGGTAACAGTATCAAAGTGATTCCAAGGCAGTCTTTGTATCCTTGTTGAATTTCTCAAAGTCTGACTGTGAGCTGTAGTCTATATCTCTGCCCAGCTAGATGCAAATCAATGTCCTGGACGTCGAAGGCTTTTAAGTGAATTAAAATGTTCCTGTCAGCCCAATTGACTGAATTTTAAGGCGGGTTTGTGAGGCGTTGTTGGCTGTTGTCCAGGGTTGCGTTTCCGTAGTGACCAAGTCAGCAGACAGCAGATCCAGATCAGGAACATCAAGACAGCAGAAGAAGACCGTGTTCTGAAAGATTTCTATCATCTCTGTTACGAAATGAAAGCTTACCTCCGAAACCAATTCTCCGTCTATAGACACTACTAAATTGTGGGACTGCAGTCAAAAAAGGTGTTTTCATATTATATCTTGGTTCCATTATAATCGATTTAAGGTCCCCTGTATAGCTAAGTACTGTATTATGCAACCCTAACCTTATAAATGAAAGCTTCACTACGACCTCAGTCTAATTCTGTGCTTCCCCAAATTTCAGTCAGGAAACGAAAATCTCTGGAAACGAAAATCGGGCTCACCCTCCAATTATGATTTGATCTTCTTTCTATAGCAATCTACTGTTCCTTTAACCTCATCTGCCACACCTGTCCCCTCCCTGAAGGTTGAAAGAAAAGTCTAACCTTTAACCTTTGACCTGAGATATGCACCGCAGTATACATGATGTATCCCAGGTATACATAACTCAGTAGAACATCTGACTGAAAATCACTGGGTAGCAGTTTCAAATCCCTTTCTCTGCTCCTTGCTTTGAATAAAAACGTCTGCCAAATGAACAATTCCTAACCTTTACAATCTGTCGCCCAGGTACAGCATCATCGTGACCCAGACGAGGGCCTGGGTGGCGGTGTGCCTGTGCTGGCTGCTCTCTACCCTCACCGGCCTGGTGCCAATGCTGGGCTGGCACAACCAGGAGCCCCTGGGTAACCATAGCGCCAGCGGCCTCATCGTCTGCCAGTTCACCACCGTCATGCGCATGGACTACATGGTGTACTTCAACTTCTTCGGCTGGGTGGTGGTCCCGCTGAGTGTCATGATCGGCCTCTACGCCGAGATCTTCAGGGCCATCCGTCGCCAGCTAAACCTCCGAGCCGAAGCCACCTGCGACACCAGCAAGTACTACCGCAAGGAGCTGAAACTGGCCAAGTCCCTGGCGCTGGTGGTCGCTCTTTTCACCGTCTGTTGGCTCCCGTTGCACGTCATGAACTGCGTCGCGTTCTTCTGCCCCGAGTGCAACATGCCCAAGATGGCCGTGTACGTCGGGATCTTCATGTCGCACGTCAACTCCGCCCTCAACCCGCTGGTCTACGCCTTCAGGATCCAACGGTTCCGAGCCACGCTGATCCAGATCGCACGCCGCTGCATGCTCTGCAAACCCGCCGAGGCCAGTCCCTGCCCGACCAATCCGCCGGCGCTCACAGAGAAATCTGCCGCCAACTTTTAAGGGAAGACTTCCGTAGCTCGGTGGTTAGAGCATTTGACTGCAGGTCAAGAAGTTGCAGGTTCAAATGCCCCCCCGTACCTTGCTTTGGATAAAAGTGTCTGCTAAACGATTACATCATTTTTTATCTCCGTGTGCCCTTTCCCAGTGAGATGATTCATCGCTCCTCACAGAGGACTGATGGGACTCTGGGGATCGTGTGGAGTTCTTGCACATGAATATTGTGACACACGGGACATCGTGACCAGTATATTATGATCTGACGTTTCATCTGTAAACGACGATGGACTACTCTGACTTCATTTAACGAGTTCATCTGCGTCTCATTCACACATTCGACCGGGCTGGGAAGCAGAGCATCTGTAGCTCGTACAAATACACCACAACAGAGTCATCACGTGTGGAGAAACGTTCATATGTATTGTGTTGAGGAGTAATTCACATTGAATCATGCTAATTCCCTTCCGATGGCGGACTTCATTACACACAAACACGCAAGCAATTATACATCAGTCAAACATGAATGCCTTCTTCAAGTGGGATGTGGGATGTGTTTGGAAAAAAAAATTCTGTTAAATTGTTCCCTAGATTATTGTGCTTAAACATCCATTTGAAACATGTTGGCTGCGATGTACAAAGGAAAATATACGTGTTCCTCTTTATACAGCTGCTGGGTTTGCGTGTGATTTATATTTGTGAAAAGGTGATGGTTTAGGATTGGCGCTCGACATTGATGCAGTAAAATGAGGCTATATTACCTCAGAGGCACACTATATATGGACAACCGTTTAAAGGCATAATAGGTAAGATTTATTTTCTGGTTTTTTTCCCCCAGTATAAAAAGAAAAATGTCCTCTATAAAAAAATATTTTTCTCTATAAACATATAGTGTTAGCTAAAGAAGCCTAGAGATGTTTAGCAACACAGACAGCTTACTGCTAGAGGAGTAGATCTCTCATTTTTCCAGCCAATTATGTTCCAGCAATCCTGTTCCAGCCAATCGGTTGGACAAGGCAAGCTTTTCTCCTTTCCTTATTTTGTGCTACGGCTTTCCATCCAACTGTACTATTTTTCAACAGTAGCCTACCTAGTGCAGCTTTAAGACGCTAGCCGGTTCAAGACCATATACATTTTACATTTAGTCATTTTAGCAGACGCTCTTACCAGAGCGACTTACAGTAAGTACAGGGACATTCCCCCCCGAGGAAAGTAGCATGAAGTGCCTTGCCCAAGGACACAACATAATTTTGCACTGCTGGGGAATCTAACCAGCGACCGTCTGATTACTAGCCCGATTCCCTAACCGCTCAGCCACCTGACCTGAACAAAACCATGTACACAAAAGAACATGCCGTCCTAGGGTCCGACGGGCCGAGTCTAGCTAATAAATCTTTAGCTTTTTGGAGCCGTAGTTTATTTTAGGTGTGACAGCTGTCACACCCGTCACACCTAAAACCCTTTGCAAAAGGGCTTCAAGGCATGTGAAGGAGCCAAACTTTTTTTTGCTGGTTAAAGGCCGCGCTGTATGCCATAGTGATGAATGGAGAGGTCTTTCAAGGCTTTTGTCAGTTGTGCTTAGTCATCGATACGACTTCCCTGCGGCTAGTTAACTGATCTAAGATGCTAGTTGATATTCATAGAGTGAACACAAAGAAAAACCTAAACGATTCCAGCCTGATCATCTTTGAAAATCTTTTGAAAAACAGAACATATCTTTCGATTATGAAAACCATGCGCACGGCAGAATAGTGGTAAACACATTTACTACACATTTTAGGAGCCTAATTGAATAACACAGCAAAAACGTAAATCAGATGTAGGCTAGTAGGGAGTCAGATGGCTGAGCGGTTAGGGAATCTGCATAAGAGGGATAAGAGCGTCTGCTAAATGACTACATGTAAATGTAGCGGATTTTTGGCGAGGCTCGTAAGTCTAGTTAAAGTGACCCACTGACATACCGTGGTGTTGATCCTATTGACCCAAAACGTCTCTCTTGTAAGCTACACTTCTAAGCTCTCCTCTTTCTCCATCTCTCTTCGTCCATCCCCCCTCCATCTGTATCTCCTCCACTCTCTTATATTGACTCAATAACATAGGCTTCTTCATCTCCTCCCATCTGTTACACTGAGCTACAGAATGAGAGTGATAGAGATAAGAGATACATTCTTTATTTATCCCGTGAGGGAAATTCAGGTGTCCCTCACAGCTCCCCCCAACATATAGCTAGCCACAGACAACACGATATAACACAAACAAGGAGTTTCGGGAGCCGTTCCGCGGATGCCGATCTGAAGCTAAGCGGACAAGCTGGTCAGAATGTCTTTCTGTCTAACTTCACAGAAGGATTCCAAAGTGCTGAGTGTGTGTGATAGTCCCCTTCATCGGCTTAGCAAGGCGTACTAATCAGCAGGCCACTTAATGCTCTACCTTTGTCTACCACCTTCTCTTCCACGCTGCCCTCAGGCTACCACTGGGCCAACGCTCCTGATCAACACAGGACACAAGACAGGCTGATTAATCACGTCTTTGTTAGATTATTTTTCAACTTTAATAAGACTTTTACTTCACGACGTTGAATTGAAATTGATAGCCTATTTTAGCCTGTAACCAGACGCATTAATCTGCTAGGGAGCTTATAGGGTGCAGGAGTCCCATAGCGTAGGCTACAGCACCATCTGCCTGGAAGGGATTCACTAACCGGTAAGATTTATCATCCTATTTATCATAAAAGCCCACCAAACATTTAAATTTGATTGAATTGCTAACGACAACGTTTTTCTTTTTTCCCCATCCTCCGTCGGCTCAATTCAAGGCACCAAGATTTGTCAGCTGCCATCAGAAGGAGTCTGGGAGAGATGGTGGAGGAGGACGGAGCGGAGGAGAGGGTGGAGGAGGTGGAGGCTCCGCCAGAGGAGGGCGACACTGAGGAGGCAGCCTTGTATCACTTTGGGCGATACAGTGATATGAGAAGAGCCGTACCCTGGGAGCAGAGGAGCACCTCGGAGAAAGTAGGCTACTACCTGGACCGAGGTTTCATGGTCTTCATCGTCCTGTTCCTCATGGTGCTGTTTGGGGAGTGTGTGTACAAGTTTTGGTACGTGACAAACGTGGATAAGATCATGGAGTTTGTGTCCGACATTGTGTCCTGGCTATTCACCCAGGACAAGGATGAGGAGTTGGATGAACTGTAGGCCTTATGGAAGCTGGGACGATTACAGAGGCGCAATGCACACCAACACCATCACCAGTTAAGCAGTTATTTGGTCAGTGTTTGGTACTTTGCAATGTATTGTTTTTGTGTAGACTTTTTTTATTTTTCCCTCAGTATTGTTTAAAAAAATAAAAAATAATAATAAACTTGATTGTAACCAAATATATGTGAACCTAATATCTTAACCTTTCGGAATTATTCTAATAAACCAGACTGAGGCACAATTCATGGCATCTGTGGTGTGTGTGATCTGGATTTTTGACAGCATATAAGCCCATGGCTTGTTTTCAACTAGTCTTTCTTCATAAAGGTATATTGGGTTGAAATCAGCTTTTAGTTTTTTAATCATCATTGTGACTAGTTGAATAACCAGAGATACATTATATGAACAGGGTCTCATAAATAAATAGCTTCTTGCCTTCAAAATAACTGGTGCAATATGAAATAAAAACACATTTTCTCCAAATCTTCTTTAAAAACATATGGACATGCTATGAAAATATTTTTTCCCATAGAGATGTTTAGCAATAACTATCGGTAGATATGAATAATATGTGTTTCATTTTGTCATGGCAAAATAAAAACGTTTCTTAAAACCGATTTGAGAAAGGGCGGACCAATAATGTGACCGCATGAAGAGAGGTTTTTTAACTTCCGGGTCACAGCATTCTCTCTTCTCCTGGACATTTCAGCGTGACCGACGTTTCGTGTCTCTTTAGACTTAAAGTGAGTATTTTAAGTAGTTAACGTTTGCTTTAGCTGGCACTAAGTGATTAACAATGTTCTAATGATTCGGATTTTGGTAATTATTGTAGTAAATCTGAAAATGTATGAAGGTTAAGAAGAAAGATCGCTAAAGCACAGAGCTGCGTAGGCGGGAGACGCCAAAATGTACTACTAGTAGGCCTCAATTAGGATTATCTAGCGAGACTTCCATTAACTAATCTCATCATTTTGTATTCGTAAGCAAATAACGAGCGAGACCCACCAGTAAACGTCATTGGGGTGGCATAGTCAGTTTTCGCTAGCTAACGCTACATAAACTGGCTAGCTCTAAGCATTTCGTATGCGTACCCACACAATACAAATGTGTTTTTACTATTCCATGAAGTACTGCCTATTAGTGCTGTGGTCGCAATAAATAATAGATACAAAAATGATTAATCAACTAGAGGCGTCAAAAGCTGCAAAGCAGTTTCTTAATCTGTCTTCCCTAATCAATATAACGCGTTGCATTAAACAGTTTATAACAATAAATGTAGTTCAATGAATCAGTAGATAAAACAGTTCTACGGTGTCCTCAATGTAATTTATAAATAACTACAGTAAAGGGAATAATGCGTTGAGAGTTACACTATTACCTAAATAAAACCATACTTGTAAATCTTTGCTGTCGGTATGTTACCTGTATTACCCTCAACACTTTCACGTGTTGTCTACCTGTCAGTGGCTTCACCAATCACATTGTCCCCCTCCCCCCAATATCTCTTTATCCCAGAATGCGTTACGTGGCCGCTTACCTCCTGGCAGTGCTTGGTGGCAACACCAACCCGTCATCCAAGGACATCAAGACCATCCTGGGGAGCGTCGGCATAGAGGCTGAGGATGTGCGCCTGGATAAGGTAACCATGCCTACCACCATGTAGGGATATGTGTCAGTCATTTAGCAGACGCTCTTATCCAGAGCGACTTACAGTAAGTACAGGGACATTTCCCCGTGGCAAGTAGGGTGAAGTGCCTTGCCCAAGGACACAACGTAATTCGTCACGGCCGGGTAATCTAACCAGCAACCTTCAGATTACTAGCCCGATTCCCTAACCGCTCAGCCACCTGACGCCTTTGTGTTGAGTTAAGTTGTGTGGCGATGTGTGTGTAGCCAGCCCAGGTTTATTGTATGTGTTAAATTGGATGTTGCCCAGGTTTATTGTATGTGTTAAATTGGATGTTGGTTTGTCTCATCAGGTCATCACTGAATTGAACGGGAAAGACATCAATGAAGTCATGAATTCTGGTAAAGTTTTGATACAAATAAATTAGACTAAACTTTATAGCGGTAAATTCATCATTGTTTTGGTGCTTTTTACAACCACACTACTGTGACGTATTTATATACTTAAGCCTCATTGCTGCCCAATAAATGTTAATGATCTTCTCCTTCCACAGGCCTCTCTAAGTTAGCCTCCATGCCAGCAGGTGGAGCCGTTGCAGCACCTGCTGCTGCTGCTAGTGGAGCGGCTGCCGTGGCAACGCCTGCTGCTGGTAAGCTCCTCCTTCATACATAGTCAGCTTGGCTTACAGTGTACTTCACAGGATTCACTGCAAGGCTTTTAGTTCATTAGTCTTTTTTTCTTAGTTTTCTGCAATTTCTGAGTATTCTGCAAAAACATCTGGTAGAAATGTTTTGAAATTAAGTTGATAAGATTCTTAACCTTGTGAGACTGCACACTGGTAGTACAAGGTTCTAAATGTTTGCATCAACAAGCAAGGGGTGATTTATATTCGAAAGCTCAAGTGTGTCCTGGGTGAGGATGTTGATGAGATTTATTTTTCTTCTCTTCAGTGGAAGAGAAAAAGGAGGAGAAGAAGGATGAATCTGAAGAATCTGATGAAGATATGGGCTTTGGACTCTTTGACTAATTTTTCATCCACTAAGAAAGTAATAAAAATGGAAAAGGTTTACACACAACCCTTGTTTTGAATCATTTCAGTTTAAATCTAAGTGTTTCGCAAGGTAAGCGGGTTAGGTGGGTTAGGGAAAGGTGAGCACAACATCATTCCTAGCTGGGAATCAGACTAAGCAGTGTTAGTGAGAAGTGGTTGTCAGTACAAGGTGAACACCTGAGGGAAGGGAGTGATACCGCGGATCAACGAATGCTAGCAGACATGCAAATACTAGTGGCACTAAAGGCTGTGGATATGACTGGCATATTTCTACGGAACTGGCAACCGAGTTTGGTAATTACTCACAGTTCTCCTTTTCTCGTAAGGGAAGGTTGATTAAACTTACAGTGAAGGACAAATGGGTATGCACGAGAGGCAAACAACACTTTAAAAAGCCCCCTTCGTGTTAGACTTCACATGCAAGTCATGTTTTCACAATGACTTCATTGGCTAGGTTCCAACTGAGTTTCGATGGATTATTAAGAACAGGTTCTAGATCAGGTTTCTACTCTGAACAACAACATCTTTGCTAATAGCCATAGATTTGGGTCTCATCAATTTCAATTCACCCATTTAAAAATAATAGTTTTTAACAAAATCTTGCATGTTGACTTATATTTTTGTTCAGAGTGTATTAAACACTTCACTCTCCAAATGGATAAGTCTTCTCCTTGTCGAGGCTTGTCCGTTTCGGAGATTCCTAGAGGCATGTTCCTCCCACACACCCCGCCTCCTCATCCCTCCTCATCCTTCCATCCTCATCTACAGACTGAGCTGAGAGAATACTCGTTAAGTCCAGTGTCTCAGCCCCCACCTCCAGCCTCTTATGTCCAGTGTCTTACCCCCACCTCCAGCCTCTTATGTCCAGTGTCTTAGCCCCACCTCCAGCCTCTTATGTCCAGTGTCTTACCCCCACCTCCAGCCTCTTATGTCCAGTGTCTTAGCCCCCACCTCCAGCCTCTTCCTCTACAGCCCCCCGCACATAGAGGCCAGCCTCTCTCGCCCCTGGGGCCTCGTCTCTGACCCTAGCCTGGGGGTGGACTTCCAGCCTATAAGCCCTGCCCCCTTCACCTGAGAGACCTGGATACAGAAGGTAGTGATCCATCAAGAAGCACCTCTGACATTCATGAGTAGGGAGGAAGAGGAGGGTGAGGAGGAAGAGAGCCTGTCAGAGGAAGGGGTACGGGCAGAGGAAGGGGTAGAGACAGGTAAAGGAAAGGGTTAGAGACAGGTAAAGGAAAGGGTAGAGACAGAGGTAGAGACAGGTAAAGGAAGGGGTAGAGACAGGTAAAGGAAGAGGTAGAGACAGGTAAAGGAAGGGGTAGAGACAGAGGTAGAGACAGGTAAAGGAAGGGGTAGAGACAGGTAAAGGAAGAGGTAGAGACAGGTAAAGGAAGGGGTAGAGACAGGTAAAGGAAGGGGTAGAGACAGAGGTAGAGACAGGTAAAGGAAGGGGTAGAGACAGGTAAAGGAAGAGGTAGAGACAGGTAAAGGAAGGGGTAGAGACAGAGGTAGAGGTACAGGCAGAGGAAGGGGTAGAGACAGGTAAAGGAAAGGGTAGAGACAGGTAAAGGAAAGGGTAGAGACAGGTAAAGGAAGGGGGTAGAGACAGGTAAAGGAAGGGGTAGAGACAGGTAAAGGAAAGGGTAGAGACAGGTAAAGGAAGGTACAAATGAGGTGGTAGAGAGACCAAATAAATTAAACAAATTTAATAAAAGTAGCAAAAATAGAAATCATACATTTTTACAAACAAGATGTGAATGCCTGCATGCACATCTTGTTTAACTACACATACTATTTATAATTAATTTACATTTGTATCCAGTTTCATGTCAAAGGGAGACTGGATTGAGTTGAATTCAACAACATTAAGTACTTTTTAAGTACTATTTAAATACTATACATTAAAAAGGCTACACATACATATTTTTAGCTTTTTCTTAACCGGATTATGTGAAGTTAGTGTACTGATAAGTGCTGTCAAATGCCTATAGGTGGAAACATATAGGTGGAAACATATGGGTGGAAACATATAGGTGGAAACATATAGGTCCTCTGACATGGTTCGCTGGTTGAAGTCCTCTGTAAAGTTGCTACTGAGCCGTCTTAGATGGGTCCTTCTTTACAGTTCATTCTTTACAGTCCTTCTTTACAGTCCTTCTTTACAGTTCATTCTTTACAGTCCTTCTTTACAGTTCCTTCTTTACAGTTCCTTCTTTACAGTTCATTCTTTACAGTCCTTCTTTACAGTTCATTCTTTACAGTCCTTCTTTACAGTTCATTCTTTACAGGGGGATCACAGGTGAATTGACAGTAGGCTCTCTACTTTACATGAAGTAGACCCATGACTTCCTAACTGGGAATGTTCGGTTGATTAAACGGATGTTTATATCTCCGTTTAGGTTCAAAGGTCGTCGTCATGGTTGGGGTTTTCCAAGTCCACACATAGTTCCATTTTCACGGGTATAGAGGCCAAATCCATGTATATTTGCTCACTCACAATCGCTTATCGCATTATCTGGGACAGCCTGCAAAAAGTAAAATAAGCCTGTTTAATGAACAATTAATCATTTCAATTAACTTTTTCATGCAACAACATATTTCCCTGTCTACGTGTTGCTGTGCGATGTGCCTTGCTTAAAGTAAAAACTGGATTGGCTGAAAATTCTGTACAGTATGTTCTAAGTTCTATACCTGAGGGGGACTCTAACCTTCTCTGTAACTGAAGTCTATTTTAGGAACCTGATGTTCCGTTTCATTTAACAGTTGACAAGCACAGAGGAATTCAACATAACAGCTGTAGACAGGTTTCCTTGTCAAGCTATCCTGGTCGCACAAAAACCATAAAGCTGTTCCCTCACTTCTTAAAGAAACCCCTGATCTGACAAGATGGGTCCACACAGCTGGGGCAGGGAGCTGACAACACTTTCACCCATCCTGTCATGTTAAGATCAGATATTACTTACAGCAGGAACACGTACAGGCTGGCAGTTAACAGAAGGACTACAGACCCTTCCTTCCTTCCTTCCTGCAGGACGTCACGGCCGGGTCAGGAAGGACGTCAGGAAGGAAGGACGGTACGGAATGCAGGACGGCAGTGAAGGACGGAAGGACGGCAGGACGCCTGCCGTACGTCAGGACATACAGAAAATCACAGCACATCCCTCATCCCATCACCTCAGACAGCACTCACATCCCTCCCTCACTCCCTCCCTCCCTCCCTCCCTCCCTCCCTCCCTCCCTCCCTCCCTCCCTCCCTCCCTCCCTTCCTTAGTTTCTTCCCTCCCTTCCCTCCTGTGTGTTGACACCCACCTGCGTAGTGTAGGAGAAACGTTCATCTAGGTAGCGGGTGCCCAGGCCCATGATGTGGTTGGAGTGTCTGGAGAGGCTGGCCACCCGGGCAGTGAAGTCCAGCGTGAAGGCCAGCTTGACCAGCTCCGGGGCAGTGTGGGGGACGGGGCGTTGGCCCGGCGTGCTGGGGCTCTCTGTGTCTACGTAGCTGTCAGCCAGGAGCTGGAAGGAGCTGTACGTCATTGACTGGAAGAAAGGGCTGATGGAGGGGTTTTCCTTCAGCTGCAGGAAGAAAAGGATTTCAAGTTTAGCTACATTTTTAAGTTCCTTCACAAGTTCAGGTTCAAGTACAGGTAGGTTGGAATTCTTGTGTCTTTTCTCATCTGCTTCCTGGCATTTTTTCGGAAAACCTATTTCCTCCCTGGTTCTAAATCAGAATTTCTACTAAAGTATAGTAAGGTTGCAACTAGCAACCTTGCTGTACTACAGATAACTAGAGATGATTGGAATCAGAACTCCAGCCGTGATCGCCATGGCTGTCTAAGTTTGGAAGATGTTCATCATGGATTAATACCATGCAGTGTCCAGTATCAGTATAAACTGTGGGCATGAATGATGTGTTTTGTGGTACATGCAGGAGAGCACTGACCTTGTTATCTATGACATCCCCTTCGTGCTTCATCAGAGCAATGATTCTGTCAATAACCTCCTCTGAAAACAGAAAACAAGACTGTTCATCAGCAGCCAATCGGGAGCCAGCGTTTTGTCTCATCATGTTTAGTTTTTTTTGTTTTGTTTGTGTCTAAGGTGTCAATTAAATGTGTAACGTCAACGGGTTGACTTGTCTGGTTGGGTTAGTGTTTTTTGTTATTTGGCAGATTTAGAAGCGGTTGGAGTGGGGACATAAGGAAACTGAAGCCACACTTGGCAGGAAATTGGCTGTTATGTAAAATGTAAAATTCACATTTCAGTCAAATGGACACAACACTACCACCAAGCTGCAAATTATCATATTCATTGTGAGAATTCTCACTAATTCTCACAACCATGACTAACTGGACGAACATTTTTAATTATGAAAAACAAAAACCTGGTAAATAAGATAAAGAAGTTGTTTAGTTTTGTTCACCATTTGTAAGCTTCTCGTCTGTGTCTTGGACTTCTTGTACAATCCTCTCCAGTTCGTCTGTCACGTTTTCATAGTAGGAATCAGGGGGTACCACACTGGCAACAGCTGCATACAAGAAGATAGAAATTAATCAGTTGATTGATTGATCAACAATTGAGATCAATACTCAATTGAGAATTTTGACAGGAAGTAGTGACAGTTTGATTATGCAAACGTCTTAATGTGTTGTTGTTAATATATGCAATAACAACTCGTTATTAACAAGTAGCCTAAATACACGGTTGTTTCAGAAGGACATATAACTTTCGATATCACTTAGTCTCCAACTTACATTCAATTTTGGTGATGTCATCTTTCCTAAACGATCTTCCAAACGAGGGCCTTTTCTTGAAAGACCGCTTTTTCAATTTTTTTCTTCTGGTGGATGTGGAGGTACCGGGCTGGGACGTCTCTGAGTCCTCTTTTTGCTGGGCATCCTTCCCTGTGAAGAAACCCACAAAACTTTTCCATAACGAGTGCTTCTTCTTGCTCTTCTTGGCCGCTTTCCGTGGCTTCTCCGTGTCCGATGGCTTGTTAGGTTGCGCAAAGGGAACTTCATCCACGGCCTCCGGTTTGAAAACTGCGTCGTCGTCGATGCTGAACTGGATGGTTTCACTGGGTTGTCTGCTACTCCTTTTGTCTGTAAAAGACATCAGTTTCTTAAACGTGTTCTTCCGGCGCATCTTGCGTGATTTCTTCTTCTCCTGGTCCACTGACTCTTTGGAGAGGGCGACGGGGGCTTCAACCGAGGCCTTCAGTTCATCACGCATGCTCAAAATGACCGAGGAGTCACTGGAATATCGGCGGATTTTTCTGTGTCTGATCGACGTCCAGTTATTTAGCTTTTCTCTCTGTGCTGTGCCATCATTCAGGCTGATGCTCCGCTTCACGTACACCTCCAGAAGCCGGGTAGTGTCTTTACGGCTAACGTAAATCAGCTGACTGTCATGGTGACTGTCATGCAGTCCGTCTGTTTGCTCCATGATGTAAACTGTAGATGAAAACAAGGAAATCACAGATTACATTTAAATTGATTTAGGCCTACCTAAACTATAAGTAAAAATGACGTTCAGGGGAGCGCGCGTAAGCATTTAGGCTTTATGTGTTGCATCTTGCGTGAGGCACTCACCTGTGCTTTGGGCTATGCCTGAATATCACGAGGTTACTTATAGGCTACCGGTCGTATGCAGCCTGTCCACAAGTTTTATGATTTACCTGCTACAATATCTCGTTGAGTTTGAATCTCATTGAGTACCTTGTAAAGTTAGGCTTACTAATGCAAAACCTGGAAAACATTTACATGAGCAAGGAAACGCGATATTGTAGGCTAAGTTTACTGCCCATTCTAAATTTCCGAGAAATAGACGCGAGTAGCCTAACACAATTACAGAACATCGGCGCCAGAGACTACGTGTAATGTGGGCTACAACATCTGTTTCAAAATGATAGCCTAAGCGGTAATATAATGACTGTTACTGATTAACTATATGAACCCACCTTAAATCGCGTGCTTTTCGACGCCTGTTGTGGAGCTCTATGCTAGAACTTATGTAAGAAAACTTAGCTCATTCTTCGTCCATGTAGGGACATGTCTAGAGTCTCCACCTACTTTTCAACCTTAAACCTATCACCTGTAGGCCTACAGCGAATAGCGGGGGTGGCAGAATCGGGCAGGTAACCAACAACACATACGTGCGTCTGCCAAATGCCCGACGGACCGACGCTTTAGGGGAATTTGCGGCTTCCGTGTTCGCTTGTTTATGGTTTCGCTTAGCGGATCGGTGACAAAGGCTATCCATGGATTTACAACTCGTGTAGCTGTTAGGCCTATCTGTGCTCTCACGACCAATAGGAAGTACATGTTATTGATAAGCATCTCAGTCTATCGCTGAAAGGTTTATGTAATCGTGTGGCCTCCTAACAGGTGGTTTCAGAGAAATACTTCCACCTTATGTTATACCTTTTAGCGATTACAGTAATGCAGCTACATTGCAATATAGACAGCTAATCTTTGGCCTGCTATCTCCAACTTCAGTAGGCCTAACTCTTTATCAGTGGGTTTCAATAGCGAGGGCATAAAACTAAATTAGTTATTCCATGAGGCCTATATACAACACTGCAATAAAACGGACATGTTTAGTTCGATATAACAGTGAATGGGAAATTATGAATTAAATGTGTGGGTGTTGGCGAGGGGGGTGAGGGTGTTATCCTAGGTGTTAGAAAAATGACGATTATTATGGAGTTCGCCATAGTAAATCTCTATATTAAAATTAGAAAATAATACATTCTGCTGATAAGACACGTTGTTAAATCTAGGAGGTATGACGTCACAGTGAGTTACAGTCCCAGCTGAAACAGACAGATCACTTCTAACGGCATTCCTGGCCCGTCATTACAGATTATACGGGTTTTATCTCACTCGTAAACTGCTTTTACAACTGACCTGTTGTTATGTCCATGTGACTAGGTCTCAATAAGTATGACATAATTCGGCAAAAGTTTAAAAAATAAAGGTTGCCTGAACTTCAATGCTATAATTGGTTATAGAGAGTCAGATAGCTGAGCGGATAGGGAATCGGGCTATTAATCAGAAGATTGCCAGTTCGATTCCTGGCTGCGCACAATGACGTTGTGTCCTTGGGCTAGGCACTAGGGGGAATGTCCCTGTACTTACTGTAAGTCCCTCTGGATAAGAATGCCTACTAAATGTAAATATAGCAAGGACTATGCATGACTAATTTTAACCTCCTTTACTTTCCTTTAATCAGCACTGACAGCCAGGCCAAAGAGTGGAATGCTTCTGCCAGTCAAAGTCAGGGTTTGCCAACAAGGGTGCGGAAGCCTGGCATTGATAGCTTTTAAATCATCCATTAAAAATCCCTATTGCGTAACCCCTTCAAAACTACCTGTGTAGTTAATTTGTTTTCCCCGTTCCTACATGAGCAAGCTTCCTGTGTAATACAGGTGATAGTGTGTGACACATGCTTCCAGTGAACCTACTTTCAATCTTCCATTTCCTGGGTTGATTTTCAAAACATCCATCTAGCAGTTGTTGCTGCTTGACTTTTTCATGTTTAGTCTAGGTATGCTGAGAAATGTACCTGGGTCATTCTACGAAAACCTGCCGTTTTGTGTTGTTTGAAGCAAACTGCTCTGTAAAACAATAGATAAACAATTAAATATGTTGTAATCAGGGGCGAATCTAGGTTCCCACTTTTGGGGGGGCTAAGCCCCTAGATAAAACCTATAATTGTTCCTGTGACCCAGCAAAATTAGGGGGGTCTGGGGGCATATTCCCCCAGAATATTTTTTTTAAATATTATTTTAAATAGTGTCCTCTAGTGCGGTTTAGGAAGAGAAATTCACACATTTAGATTTAAAATATGAAAAAAAAACACTTAGACTCGCCGTGTGAAACGTGACAGAAATAGTGCTTGTACAGAGATGCTGATCCCGAGAGACGAGGATCATCATACTGTTTCATCATCTTCTTGGCTAAAACCTCTAAAAAAAACTTTTTCCAAACTATTCTGATTCATCATTTTCAGTTAAAGGTTTAGTAATATTCACATTTACATTTACATTTATTCATTTAGCAGACGCTTTTATCCAAAGCGACTTCCAAGAGAGAGCTTTACAAAAGTGCATAGGTCACTGATCATAACAACGAGATATCCCCAACATTGCAAGTAGTCAAACATGAATCATACATTGTGAAAAAACACCCAAAATAAGTGCCAAAGGGAAAAATCATAAGAGCATGAAGTTAAACAAGTTACAATTGGACAACATGAATCTAAAAGTGCACCTGTGGACGAGCAAACAACAGTAAACTACCTCACAGCGAGTACAACAATTTTAATCAGTTACAGCTAACCGACAAGAGCAGCAGCTCTCTAAGTCAGAGTCCTTGTGATCCTGGAAGAAACTAACATCATGTCCAGCAGATCTTTCCTAGGTACCGTTGTATTCCCGGAACAAGTGTGTCTTGAGCCTATTCTTGAAGGTGGGGAGACAGTCAGTGTCTCTGATGGAGGTGGGGAGTTGATTCCACCACTGGGGGGCCAGACAGGGGAAGAGCTTGTGTTGGGACCGGGCGGTCTTGAGCGGTGGGACCACCAGACGGTTGTCAGAGGAGGACCGAAGGTGGCGGGAGGGGGTGTAGGGCTGGAGGAGAGACTTGATGTAGTCGGGTGCAGTCCCATTCACCGCTCGGAAGGTCAGTACCAGGGTCTTGAATCTGATACGGGCCGTGACGGGCAGCCAGTGAAGGGAGACGAGGAGCGGTGGTAACATGGGAGCGTCTGGGTAGGTTGAAGACCAGACGGGCCGCTGCGTTCTGAATCCTCTGGAGAGGGCGGGTTGCGCATGCTGGGAGCCCGGCGAGCAGCGAGTTGCAGTAGTCCAACTTGGAGAGGACAAGTGCCTGGACCAGCAGCTGGGTGGAGTGCTCAGACAGGTATCTCCTGATCTTCCGGATGTTGTAGAGGGTGAATCTACACGACCGGGAGACAGCAGCGATGTGGGCTGTGAGGGAGAGCTCGTCATCCATGGTAACCCCGAGGTTCCTGGCAGAGGACGAAGGGGTCACCGTCGCCGATCCCAGGGTGATTGTAATGGAGTTGAATATCCAGAGTATTCAGTGACATCACAATGAGGCACTTTGAAGAACAAGCTGCAGTAGCACATCAAGGCCACATGGTGTCACACTATCCTTGTGCAAAGAACAATAACTGCTCCTTGTCAAAGTCTGAAGGCTGAGAAAATAAATAAACTCACACTGTCTTTGATAAAGCCCCAAAGTGTGACAAACCTTGATTTTGGCATTTGGTTTATCAAAAGTATACTGTTTGTTTTTTATAGTAAAAAAAGGCAAAGTACAGATGAAGTCCACAGCCTTGATTTGAACTGCACCGACCAACGACTACATCAAAACAAATGGTTTGCTATAACACAGTCTTTCTAGTTGACTGCTTGACCAACAGTAGGGTGGGACCTTGAGAAGCCCAGCCTTATGTTGATATACACACCAATCAAACCTGATGAGGCCAGGCGTGAAGAGCACTCTCTGGAGAAACATGGAGAGGTTGACTGGATGTGTGTGGTGTTTGTGTGTTGAAGAGTGTGTGTGTGTGGGATAAAGTGTGTGGTGTGAAGGATGTGTGTGTGTGGAGGATGTGGTGCACACAAACTGGTGTGACCAGCACGGCAGAGACCTCCAGGCCATATCAAGCAGCAAGCTGGAGAGCACAGGGAGAGGAGACAAAGAGAGAGAGCACGCAGGAAACGGAGAGAGAGGGGAGGGGACAAAGAGAGCGAGAGGGCGACGAGCGAGACGAGAGAGCGAGCGAGGAGAGAGCGAGAGAGAGCGCGAGAGAGAGAAAGAAAGAGAAGAGGCAAGAGCGAGAGGGAGGGGAACGCGAGAGAGAGAGAGCGAGAGAGAGAGCGAGAGAGCGAGAGCGAGAGAGCAGAGCGAGAGAGAGCGAGGACGAGAAAGCCAGATGCTCGATATCGATCATCTCTCTCGCTCTCTCTCCTCTCTCTCTCTCTCTCTCTCTCTCTCACTCACTCACTCCTTCACTCTCTCTCTCTTTCTTTTCCCCTCTCTATCATTCTCTCTCTCCCTATCTCACCTCATGTCACCTTTCATTCTCTCTCTCCCTGGGAGCGGGTCCAGATAGTCGCCTCAGAGAGCTGAGATGGAATGGAAACAGTTTTCCCATGTAAGAAAACAATCTGTCAATCTGACAAACTATTTTGAATGTATCTAGAACTAAATACACCACCTCAGCAGACCCACAGTTGTAATACTATATCTTAATGTATTATTTATTGTGTGTCCAGGGTGAAAATCTAATCAAGGAGGCTAATATTTGTCACGGTTAGAGGACCAGTCATCAACCAAGCCCTCTTAAAGCACTCTGAATTATTAAAGAAGACCAAAATGTCATTTGAATAATGTAGTAGCTAGCAGTAACTCAGTCTGACAGTGGAGGATTCTGGGTCAGGATCAGGGGAGTCCCATTGTTACGTCACAGATTTACAGTAGTCTTCATCTCCCTTCCATTGTTACGTCACAGATTTACAGTAGAGTCTTCATCTCCCTTCCATTGTTACGTCACAGATGTACAGTAGAGTCTCCCTCTCCCTTCCATTGTTACATCACAGATTAACAGTAGAGTTTTCCATCTCCCTTCCATTGTTACATCACAGATATACAGTAGAGTCTCCATCTCCCTTCCATGCAAGGTCTTAGGATAGCATGGATCGTCATAAAGGACAACTTTGTGTTTTGACTAAAACATTGTAACAAGTAGTATTAATAACTATTAGTAACTAGTATATGTCAGATGACATACTTCTTTACTTGAACTTGAGTGAAAAGTGTAGTCAGTACTTGTAGTCTTTTTAAACATGACTATCTGTACTTCTACTTCAGTGAATGATGTGTGTACCTTTGCCATATATGTATTCAGTGCACGTGACAAATAAACCTCTTTGACTTCAGTAGGCTTGTTCATTGAGACATGTAAATATGTTCACCTTTGATATGCTGACTGATAGCCCTCTACCTACCCTAATGGTTGATCATATATATATTTGTTTTTTATGCTTTTATGATTTAGATAAGGGAGGCACTTTTTCAATGTTTTATTTTCAGTTGCTAGGGATACCATGCAAAAAAGAGAAGAACCCTGAGATATGTAATCAATACTGATTCATTGGAAGCTAAGGTGCAGCTAAATATGATTTACCGTCAGTGCAAGCCAGGTTTGTGGAGAACCAGCCACGCCTTCCGTCTGACATATCAGGCGCCCAGACTTGAAGTACCTATGAAAGCACAGGGAAGAGAGGGAGGAACTGTGTGCTGTGGGTGTGTGTGTGCTGTGGGTGTGTGTGTGTGTGTGTGTGTGTGTGTGTGTGTGTGTGAGTGAGTGTGTGAGTGTGAGTGTGTGTGTGTGTGTGTGTCATTGTGCTTGGTGTGAGTGTGTCATTGACAGCAGATCAGTAAACACCCAGAACATACTTCAAGCAGGGCGTGTGTGTGTGTGTGTGTGTGTGTTAGTGTGTGCGTGTTTCCCACAGTGTCCGTACTGTGTTTTTTCCCACTCCTACGGTCCCCTAGAATGCGTCCACCTGTCCTACACACAGTCTGACACTGAGAGAGCAGATGGACACACACACACACACACACCCACACTCATACACCCACACCCATACACACACACACACACACACTCACCCACACACATGCACACACACCCACCCACACACACACACACACACTCACACCCCCACACACACACCACACGCACACACACGCACGCACGCACACGCACACACACACACACACACACACACACACACACACACACCCCCACACATAGTAAACAAACCCACGCAAGCACATGAAACCCTCCTGAGCCCTGCTGTTTGCCCTCTGCTACGGACGTTGTTGATTTGTTATAGTAAACCTTTCTACAAAGTCACGGCCTGTAATTCCATCATATTAACCTGGTGGCCAATAGAGCAGCTGTGACAGTAATGCAAAACCCTCAGAGAAAGATAGCGGTCAGCAGGACCAGGGCCGTGCGATCCATACCCAGGTAATACCGGAGGGCCCGATGTGCCGCCCGAATTTTAATCTAAAATCGAACTTGTGCAGATTTCTCCGTTGTCCAGGAGAGGAGGAGGGGCGTGGGGGGTGGAGGGGGGAGGGGGGTGGAGGGGGGTGGAGGGGGAGGGGGAGGGGGGTGGAGGGGGATGGAGGGGGGTGGAGGGGGGTGGAGGGGTCACATCCAGGGCCGACGCTTGTGTTTCTCGTCCCCGAGTGTTTCTTACATTCAGGGGCCGAGGCAGGGAGAAAGGAGAGACTGCGTCAGGTCCAGACAGACGGAGCCTCTCTCCTGAACTCTGGAGCCCCTCTGCCCTCCGAGAGGCACTTGGCCGAGGCGCTGGCCCGCCCGCAGGCTCTGTGTCTGGCTGCTACCATGTCTGCTGACGAAACAGTAACCCCATCCTCCGATGTGAGATCCATCGTCTGGCCCTCTGGGCAATCGGCTCCCTCTCTCCACTCTGAAAGTCCGTTTGTCATTCAGGTCGGGCCAGAAGGATATCTGTGTAGGTGGTATTCAGGAAGCACATCAAAGCTGGTATTTTTAGAGTCGTTAGAACTGCCTTATGGGGTGCTTTTTGGCGAGGGAGATTGTTTTCTGGGGTTTGAATGGATTTCCGTTTGCGTCAAGGCCAGGATAGATCTGATATCTTCACGGAAGAGCACATGAATAATGAATGCTCCACTCACTTTGTGTTTGACCTTGTGTGAGCCGCCTGTCTCTTTAATGGCAAAATACCAGCCAGGGTGTGTCGGAGGATATCACTACACTATCAGTGATCACTGATCAGTCCTGGCCTGGGGCAGATGCCTCTCAGTTAGGAGTTAACTAATGACAGGATGCACAGGTAAAGAAACAGACTCTGCCTCAGCAACATCCAAAAGTCCCGTGAATAGAACCCGTTTATTAATTAAACAGGGAAAACCTGAATGTCGTAAACGCGAGCCGAGTCATAAGTCTCTGTCTGACACACAGCACGAGACGCTACGTGACGCATGATCATGTGACGTATGATCATGTGACGTATGATCATGTGACGTATGATCATGTGACGTATGATCATGTGACGTATGATCATGTGACATACTTATTTCAGGATTTCATCCAAAGCAATGTACACGGGGTACGATTCCTCCCTGCGATCTCTCGATCTGCTGTTTAAACACTCTAACCACTAAGCTTTACCTCACAACTACTGTTAATGGATGATCTCCTCTCGTATTCGGGTCACCGTCAGATCCTGGCCTCAGGTGCCAAGACAGATTACATGATCAATTGTTAATCAGTTTTGAATATTTAATTCAATTATTATGCTTTTGAAGCTATCTCAGTTGAAGGCATTGTCACACAGCACACAGCGTGATGATACCCCAGGTCACACGCCACTGTCAGTGTGCAGAGAACAGCGCTGTGTGACGCTTTACATATATGACCCTTCTGCCCTGTATCCCCCTGTACAGCACAGTCACTAAGCACTCCTTAACTTAACATCTCAGGAGAACGTCAAGATTTCATCCTGCCACTTGGTTACTCACAAAAGCAGCATTATATATGTATGTCACCTCATTCCATCTCATAACCTCGTGCCTGCAACCTTAGATAGTTCCTATTTGCATAGTTAGGGAAGGTAATATGACCTAATGGAAAGGTAAAGGTTGCGTACAGTAGACTGAGGCTAGGTGGTTTTCTGTTCTCTATCATCCGTTCTTTTCACTGGTTGTTCCAAGGCACAGCTGTTTTGTGATCCAGTGTGACCCCTGGTGTACGATTGTGTAAGATTTATAAAAATAGTCTGTCTTTCTTCCTCTGTGACTTCACGCAGACACCAGCTAACACAAAACAAAAAATGAATAAATTGAACACTGTGCTGAAAATGTGGCTTAGAGCGAGAGTGGAGGAGAAAAGGGAGGTAAGGAGAGAAAAAGGGTGTTGGGAGGAGAGAGAGAGAGAAGTGGTGTTGGGAGGAGAGCGAGAGAGAGAGGGCGAGTTGGGAGGAGATAGAGAGAGAGAGAGAGGGCGAGTTGGGAGGGGAGAGAGAGAGAGAGAGGGGCGAGTTGGGAGGAGAGAGAGAGAGAGAGGGCGAGTTGGGAGGAGAGAGAGAGGGCGAGTTGGGAGGAGAGAGAGAGAGAGAGAGGAGACGAGTTGGGAGGACGAGAGAGAGAGGGCGAGTTGGGAGGAGAGAGAGAGAGAGAGGAGGAGCGAGAGGGGAGAGGAGAGAGAGAGGGCGAGTTGGGAGGAGAGAGAGAGGGCGAGTTGGGAGGAGAGAGAGAGAGGGCGAGTTGGGAGGGAGGGAGCTGAGAGTGAGGGCGAGTTGGGAGGAGAGAGAGAGGAGAGGGCGAGTTGGGAGGGGAGAGAGAGAGGGCGAGTTGGGGAGGAGAGAGAGAGAGGGCGAGTTGGGAGGAGAGAGAGAGAGGGCGAGTTGGGAGGGGAGAGAGAGAGGGCGAGTTGGGAGGAGAGAGAGAGAGGGCGAGTTGGGAGGGGAGAGAGAGAGGGCGAGTTGGAAGGAGAGAGAGAGAGGGCGAGTTGGAAGGAGAGAGAGAGAGGGCGAGTTGGGAGGAGAGAGAGAGATAGAGAGAGTGCGAGTTTGGAGGGGAGCGAGAGAGAGAGAGAGAGAGAGGGCGAGTTGGGAGGAGGTACATAAAGGGACATACAGGGACACACAGGGACACACAGGGACACACGAGACATACAGGGACATACAGAGACATACAGGGACACACAGGGACATAGAAAGGCACACCAGGATAAGAATTGTTATCACACATTGATTTTCTTGAATCCTTTCGGGAAAAAGTGGTAGACAGAATCCTACACAAAAATAGACACTAACCACACACCAAAACACCAACCAATTACGACACCAACCAATGATGTGACGTGACT
Organism: Mallotus villosus; assembly: GCA_903064625.1. Lineage (NCBI taxonomy): Eukaryota > Metazoa > Chordata > Actinopteri > Osmeriformes > Salangidae > Mallotus > Mallotus villosus. Next base: position 27,889 of record CAEFZP010000339.1, read on the forward strand.
TAAGGGTACATGTTTAATTGAAGGCACTCATAATACTGTATAATGAATAAAACAGCAAGTTATTATTCTGCTGCTGTGTCCTACAATGTCCAAACATTTACATTTCTTTAATAACTGGTGATTATCTATTCCAGTAAAGTGCTGAATACCCAGTAATTCTCTGACAACGCAGTCAGGCTTATTGCTAACTTACTCACGATATGATTGCAGGTATGGCTTTTTCTTTCATCTTTTGGTAGTATTGTGGTTTTGTATGGATTTTAAGTATTGTTTTATTGTGTTCTATTTACCTATGTACAGCCATGCACTGTCATTGCACATACATTCATTTTGAATAGAATAAATACTAAAGTTACACGATAACCTGTATTGCTTAAATTAAATATTCAGCCGATAACACATACAACAAGGGGTTCCTTATCTCCTAAATCCTTATCTCCTACATCCTCAGTTTCATTTTTTGTTTCTTTTTTTCCCCCCCAGACGTAATATGTAACATGTGCATCAATCAGATTGGTGCACCAAACATGTGCACCAATCAGGTGCCTGGTTTGGCACCGCAGCGAAACATGATTCAACTCACTCTGTGCCCGACGCTAATGTCACATCTCACATCTGTCGATAGCATTCGCTGCAATTAATATAAGATGCATAACTACAGCATGTGAATTTTACATGATCAACACACGTGCATATAGATTGTTGAAGCCGTGCTTTCGGCACTTTCACTTATCCATGCAAGAGTCACAAGTTAAAGAGATAAAGAGATACAGCGTCACAGTTTTGAGGGCAGAGATGTGCAAAGATCTGTCGGTTTAAAGCCATACTTCGCTGCTCAGACAGCATTGAGTACTGATGTAACGGGTATGTAACGAACGTGGTCTTGCAAGCTCCGTCAGAGGTATCTGGCACTGTTCACTCCCACACCAGGGAGATCGCTCCCACCGGGAGTCGAACTCGCCACCTCTGGCTTCCCAAGCGCCACCACTACCAACTACGCCAAAGAAAAGCTAGCCATTCACTGACGCGGGTGGCTCATTAAATACCTGAGGAGTGAGTTTCACCGATACACATCGGCTACACTGACATTCTTATGGTTAACCCAACACCCACCCCAGACTGTGTGCATAGAAGTGATGGTGTGATGGGATGTCTAGTGATAAATAGTGATGGTTTAGTTATGGATAGTGATAGTACATTTAGTGATGACTGTGAAGAATTGTGACAGCATTTATAGTGATGGTATGCATAGTGATGGATAGTGATTGTCTGTATTGTGATGGATAGGGATGGTTATTGTACGTATTCTCTTTTCTTTGACCGACCAGATAATATTGTATTCATAGTTATTGTATTGTATTCTAAAAGGAACATCCAGCATAAAGTATTTTAAGAGTGCAAACATTGTAGTACAGTAAAGTCTTGTTAGTCTTATTATTAAATAATGTTACTTTGTGCCTCTTAAAAGTTGTTTTTGTAACTACTTGATGATGATTGTGTCAGATGCAGAGTGTAGTAATGTGTGTTGTGCAGTGGAGTCGTACAAGCACCATACAGAGTTTACTGATATATATGGAGCAGTAGTCCACTCTGTACTCTTACCCTCGTCCCTGTACACCCTCCCTCCCTCCCTCCCCCTACTCCCTCCCTCCCTCCCTCCCTCCCTCCCTCCCTCCCTCCCTCCCTCCCTCCCTCCCTCCCTCCCTGCCTCCCTCCCTCCGCACATGATGCCACCGTGACTCCCTTTGTCCTTTTGAGGACGGTAAAAGTGCAGACTAAGGTGAAAATGTAGCACGTGTATGATGTTAACTCTGTAGTTGTATCTACATATGTGACTTGTGGCTGCATAGTCAATGGGAATATATTCAGCATAAAGAAGAGAGCTAAATAACTTTGCTACATTACACTGGTTATACTGAGAAAATAAATGCAATTTTTCTGCTGGTTCGAGCTCTGCTAGAAACAGCCCACTCAACCCTCCTGTTTAAGTTAACATAAAATGGAACTATAGTCACTATGTTGTCTTAATTGCACTTTGACACGTCCACATGCATATCAGTTGGGCAGACGATTGCTGCTTTAAGGTTTAGATTGAAATGCAATTATTATAACACTGTTTTTACACGTACGAATGTTTGCTGTGTATAAAATCATACCAATTAACATCGATGTGACTGACGGATATGTTCGGAGGTTTGACGTACGCAGTCCCGTCCCGCCCCTGGCTGTCCTGACGCCTGGAGGATCAGTTCACAACGCTCTTCTCGTTCTGCCAGGTCCCGTTGCTCTTGTTGAGAGACGGAGTGCTGCCGTACTTGTTGGACGAGTCGACCGACTTCTGCGCGTCTTCCGTGGCGATATCCATCACCTGCTTCTCCTCCTGGGCCGTCTCCCGGTGGTAGAAGTAGTTAAAGTTGGAGACGATGACGGGCACGGGCAGGGCGATGGTCAGGACGCCGGCGATGGCGCATAGGGTGCCCACCATCTTGCCCCCTATGGTGATGGGGCACATGTCGCCGTAGCCGACTGTCGTCATGGTCACCACGGCCCACCAGAATCCGTCGGGGATGCTGACGAACTGGGTGTGCGGTTCGTCGACCTCTGCGAAGTAGATGGCACTGGAGAACAGGATCACCCCTATGAAGAGGAAGAAGATGAGCAGGCCCAGCTCTCTCATGCTGGCTTTCAGGGTCTGACCCAGAATCTGAAGCCCCTTGGAGTGGCGGGAGAGTTTGAAGATACGGAAAACTCTCACCAGACGGATGATCCGCAGGATGGCCAGCGACATGTTCTGGCCGGAGTTGATGTCGTCGTCCGGAGTTGTCGCCAATTCCGTCACCAGGGTTACGAAGTAGGGAAAAATGGAGACGATGTCGATGATGTTCATGATGTTGTTGAAGAATTCCCTCTTGCTGGGGCATACCACGAAACGCACCCCCAGCTCGAAGCAGAACCAGATGATGCAGATGGTCTCCACGATGAAGAAGGGGTCGGTGATGTAGGCCAGCACGCTCTTCTGGACGGCGCCGGGGGGCACCAGGGACGCGTTGGTGCCCGGGGCCGGAGGCGGGAAGTAGTCCGGATCGTCGCGGAACTCCGGCAGAGTCTCCAGGCAGAAGATGAAGATGGAGATGACGATGACGAACACGGACACCAAGGCCACGGTGCGGGCGGCGCTGGAGCTCTCGGGGTACTCGAACAGGAGCCAGAACTGCCGGTGAAGATCGTTGGTGGGCAGAAGCACCTCGGGCTCTTTGACGAAACCCTCTTCGTCGCGGAACTGGTTCATGGCTTCGTGTCCCAACTCGTAGAAAACGATCTCGTTGACGAAAACGTCCAAGGGGACGTTGGCCGGTCGTCTGAGTTTACCCCCAGACTGGTAGAAGTAGAGGATACCGTCGAAGCTGGGACGGTTACGGTCAAAGAAATACTCGTTCTTCATCGGGTCGAAGTACCGCATCCGTTTCATCGGATTTCCGAGCAACGTGTCGGGAAACTGAGTCAGGGTGCTCAGCTGAGTCTCGTACTTCATCCCAGAGATGTTGATGAGCACCTTGTGGTTGGGAGTATTCACCACTCGCCGCTTCTCAAACATCTCCTCGTCGTCGCCGCACTCCTTCAGCCGGCTGAAGACACTGTCGGTGGGCGACGTCTCGCTGTTGATCAACAGCTTCAGGTTGGAGATCAGGCTGCTGCAGCTGGAGTGGGCCTTGTTGCTCGCTGTGGGCGGGGTCGAGGGCGAGGTCTCGGGGCCCCTGCGGCCCCTGCTAGGGGACTGTTGGGGGGGTCGTGAGGCGGTTGATGGCCAGGTTCTGGTCCGGGGCCTCGGATGTGGGCGTGGTGGGATACCCCGAGTCGCTGGGGTCCACGTGGATGCCGACGTCATCCACGTTCTCAAAGTTAACCAGCGGTACCTCCATCACCTCTTATGGCAGCTGCAGTCAAGGTTCAGGTCCCGGTGCTTGTCCTGGTCCTGGTCCTGGTCCTTAGCCCGGTGTGGAGAGAGGGAAAGGAGAGGTTGCCACAGCCAGTGTTGCTCTGGAGATCCCGTGAGGGCTTCTTCTGTGCTGGTGTGCATTCAGACCGGCGTGGATCTAACCAGGTATCCTGACTCAGTCCTTTCCTGGTAACCTGAAAATACAGAATGAATAGTTGTGTCAGATTACACTGAATTCTACTGTGTCTCTCTGTCATTGAGGGCAGGCAAGATATTTCCTTGAAATGAGCAGGTTGAGGTGATAATTGATACAAAAACAAATCCCCACTAGAACAGAGTTTTTCTAGGCTTTAAATCTTTCCCGTCTTTCACGCCACGCAGAAACTGTACAACCGTAATTCTTTCTACCGCGGACGCCAACGTTACATTGACACGTCAGATCTGCACTGATCTCAGAACAGGTAAAAATCCAAAGTGGTTGTTAATCTTTCCACTTGTCTGCTTTAGACAGAGTCTGACAACAGGTAACTGTATCCCCTCTGGTGCCTCCTGCAAACTCTGTCTTACTTGACACCGAGGGCCCGAGAAGAGAGAGAGAGAGAATCTCTTGGACCTGTGTCAACTCACGTTGCAGTCTTTGGCAGGTAGGACACAGTTCCTCCATATTCAATTGATCTGAATGAAACGTGAGTTCATATTCATTCATCGTGTCCTGTGCCAAGGACATTGTGGGTAAAAATAGTTTGATCGATTGCGCGTTTAGGGGGGTGGAGTTAAGAAGAATTTATAGATGAATATGAATTAAGTGAGTGTAAACAATAAGGTTCATCAATGTCTGACGGCCAGGGTGTAAAACAAACTTTCTCTATTCAGCATGCAGACATCAGATATTCTTAACTATCTTAACTATCAGGATCACTATCGGTTACCGTTCATGTTTCATCAAAGGATTATCAAGGTTTAAATAATGTTTTCAAGCTGTTCCTAAGACAAGCTACAATGCAAAATATCTACAAACAACAACAACATTGTTGTTCCTTCAGACAATCAAAACAATCCACATCACCCTAACCCCGCCGATAGCAACAACAACAACACAACAAACCCTAAACACTCACCTGAACACACACACCAACACAGGCCAGACACAGAGAACAAGTGTGCGCGTGCTAAGACAGTTTTCAGGAGCCGGCTTTGTGGGCTGCAGATGTTGGAACACTCACCGGAGCGGTCCCAAGGTTACCAAGGTTACAGCGGACTGAGAGGAGCCCAGGTGTTCAGCTGCAGTCTGCGTCCTGAGCGCTGTCCTCCTCTGCTCGCCAGCGACACAACCTGGAGGTCTGCCTGACTCCGGCGCTATAAAAGATCCCACAGGGTAATCTTACACCTGATCCGAAAGCAGAGACGCCATCAGGGACACACGCACACACACTCTCTCCCTCCCTCTCTCTGCCCTCCCGCTCTCTCTCACACACACACACACACGCGCCCGCGCTCGCGCACACACACTCGCGCGCCCGCCCGCGCGCTCCCGCTCACACAAACACACACACACACACGCGCCCGCGCGCGCTCACACACACTCTCGCTCGCTCTCCTCGCGCGGCACACACACTACCACACACACAAACACTCTCCCGCTCGTCGCTCGCCGCGCTCGCGCGCGCGCGCACACACACACACACACCCTCTCACTCTCGCTCTCTCGCGCGCGCTCGCTCTCTCTCTCGTCGCACACACGCACCACACACACACACACGCGCCCTCGCTCCACACACACTCTCCCCTCTCTCGCGCTCGCGCGCTCCTCGCTCTCTCTCGCGCGGCGCATCGCGACGTGGCTCGCGCTCGCTCGCGCTCGCGCGAGCGCGCTCGCGCGCTCTCTTCTCTCTCTCACACAACACACACACACACACACACACACAGTCCCGCGCTCAGGCGCTATCCACACACTCACCCACTCGCTCTCTCTCTCTCGTCTCTCTCACACACATACTTACACATGGAATAAAACAATACACACATGCGTGTCCACACCCACTCTGCGTCTTCCTCTGTGGTACACGTTGGGGTCCCCCCTCTCTGTGTATGGTGGTCCTCCGGCCGGGCAGCGCTCAGCGGGCTGGTGGGGGACGGGTGCTGACGGCCAGGATGCTCCAGGAGAGGACAGGTGCTGATGGTCAGGATGATCCAGGAGAGGACAGGTGCTGATGGTCAGGATGATCCAGGAGAGGACAGGTGCTGATGGTCAGGATGATCCAGGAGAGGACAGGTGCTGATGGTCAGGATGATCAGGAGAGGACAGGTGCTGATGGTCAGGATGATCCAGGGAGAGGACAGGTGCTGATGGTCAGGATGATCTAGGAGAGGACAGGTGTGATGGTCAGGATGATCCAGGAGAGGACAGGTGTGATGGTCAGGATGCTCCAGGAGAGGACAGGTGCTGACGGTCAGGATGATCCAGGAGAGGACAGGTGCTGATGGTCAGGATGATCCAGGAGAGGACAGGTACTGATGGTCAGGATGATCCAGGAGAGGACGGGTGTCTGATGGTCAGGATGATCCAGGAGAGGACGGGTGCTGATGGTCAGGATGCTCCAGGAGAGGACAGGTGCTGATGGTCAGGATGCTCCAGGAGAGGACAGGTGCTGATGGTCAGGATGATCCAGGAGAGGACGGGTGCTGATGGTCAGGATGATCCAGGAGAGGACAGGTACTGATGGTCAGGATGATCCAGGAGAGGACGGGTGCTGATGGTCAGGATGATCCAGGAGAGGACAGGTGCTGACGGTCAGGATGCTCCAGGAGATCCCCCCAGCGCCAGAGCCAGAGCAGCGGTTTGAGGCGGCCGGGAGGAGAGGACAGTTGTCTCACCCTTGCGACTGCAGAGTAAGCAAACGGAGGATAACATCCACCTCACCTTGGGATGCCCCCCCCCTCCCCTTCCTTCCACTCCACTCCCACCCCCTCCATCCCCCCTCTTCCTCTCTGGGCTCCACACACTACAACTACACACCCACCTACACGTACACACACACACCCACCTACACGTACACACACATACACACGCACATCTACACACACACACCCATACACACACACTTGGATGTCAGCCTGGTGTCTCAATTGTGACGCACGACCCTGAAACCTATCCTGGATCCCACACACCACACACACACACACACACACACACACACACACACACACACACACACACACACACACACACATACAGGCCTTCTGGCTGTTGATGTGTGCCCTTTGACCTTGCAGCGTGACTGGGCGATTACGGATAGATTCAGCCATGCAGGTGTTTGTAAGTCTGAGTGTGTCGACATTTACATTTTAACAAACAAAGCAATAGGTCAGATATCTATTCCTGCCAGCTGAAATATCTGTGTCTCCAAGGTGACAGGGGGGAAACTAGATGTTCTGGCCGGAGGTGCTGAGAATGGATTTCCTGTAGATCTTCTTCTCCCAGATGACCTGCCCGTACTTCAGTCCTCCTGGTGTTACTGCCAGCTGCCGTGCCAACTACAAACGCTTTTGTCAAATGAACAACATGGCCGCCTGTCAGGAACCATAGCAGCGCTGGAAGGATCATCTATTCCATGGGCGATCCATACGTCCATTTATCTATCTGTCTGTCTTTCTTTCTTTCTATTCATCTATCCGTCCATCCATTTCTCAGTCTTTGCTGATCTCTTTGAAATAATAACATTCCTAATATATATACCTAATCTATAGAGAGTGTTTGATTAATAATCCCTCTGGTGCCCCCTAAGAAGGACAGCCTAGTGGCATGGCTGGAGGACTCTCACGTTACACAACAGAGAGAGAGACACTCTTCTGCAGTCAGTCCTCTCATCTATCTCTCCTCTACTCTTTCTCCCTTCTTCTCTGCCACAGTTTGAAGTCACGGTCCTCTGGTGATACTCTGCTGTGCCGTGCTGTGCCGTAGTGCGTTGTGCTATTCTGCTGTGCTGTGTGGTGTGCAGGGTAAGCATGAACACAACTACTGCAGGTGTCTGGAGTTCATAGCATCAAGGTCACTCAGCACACACACACACACACACAGCATTGACACACATGTATACAAACACACACACACACACACACACAGCATGACACACATGTATACAAACACACACACACACACCACACACAGCATGACACACATGTATACAAACACACACACACACACACACACAGCATGACACACATGTATACAAACACACACACACACACACACAGCATGACACACATGTATACAAACACACACACACACACACACAGCATGACACACATGTATACAAACACACACACACACACAGCATGACACACATGTATACAAACACACACACACACACACACACAGCATGACACACATGTATACAAACACACACACACACACAGCATGACACACATGTATACAAACACAACACACACACACACAGCATGACACACATGTATACAAACACACACACACACACACACACAGCATGACACACATGTACACAAACACACACACCGCCCACCTTCTTCCCCACAGGGAGCTGATGTTGCACGGCCTGCAGTGTCTTAGCATGTCATTACTGAGAGAAACCGCAGGACTGCCTGTCACTTTAACACCGCAGACATGAATACAGAGAGAGAGAGAGAGAGGAGAGGGGGAAGAGAGAGAGAGACAAAAAGACAGAAAAAGGGAGGGAGGGAAAGAGAGTGGCCGAGAGACAAAAGAAAGAGAGAGAGAATCAGGTGTCTAATCAATCCATCCGCTGCACAGTCATTTGTGATAGAGGAGCGTGAAGGAAAGAGTGAAGGACAGAAGGAGGGAGAGAGGGAGGGAGGGAGGGTGAGAGGGAGGGAGGGAGGGAGGGGAGGGAGGGGAGGGTGGGAGGGAGGCGCTGTGCGGTAAACTTCTGCTGCAGTGCTACTCTCTCCCAAGTCTCTCATGACAATATCACAACGTGTTACGGTGTGTGTGTGTACGTGTGTGTGTGGTGTGTTAGGGTGTGGTGTGTGTATCGTGGGTGTGTGTGTCGGTGTGTGTAGGTGTAGGTGTGTGTGTTAGGGTGTGTGTAGGTGTAGGCGTGTGTGTGTATCTGTGTGTAGGTGTGTGTGTGAGGGTGTGTGTAGGTGTAGGTGTGTGTGTGTATCTGTGTGTAGGTGTGTGTGTAAGGGTGTGTGTAGGTGTAGGTTGTGTGTGTGTATCTGTGTGTAGGTGTGTGTGCTAGGGTGTGTGTGTAGGTTGTGTGTGTAGGTGTAGGTGTGTGTTTAGGGTGTGTGTGTATCTGTGTGTAGGTGTGTGTGTATAGGTGTATGTGTGTGTGTTTGTACAGACAGACACATGATCCACGCGTCCTGCATGCTCACCTGAGGCGAACCTCAAGAATCTGCAATATCAAGTTAGGTACAACTAACTGTTTCTTCCCACAATTCTTTAGTATTACAGTGGTGCGCTGTAATACTAAAGAATACATTGCACATGAAGCCACAAAAAACATTTACGTGCCACAGAACAAGATTGCCGACGGCATATTAGCCCGTCTACGAAAACGATACGTCCATCTTTTCAGTACAGTCTACGTCGTCGCTCCAAACAATTCTATAATGTGCACATCTATGGCCTAGTCCTTTTATGCAGCAAACCTCAAAAGAGATTATGTTTCTGTCTCTGTATCGGTGTTGAACAAACCTATATACACAACACACAGATCCAGAAGCAGGATGGGAAATGAGTTGTAATTGAAGCAGAAGTATCATATGGCCCCACATCAACTAGAAACCCTATCTAAACAGACCATCATAGACATTACTAGAAACCCTATCTAAACAGCCTATCATAGATCCAACCACTAAGGCTGACAGGTTCTCAGAGGGTCATGTCTGGCTGCTTGCCCTAGTTATTCCATACAGGTAATCCTAGAGTTTGGTCCCCGCCAGCATCTCAGTCTAGTAATTCTATATCTGGGGTTCCCTTCTATTCCCTCGGAAACAGAGTAGGTGAGGGTTTAGAGGTCGGGG
>CAEFZP010000340.1:0-2500 GCA_903064625.1 Mallotus villosus
GAGAGAGAGAGAAAGAGATAGGAGAGCAGCGCGAGATACGCCTATAGTATAGATCTATACTCTATGCTATATATCTAGATAGGATCGAGATAGAGCTGCGATGATAGCACACCTGCAGAGGTAGACAACAACCGTACCGACTTCTCAGGACTCCCCAGGACCCTCTCCCCGGTGTTTTCCCTCTATCTCTGTGCTTGCTGGAGTCATTGACAGCGCGTCATCTCCACTGGTGCCCAGAACAGCCTGGCCCGGATTCCGTCTGTCCCCACGCCCACACCAGCACCTCTCTCTACGTCCCCCACAGCCAGCCTCCTCTCTCTGTCCCCCACAGCCAGCCTCCTCTCCCTCTCCGTCTCCAACAACCATCCTCCTCTTTCTGTCTGTCCCCACAGCCAGCCTCCTCTCTCTGTCCCACAGCCCGCCTCCTCTCTCTCTGTCCCCACAGCCAGCCCCTCTCCTCTGCCCCCCAACATCCCCCCTCCTCTCTTCTCTGTCCCCACAATCCAGCCTCCTCTCTCTGTCCCCACAGCCATCCTCCCTCTCCTGTCCCCACAGCCAGCCTCCTCTCTCTCTGTCCCCCACAGCCAGCCTCCTCTCTCTCTGTCCCCACAGCCAGCCTCCTCTCTCTCTGTCCCCACAGCCAGCCTCCTCTCTCTCTGTCCCCACAGCCAGCCTCCTCTCTCTCTGTCCCCACAGCCAGCCCTCCTCTCTCTCTGTCCCCCACAGCCAGCCTCCTCTCTCTCTGTCCCCACAGCCAGCCTCCTCTCTCTCTGTCCCCACAGCCAGCCTCCTCTCTCTCTGTCCCCACAGCCAGCCTCCTCTCTCTGTCCCCACAGCCAGCCTCCTCTCTCTGTCCCCACAGCCAGCCTCCCTCTCTCTGTCCCCACAGCCAGCCTCCTCTCTCTCTGTCCCCACAGCCAGCCTCCTCTCTCTCTGTCCCCACAGCCAGCCTCCTCTCTCTGTCCCCACAGCCAGCCTCCTCTCTCTGTCCCCACAGCCAGCCTCCTCTCTCTGTCCCCACAGCCAGCCTCCTCTCTCTCTGTCCCCACAGCCAGCCTCCTCTCTCTGTCCCCACATCCTCTCTCTCTGTCCCCACAGCCAGCCTCCTCTCTCTCTGTCCCCACAGCCAGCCTCCACTCTCTCTGTCCCCACAGCCAGCCTCCTCTCTCTGTCCCCACAGCCAGCCTCCTCTCTCTGTCCCCACAGCCAGCCTCCTCTCTCTCGTCTGTCCCCACAGCCAGAGCCCACTGCGGACCCCCGACCACCAGACACAGCCTCTCATCTCTCTCTTTTCTCTCTCTTCTCATTCATGATTCTGTCCTTCTGGAAACAGAACACCTGCTTGCCTTGGGCATCTGTTAGCTGTTAACTCTCCTCTCTCCTCTTCCTCTCTCCCTCTCCTTCACTTTCTCTCCCCCTCTGGCGCAGAACAACAGCCCGAAACAACAGATAACAATCAGACAGAGAAACTGTTCACAGAACACCTCCCCCCCCCCTCCCTCTCTCTAGCTTTCAGCCTGATTTCAACCATGATGAGATCAATGGTCCTGGTGGGAAATCCAATTATGGGGCGGACCACGACCAGCAGCAGAGCTGATCTATAATTAGTTAACGGTGAGGCTGTTCAGAGTGTGGACCAGGCGGCCCACGTTCATTAACAGCTTTAATCGAGGCCAAAGATCTGAAGCGTCACTAGACGTAAAGATCTCCTTTATGAACACCGACAGGTAGAACAGACAGGAGTTAAAAGGTGCCATTCAGCCTCCACCTGCGTCCTGCTTCACCAGAGACCAGCAGGAGAGTAACTCTGTCCCCAGCCTCCACACAGCTCAGGAGGTAACAGACTCTGTCCCCGGCCTCCACACACAGCAGGAGGTAACAGACTCTGTCCCCAGCCTCCACACACAGCAGGAGGTAACAGACTCTGTCCCCGGCCTCCACACACAGCAGGAGGTAACAGACTCTGTCCCCGGCCTCCACACAGCTCAGGAGGTAACAGACTCTGTCCCCGGCCTCCACACACAGCAGGAGGTAACAGACTCTGTCCCCGGCCTCCACACACAGCAGGAGGTAACAGACTCTGTCCCCGGCCTCTGTCCCCAGCCTCCACACAGCCCAGGTGCATTATTCATGTCCAGTTGTGCTAACGTGAAGGTCTGCCATGAGGACGGAGCAGCAGCAGCAGCAGCACAGGGACGCCCCAGGCTCGTGGATATTTGATGAGGACGTGAAGGGCTGGGCGTCATTAGGAAGAGGGTGTGTGTGTGTGTGTGTGTGTGTGTACACCCTCCGTGTTGGGAGGACGATGCCCATGTGTGTGGACCACACACACTTATTGACCCTGACTGACTGACTGACTGACTGTCTGTCTGCCTGTCTGCCTGTCTGCCTGTCTGTCTGCCTGTCTGCCTGTCTGTCTGTCTGTCTGTCTGTCTGTCTGTCTGTCTGTCTGTCTGTCTGTCTGCCTGCCGGTCTGTCCGCCTGCCTGTCTCACACCAGA
>CAEFZP010000340.1:7500-65000 GCA_903064625.1 Mallotus villosus
ACACCTTCAGCTAGCACAGACAAGCTAGCACACACAAGCTAGCACACACGCCTTCCACCAAACCTCTCTGCTTGTGAGGGTGCGGTACACCGTAAGGTACGGGGCTCTAGGCGGCAAGTTTCCATTCTGCCTGTCGAGAACTAAACAGTAAACAGAGCACGAGGGCGGGGTGAGGCAGGGTGAGGCAGGGTGAGGCTGGCAGGGCAGGCTGGGCAGGGTGAGGCTGACGGGGCAGGGTGAGGCAGGCTGGGCAGGGCGAGGCAGGGTGAGGCAGGGTGAGGCAGGCAGGGTGAGACTGGCAGGGCGAGGCAGGGTGAGGCAGGCTGGCTTGAGAACATGGTACAGTAGGACCCCGCTCTAAGACATGTGGCTTAGTCCATGTGGCGGATGTTGGTTTTGCTGATGAGGGAGGGAGGGTTAACCCCAGTCCACCGCAGGATATGAATAGAGCCGGGGCAGCACTGCCTCACGCTCATCTCAGCCAGCCGGGGCAGACAGACAGGCAGACAGACAGACAGACAGACAGACAGACAGACAGACAGACAGACAGCAGGCAGGCAGGCAGACAGACAGACAGACAGGCAGACAGGCAGGGCAGGCAGGCAGGCAGGCAGGCAGGCAGGCAGGCAGGCAGGCAGGCAGACAGACGCACATCATCACACACCAGCGGAGCAGTCTGTCACTTTAGCCTCGTTGCTAGGTTACCACATTCCCGGGCACACTAGTTCCTCTGGGCCGAGGAGGAGGGCTTCTCAGGGTCTGGGGAACGGCGAGGAGGAGGTGACGCAGGCACCACGGCTGAGCCAATCACGATTGAGGACGAGGCACTAGGGACGCTTGGGTGCTGTGTGTGTGTATGTGGGCATGTGTGTGTGTGTGGACGTGTGTGAGGGCATGAGTGTGTGTGTGGGGTGGGGCTCTGTGTGTGGGGGCTGTGAGTGTGTGTGTGAGTGTGTGTGTGTGGGCGTGTGTGAGGGCATGAGTGTGTGTGTGGGGTGGGGCTCTGTGTGTGGGGGCTGTGAGTGTGTGGGTGGGGGCTCTGTGTGTGGGGGCTGTGTGTGGTGTGTGGGGGGGGCTGTGTGTGTGGGGGCTCTGTGTGTGTGTGTGGGGTGGGGCTCTGTGTGTGTGGGGGGACTCTGTGTGTGGGGGCTGTGTGTGTGTGTGTGTGAGTGCATGTGTGTGGGCGTGTGTGTTGAAGTCCCCGTCAGTGAGTTAGGATGTGTGGGTATGATCTCGCTTCCGACGCGTGTCATCTGCTCAGGCTCTAGAAGAGGACACGGTCCAGCTGTGTGTCCTCAGTCGACCTGTGCTGCAGCTACAGACACAAGCCCAGACCAGGCTGTGTCCTCAGGCAGCCTGTGATGCAGCTACACAGATACACTGGATCCTGCTCTGATGCAGCTCCTACACACTGGATCCTGCAGCTCCTACACACTGGATCCTGCTCTGATGCAGCTCCTACACACTGGATCCTGCTCTGATGCAGTTCCTACACACTGGATCCTGCTCTGATGCAGCTCCTACACACTGGATCCTGCTCTGATGCAGCTCCTACACACTGGATCCTGCTCCGCTGCAGCTCCTACACACTGGATCCTGCTCTGATGCAGCTCCTACACACTGGATCCTGCTCTGATGCAGCTCCTACACACTGGATCCTGCTCTGATGTAGCTCCTACACACTGGATCCTGCTCTGATGCAGCTCCTACACACTGGATCCTGCTCCGATGCAGCTCCTACACACTGGATCCTGCTCCGATGCAGCTCCTACACACTGGATCCTGCTCCGCTGCAGCTCCTACACACTGGATCCTGCTCCGCTGCAGCTCCTACACACTGGATCCTGCTCCGCTGCAGCTCCTACACACTGGATCCTGCAGCTCCTACACACTGGATCCTGCTCTGATGCAGCTCCTACACACTGGATCCTGCTCTGATTAGGGAGGATTACTTTACGCTCCATGTTTTGTGTCTTCGCAGGCTCAGGCAGTGGGTGTTCGGCAGTGTGAGTAAAGGTATGCGTGTGGTGTCCTGTGTGCTGGAATGAACCTGGGATTTAATACTCTGACACAGGAAGTCATAAACTCAGCAGCATCTATTTTGTTAGAGGACAACTTCCAATAAGGTCAGGCCTGTTAACCACCAGAGACAAACTTGTTATTTATTTACAGCTCAAACCAGTCAAAAGGATTATTCTCAGATACCGGATGCTGTAAAAGACCCTAACACCGTACCTACCACGTTATGAAAGCCTCCCTAACACCGTACCTACCACGTTATGAAAGCCTCCCTAACACCGTACCTCCCACGTTATGAAAGCATGAGACGCCTCCTGTTGGTTCTGGGTTGGACAGGCAGGTTTACTTCCTCTCCTTCTGTGCTAGCAGCCTTCTAGCAGGCCTGTGGCAAGGCAGGTGGGACCAATTAAGACCAATCCACAGATGTCTGAGTGTGTTTAAGTACCACAGTACAACTTTTCGAATGTCACAACAACGGCGAAAACAACTTCTGGTCGACTAGATAGGCTTGAGACTTTCCCTCTAATGGAGGAATCATGAAATAAGGACGTTCAGCACATAAATACAGCTTTACAAAGAGGATCTTGAGCTGTTAAGACCGGCACACAGACGCACGCCAGAGAGGCTCCGGATTAACATCCATGTCAGACTCGGCTGCATGTGGCGAAAAAAAAATGCTTTTAATTTCCTCGTCCAGATTGTCCTGTGTGGAGGCTGGAAGCAAACGGCACGCAGAGTTAAAAGGCGACCTCAAGGACCTCTTCACCAGCTCGAGCACCCGCCGAGCGTAAGCACTGCCACGTGGGCACGCGCGGAGAGACTCTGGAGGCAAGCTGTGCCCACTTAGCGTCACAAGCTCTGCCAAGAGCGTTCAGACAGTACTGAGTCCTGCTCATGCCAATCCACCAAATGACCATTCATGTCATGTTAAATGTATCAGCTGGTACTGCGTATGGATTCACTAAAAAACAGCTTAGATCCCAGTGAGGTCATTTTAAGGAACACAACAGGAAGTGAGGCGCGCAGTTACCGATTTCGAAGATTCCGTGGAAACGAATCCTTCTTCGAAACTACCAGAGTCACAGTTAAGTAAGAAAATGTATGATTCAGAATGTTCAGGCTCCCTGACATGATTGTGAAATGATTTGGTCACCGTCGTGTTCACCCAGACGCCAGCCAGCGTGTGGGGGCCAGGGTGCAGGAGCCAGGGTGCGGGAGCCAGGGTGTGGGGGCCAGGGTGTGGGGGCCAGGGTGTGGGGTCAGTGGGTCTGAACCACCACCAACCCAAACATGTGGCAGACTCGCACAATCTGTAAACCCTAACAGAGAAAGCATGGAGGCTCCCTGCAGCTAGAGGCAACACGCAGAACTTCAAAGGGCCTCTACTAGTGTTTTAGCACCAGCCACAGCTCCAAACGTCCCCCCCGCCCCTTCAAAAGGAGGGAACTCTAAATCAAGCTGAAGACGATGTAAATCAGTGACCAGAAGGGGGGTTCACGGTCCGTCTGGAGGGCCTCCTGCTTCTGTGTGGAGAGGACGGCCATCTTGACTGGGTGGGTGAAGATTAGGCTCATTTGCACCCTGGACGTGTTTCCATGCAGGGGTGTCGGGGGTGGCAGCAGGCTCCGGAGAAAGAGGCCATTGTCACCGTGCGTCCAGCCGTGCTCAGCCTAAGCCCCCTCCATGTGTGAAGCCCTTAGACAGCGTCAGTCTGAACTGAGGCCTTCCCCGCTCCTCTGACAATATACCTGTCACGCCTCTCATCGAGGGGCCGCACTAAGTCTCGCCGCTCCCGTCAGAGAAGACGGCTGCCATTGTTCCTCGCCCTCAGATTCAAGCATTGCTGCCTTTTTTCCACGTTGGCCAATAAAAATGAGCGCAGAGTGACGCACGTTCTGTTTGTTAGGGCCATATGGCAGCTTGTAGCCGCTGCTCTCATGCACAGACATAAGTTACCCTGCATGAGTGAGCTGCCTGGCACCCCGCAGCAGAGAGACTGTCAGAGGTCAGAGAGACTGTCAGAGGGCTGGTTATCTGTGTTATAGAGACTGTCACAGGTCAGAGAGACTGTCAGAGGGCTGGTTATCTGTGTTATAGAGACTGTCACAGGTCAGAGAGACTGTCAGAGGTCAGAGAGACTGTCAGAGGGCTGGTTATCTGTGTTATAGAGACTGTCACAGGTCAGAGAGACTGTCAGAGGTCAGAGAGACTGTCAGAGGGCTGGTTATCTGTGTTATAGAGACTGTCACAGGTCAGAGAGACTGTCAGAGGGCTGGTTATCTGTGTTATAGAGACTGTCACAGGTCAGAGAGACTGTCAGAGGTCAGAGAGACTGTCAGAGGGCTGGTTATCTGTGTTATAGAGACTGTCACAGGTCAGAGAGACTGTCAGAGGGCTGGTTATCTGTGTTATAGAGACTGTCACAGGTCAGAGAGACTGTCAGAGGGCTGGTTATCTGTGTTATAGAGACTGTCACAGGTCAGAGAGACTGTCAGAGGCTGCTCTACTCTAGAGGGTTGGTTATCAGTGTTATAGAGGGGGATGGGTGGTGGGCAGGGGGGCCTTGGTAAGCTCTGTGCTGTGGAGTCAGCAAGACAGGGTGGGGGTCATGGTAACATCGACATACGGGAGTCCCCTCTCTCCCCTCACACGAGAGAACGTGCCACATCCTGTAGCATCGCTAACATCACAGTGAGCCCCGCGCACCGGCACACTTCTTTCTTCCTCTCTTCTCCACCCACTGTTTGCATGAAGGTGAGAACACCGTGTCCCGCCAGACACACAGAGCAGTAGGGCTGTGTGTGTGTGTGTGTGTGTGTGTGTGTGTGTGTGTGTGTGAAGACATCACTAGGGAGGGATAATACTAGGCTGCAGAGACACGCAAGGTGGAGAAACGGACGTTTTCAGTTCCTCGTTGATGCTTCTCATTGGCTAAGGTGTCACGCTCCACTGAGACCTGTGGCCTGTACTCCAGCGGTGACTGAGCCCGTGGCGTGGGGAAGCAGAGAGGAAACAGGCAGTCGGGCTGGCTGACCGGGGGCGTTCGAGAGGGCGGAGGGAGCTCAGAAGGAGCCAGACACCAGGTCTGAGGTGGCTCTGTCCCACCACAGACCGGCTGCTGCTCACCCTCACCTGGAGCCCAGCGATTGGTTGTCGCAAAAGAGAGCAGTGTCTTCGCCTGTATACTACTGATTAAAAAACATCCTGTATTCTAGAGAGATAGCGCATCCAGCACCTCATTGCTTATGTCCGCTGTGACAAATAGCTTCATTAGGAGGGCAGGGAGACAGAACAGGGTATGGGAAGAAGGCCAACACATGTGTTTATATATATATAATGCAGCGAAAACAGGTTGGTTAGCTTCAAGCAAACACAGCCCAGATATGATCGTGCAGCAACATCAGAATCCCACTTCCTCTGACATTTGAGAAACTAGTTCAAAGCCCCACACAGTCTCCGCTCTTACAGAGTGTGTAAGAGAGGGAGAGAGAGCACCTGTTTATGTGAGCATAATAGTATGTAGATATGAAGGACATTTTATATTCAAGGCCCGGAAATATAACAATGCTAACTGTACAACGTTTGAGTATTCATGAATAAATGCCAGACATTCCAAACATTCCAGGAAAAAGGGAGAGTTCTTGACATTAAACAACTCATGGAATCAGTCAGTCATTTTCAAGTCTCGTCCTCCACTATCTCTCCCACGCACACACAAGCTAACTGTGTGTGTTGTTCCACTGAGAGAGCGACAGAGAGGGGGTGGGGGGGGGGAGGGGGGAGGGGGGAGGTCGTGGTTCGTGGAGAACCTCACCACCACGGAGCTCTCTATCCGAGCTGCGATGACTAACCTGCCGTTCTGAACCGCCTCGTGGACGTGTTCTCCCCTCACCCTGAGTCAGCGGAAACTCACCGCGGCACCTCGCCTCGCGGCCCTGCGCCTCCTTCAGGTGACACAGGAGCCATCAGAGCTAGCCCCGCGGCTAACTACGAGCCTGTCTGGTGCCATGTGCCGAATGAGTCAGGATAGACCACAGAGGAGAGCGGAGGACAAGCTGTGTGTAATGCTGCATAATGTATGCGCAGGCAATGAATGCTGAATACCCAGCTGCCTCCACATTACTGGATGAAGCCCTTGTGTGCACTAACCCCTTTCCACTGACACTGTTGAGGAATTTTGACTTTGAGGGGGGGGAAAAAAATCTATTTTTCCATTTAAAGACGTGTCATACATTTCTCCGCCAGCAGTTTCCGTTAAAGGTCCCTTTTGTCCACAGGACAGGCTGTGACTCCAGGCTGTGACTCGTCTCTTCAACAGGAGGGAGCTGCTGTCTCTGACAGGGACACGCATGGACCGCCCTCCCTCACGCTCACAGCAACAAGGGAGCGGAAGAGAGAGAGACACTGTGCTGCAGCAGGAGGGAGGAGAGAGGTTGCTGTAGAGCAGGAGGGAGGAGAGAGGGTGCTGTAGAGCGGGAGAGAGAGGGTGCTGTAGAGCAGGGAGGAGAGAGGGTGCAGTAGAGCAGGAGGAGAGAGGGTGCAGTAGAGCAGGGGGGAGAGAGGGTGCTGTAGAGCAGGGAGGAGAGAGGGTGCTGTAGAGCAGGGGGGAGAGAGGGTGCTGTAGAGCAGGGGGGAGAGAGGGTGCTGTAGAGCAGGGGGGGAGAGAGGGTGCTGTAGAGCAGGGGGGGAGAGAGGGTGCTGTAGAGCAGGGGGGAGAGAGGGTGCTGTAGAGCAGGGAGGAGAGAGGGTGCTGTAGAGCAGGGAGGAGAGAGGGTGCTGTAGAGCAGGGAGGAGAGAGGGTGCTGTAGAGCAGGGAGGAGAGAGGGTGCTGTAGAGCAGGAGGAGAGAGAGGGCAGTAGAGCAGGGAGGAGAGGGTGCTGTAGAGCAGGGAGGAGAGAGGGGTGCTGTAGAGCAGGGAGGAGAGAGGGTGCTGTAGAACAGGGAGGAGAGAGGGTGCTGTAGAGCAGGGAGGAGAGAGAGGGCTGTAGAGCAGGGAGGAGAGAGAGGGCTGTAGAGCAGGGAGGAGAGAGGGTGCTGTAGAGCAGGGAGGAGAGAGGGTGCTGTAGAGCAGGGAGGAGAGAGGGCTGTAGAGCAGGAGGAGAGAGGATGCTGTAGAGCAGGGAGGAGAGAGGGTGCTGTAGAGCAGGGAGGAGAGAGGGTGCTGTAGAGCAGGGAGGAGAGAGGGTGTAGAGCAGGGAGGAGAGAGGGCTGTAGAGCAGGGAGGAGAGAGGGTGCTGTAGAGCAGGGAGGAGAGAGGGCTGTAGAGCAGGGAGAGAGGGTGCTGTAGAGCAGGGGGGAGAGGGTGCTGTAGAGCAGGGGGGAGAGAGGGTGCTGTAGAGCAGGGGGGAGAGAGGGTGCTGTAGAGCAGGGAGGAGAGAGGGTGCTGTAGAGCAGGGAGGAGAGAGGGTGCTGTAGAGCAGGGGGAGAGAGGGGTGTAGAGCAGGGAGGAGAGAGGGTGTAGAGCAGGGAGAGAGAGGGTGTAGAGCAGGGAGGAGAGAGGGTGCTGTAGAGCAGGGAGGAGAGAGGGTGCTGTAGAACAGGGAGGAGAGGGGGTGTAGAGCAGGGAGGAGAGAGGGTGCTGTAGAGCAGGGGGGAGAGAGGGCTGTAGAGCAGGGAGGAGAGAGGGTGCTGTAGAGCAGGGAGGAGAGAGGGTGCTGTAGAGCAGGGAGGAGAGAGGGTGCTGTAGAGCAGGGAGGAGAGAGGGTGTGTAGAGCAGGGAGGAGAGAGGGTGCTGTAGAGCAGGGAGAGAGGGTGCTGTAGAGCAGGGAGGAGAGAGGGCTGTAGAGCAGGGAGGAGAGAGGGTGTAGAGCAGGGAGGAGAGAGAGGGCTGTAGAGCAGGGAGGAGAGAGGGTGCTGTAGAGCAGGGAGGAGAGAGGGTGCTGTAGAGCAGGGAGGAGAGAGGGTGCTGTAGAGCAGGGAGGAGAGAGGGTGCTGTAGAGCAGGGAGGAGAGAGGGTGCTGTAGAGCAGGGAGAGAGGGTGCTGTAGAGCAGGGAGGAGAGAGGGTGTAGAGCAGGGAGGAGAGAGGGTGCAGAGCAGGAGGAGAGAGGGTGCTGTAGAGCAGGGAGGAGAGAGGGTGCTGTAGAGCAGGGAGGAGAGAGGGTGCTGTAGAGCAGGGAGGAGAGAGGGTGCTGTAGAGCAGGGAGAGAGGGTGCTGTAGAGCAGGGAGGAGAGAGGGTGCAGAACAGGAGGAGAGAGGGTTCTGTAGAGCAGGGAGGAGAGAGGGTGCTGTAGAGCAGGGGGGAGAGAGGGTGCTGTAGAGCAGGGAGGAGAGAGGGTGCTGTAGAGCAGGGGGGAGAGAGGGTGCTGTAGAGCAGGGGGGAGAGAGGGTGCTGTAGAGCAGGGAGGAGAGAGGGTGCTGTAGAGCAGGGAGGAGAGAGGGTGCTGTAGAGCAGGGGGGAGAGAGGGTGCTGTAGAGCAGGGGGGAGAGAGGGTGCTGTAGAGCAGGGAGGAGAGAGGGTGTAGAGCAGGAGGAGAGAGGGTGTAGAGCAGGGAGGAGAGAGGGTGCAGTAGAGCAGGGAGAGAGGATGCTGTAGAGCAGGGAGGAGAGAGGGTGTAGTAGAGCAGGGAGGAGAGAGGGTGCTGTAGAGCAGGGAGGAGAGAGGGTGCAGTAGAGCAGGGAGGAGAGAGGGTGCTGTAGAGCAGGGAGGAGAGAGGGTGCAGTAGAGCAGGGAGAGAGGATGCTGTAGAGCAGGGAGGAGAGAGGGTGCAGTAGAGCAGGGAGGAGAGAGGGGTGTAGAGCAGGGAGGAGAGAGAGGGCTGTAGAGCAGGGAGGAGAGAGGGTGCAGTAGAGCAGGGAGAGAGGATGCTGTAGAGCAGGGAGGAGAGAGGGTGCAGTAGAGCAGGGAGGAGAGAGGGTGTAGAGCAGGGAGGAGAGAGAGGGCAGTAGAGCAGGGAGGAGAGAGGGCTGTAGAGCAGGAGGAGAGGGTGCAGTAGAGCAGGGAGGAGAGAGGGTGCTGTAGAGCAGGGAGGAGAGAGGGTGCTGTAGAGCAGGGGGGAGAGAGGGTGTAGAGCAGGGGGGAGAGAGGGCTGTAGAGCAGGGAGGAGAGAGGGTGCTGTAGAGCAGGAGGAGAGGGTGCTGTAGAGCAGGGAGGAGAGAGGGTGTAGAGCAGGGAGGAGAGAGGGCTGTAGAGCAGGGAGGAGAGAGGGTGCTGTAGAGCAGGGAGGAGAGAGGGTGTAGAGCAGGGGAGGAGAGAGGGCTGTAGAGCAGGGAGGAGAGAGGCTGTAGAGCAGGGAGGAGAGAGGCTGTAGAGCAGGGAGGAGAGAGGGTGTAGAGCAGGGAGGAGAGAGGCTGTAGAGCAGGGAGGAGAGAGGCTGTAGAGCAGGGAGGAGAGAGGGTGCTGTAGAGCAGGGAGGAGAGAGAGGGCTGTAGAGCAGGAGGAGAGAGAGGGCTGTAGAGCAGGGAGGAGAGAGGGTGCTGTAGAGCAGGGAGGAGAGAGGGTGCTGTAGAGCAGGGAGGAGAGAGGGCTGTAGAGCAGGGAGGAGAGAGGATGCTGTAGAGCAGGGAGGAGAAAGGATGCTGTAGAGCAGGGAGGAGAGAGGGCTGTAGAGCAGGAGGAGAGAGAGGGCAGTAGAGCAGGGAGAGAGGGTGCTGTAGAGCAGGGAGGAGAGAGGGTGCTGTAGAGCAGGGAGGAGAGAGGGTGCTGTAGAGCAGGGAGGAGAGAGGGTGCTGTAGAGCAGGGAGGAGAGAGGGTGCTGTAGAGCAGGGAGGAGAGAGGGTGCTGTAGAGCAGGGAGGAGAGAGGGTGCAGAGCAGGAGGAGAGAGGATGATGTAGAGCAGGGAGGAGAGAGGGGCTGTAGAGCAGAGGGAGAGAGGGTGCTGTAGAGCAGGGAGGAGAGAGAGGGCTGTAGAGCAGGGAGGAGAGAGGGTGCTGTAGAGCAGGGAGGAGAGAGAGGGCTGTAGAGCAGGGGGGAGAGAGGGCTGTAGAGCAGGAGAGATGGTGCTGTAGAGCAGGGAGGAGAGAGGATGCTGTAGAGCAGGGAGAGAGGGTGCTGTAGAGCAGGGAGGAGAGAGGGTGCTGTAGAGCAGGGAGGAGAGAGAGGGCTGTAGAGCAGGGCGGAGAGAGGGTGCAGAGCAGGAGAGAGAGGGCAGTAGAGCAGGGAGGAGAGAGGGTGCTGTACAGCAGGAGGAGAGAGAGGGGCAGTAGAGCAGGGAGGAGAGAGGGTGTAGAGCAGGGAGGAGAGAGGGTGCAGTAGAGCAGGGGAGGAGAGAGGGTGCTGTAGAGCAGGGAGGAGAGAGGGTGCTGTAGAGCAGGGAGGAGAGAGAGGGCAGTAGAGCAGGGAGGAGAGAGGGCTGTAGAGCAGGAGGAGAGAGGGTGCTGTAGAGCAGGGAGGAGAGAGGAGGGCAGTAGAGCAGGGAGGAGAGAGAGGGTGCTGTAGAGCAGGGAGGAGAGGAGAGAGGGCAGTAGAGCAGGGAGGAGAGAGGGCTGTAGAGCAGGAGGAGAGAGGGTGCTGTAGAGCAGGGAGGAGAGAGAGGGCAGTAGAGCAGGGAGGAGAGAGGGTGCTGTAGAGCAGGGAGGAGAGAGGGTGCTGTAGAGCAGGAGGAGAGAGGGCTGTAGAGCAGGGAGGAGAGGGTGCTGTAGAGCAGGGAGGAGAGAGGGTGCTGTAGAGCAGGGAGGAGAGAGGGTGTAGAGCAGGGAGGAGAGAGGGTGCTGTAGAGCAGGGAGGAGAGAGAGGGCAGTAGAGCAGGGAGGAGAGAGGGCTGTAGAGCAGGAGGAGAGAGAGGGCTGTAGAGCAGGAGGAGAGAGGGCTGTGTGCTGTAATCTGGAACTTGAGCCGCCCTGAGGGCCTCCAGGGACACAGAAGGCCAGCATGCGACGACAGGGATTACGATCAAACGCAAACATGTTTTTAACCTAAAGAAATGTGCTGCGACCGTAGGAGAAAAAAGGGTCAACTGAAGGAATGAGCGTGAGAGAAGAGAGAAGAGAGAGGCTTGGCTTGTCCTGGGGGAGGGTGACCTCAGCGTGACCTCAGATGAACCTGACGCTCGTGTTGTAGGCTGAACTCTGGACGGTCGTGAGGAGAGGATTAATAAACGGAAGGGATTGTGTTTTTGGAGGGGGGAGGGTCCCCCTGGGGTTCGATCACACACAACCACACGCCTAAACAGGCTCCTTATCATTCCATCTGACATATCAGAATGAAACTGGTGTTCCCGATGAAGACACACACTATTAGGTACTATTTCAAATTGAATACACCATGGGATCTTTATATTTAAAGTAGGGGAATGTACTCTAGAATGTAGAAGGATCTTGGCATGTGTCTAGGATCTATACAGGTGTAAGCAGTATGTTACGCACAGCAGGAACCTCTATAGAACAGCTTCAACCTGTGAGCCAGCTGTGAGTGTGTGTGTGTGTGTGTGTGTGTGTACCTCTGGTCTTCAGCGTAGCTGGATGTTTATATGCTCCACATTGCTTTGTGCACCGCGAAAACAGAGGGCCTGTAGGAGAAGAGAAACATTTAATTATTCATCGAATCGTTCAATAAAACATGCATCTGAACTACGAGCGTAGTCCAATGTCGTCATTTTCGCTGCGCTACGAAGACAAGAATGTGGGCCTGGGTGTTTTCCATCCTCCCAGACTCTCTGGAGAGAAGGCCCTTGGACCCAGTGACAGGCAGCGTTCTGTTAAACGGCCTCGATACTAGTCTGTTAGTAAACAACAGAGAGCAGCGCAGACTGGAAGGTGATCAAAACCTCGCGTGTTGGCCTCATTTCCCTAATTTCCGTTGTGTCGAACACTTTCCTGCTGCCCCAGTCAGAGCAGAGGCTCCTCGTCCCCCCGCCAGGCAGGGCAGGGCAGGGCAGGGCAGAGCAGGGCAGGGCAGGGCAGAGCAGGGCAGAGCAGGGCAGGGCAGAGGTGGAACAAGGAGGGCTGGAATGACCATTTCCCAAACAACACTTGGAAGGAATCGTCTCAAGAGAGGTGGAATCCACTGTTGGTCATGCTTACTGCCCCTCCGACCACTGATGATCTCGCCCCAGAGACCAGAGAATGATAACGCTTAGACACACACACACACACAACTTCAAACTACGCGTACAGTACACACCTCTGAAAATACTGCCAGGACTTTCCAACCAAGACTAATGGTCAACAGCCGCCTCATTGTTGTTCCCGCAGGGACAGTGTTTAGCTCCATGGCACATTTACAAACTGCACTTTATCTACAACAGGCTCTCTGTTCCAAGTGCCAAGTCTTATACTTGTAAGCCATTAGCCCAACCTTGAAAGCAGAGCCCTGCTAATGCAATCTGACGTGTTCAAACCAACTGTTACATAGCGACAACTCTCACTTCCTGTACGACATATGGCTCGGATTGACTTGGATGTTGCTGCTGCTGGCTGCTGCTGCTGCTGCTGTTGGTGGTGGTGGTGTGGTTGCTGTTACATGGACTCAAACACTAATTCTCACACATTTTAACAGGGGTACAGATTTCAGCTTTCTCAATTAGTAACCAGATTCAGAAGTGGAGTAGAACTATATTTAGGCCCGAGTCCTGTGTAAGTGGGTAGAGAGGAGAAACTACAGGACTGCTATGTGATTACCCTGCCTCTCTGGGGGCACAGAAGGGCAAAAGAAAGAGAGGGAGGAGAGGGACAGAGAGAGGGAGAGAGAGAGGAGAGGGACAGAGAGAGAGGGAGGAGAGGGACAGAGAGAGGAGAGAGAGAGGGACAGAGAGAGGGAGAGAGGGAGGAGAGGGACAGAGAGAGGGAGATAGGGAGGAGAGGGACAGAGAGAGGAGAGAGAGAGAGGGACAGAGAGAGAGAGGGACAGGGAGAGAGGAGAGGGACAGAGAGAGAGAGAGGGACAGAGAGAGAAAGCAGAGAGAAAAAGAAGAGAGAAACACAAAGAGGCGCAGAGAGAGAGAGAGAGAGAGAGAGAGAGAGAGAGAGAGAGAGAGAGAGAGAGAGAGAGGGAGAGAGAACACAGGGGCAGTCATCAGGTCTGACAGCACCACTCCTCCTTCAGGAGTGTCTTCACCCCATTGTTTCCTGCTGTCGCTCCTTCAGGGATGACATCATCTAGTGGAGCCTGTCCCAGGTTGATGACATCATCTAGTGGAGCCTGTCCCAGGTTGATGACATCATCTAGTGGAGCCTGTTCCAGGTCTTCCGTCAGCAGAGACATTTGGGAGGTTTCTTAAAAAGATGGATCAGTCTACGGCCTATGGACCAGGCCAGCCATTACCAACCTTTTCAGCCCACTTGCATAGCTCAAATGTAATTAACGTAACTGCTAGCTACAGGAAGTTGTAAACCTGGCTTGTTCAATATGAGGAAGTGATTCGTGCATAGTGAATTAAATTGGACGTAATTGTTTCTACAGGGAATTCGAGCAGTACATTAAGACCATTCTACATTCTTCTAACAAGAAAGCTGCTAAAACTATCAATGTGTGTGCATCTTTTAAGGTATTTGTATAATCTATCATTTCTTGTACCTCCGAGCATATGTTATCTTTAAACATCCTGTCACTGGTGTCCTCTAGGATATCATGCAGTAGTATTCATTCAGGCAGACACCATCAACACAGCCTGACTTGTTTCAGTTGAGGGTTTGTATGGATATTCTTGTACCAAGCAAGCTGTGTTCCCTACAAGAGCAAAACGTGATTTTCAACCATCATCTTTCTGGTAAATTACCATTTAGCTGTAGCTGGCGCTTATTTTTGTGTCTATTATATGGCCCTCTCTTTATATTCTCTCCCTTTATATTCCCTCGATTTTTCTCTCTCTTTATCTCTCTCTCTCTATATTCCCTCTCTCTCTCTCTCTCTCTCTCTCTCTCTCTCTCTCTCTCTCTCTCTCTCTCTCTCTCTCTGAAGACAGCCCAGAGCAGGGTTCAGTAGAGTGAACTACAGTATGAATACAAAATACATGACAGTAGAGTAGTGTGGAGTAAGAGTAGGCCTCCAACAGAAGGGAGCGAGAGAGCTGGCTGTCTTTTCATCCTCTGCAGCTCGCATCCAGCCTGATGGCACTGAGGCTGCGGGCAGGGAAAAGTCATTCAGCCACACACAGATCACATGACCAGCAGTGCACAACAAGCCCTAGTCATTCTCCTGCCATTTGTACACTGTGCCAAATGTCTGACCCACTGGCCTGGCCGTACGAAGCCGGCCTGGTACGCTGCATAGATGGCTCTCGGCGCACTGGCTGGCTGCTGCTAACCCTGGGGTCTGGTACGGCCCTCACTCACGCTTCACACACTTAACTCAGACCGGACATGGAAATGTGTTCCCTCAGCCATGGTGAGGTCATACCACAGCTACCCTCTGAGGAAATAGGGCACTCTGCCGTTTCAATAATGGCAGCACAGAGTTGCCAATTTGGCGACTTTGTCGCTAGATTTAGCGAATTTTCACCTTCACTAGCGAAAAGCGACATGTAGTGACAAGCCGAAACTGGCGACTTTTTTGAAAGCCATAAATAACTTCTGGCGAGATCTTTTGGGCAAAACTGAGGCAGCATTTCCTGAGTTTATAGTTGTAGGCCAGCACTCTGACTGTAACCTAACCCATATTTAGGTTTGTGTGGTGGTGTATTGGTGCACTTACTGTCAGTCAATCTGCATGAGAATTGTGGGTCCAAATGACACAAGCTGCACTCCTTTCAATTTTGAATTAATGAATTAAATTGTCACATATAGTAGCCTACATCTTCTCTACCCTCTGAAGTTTAAAATAAGTAGACATCCTTCACAGAGGCTGACTGACTGACAGAGTGGATTAGAAAAGACCAAAAACATTCTCACAGTAAAATCCAAGTGAGAACATAACAAGAACCTCAGATTTGCTGACAGTGAAGATCAGTCCGTTCCCGGGCTGCTGACACACGCAAAACACAGCTTCTCTGCCACTCAGCCCGGTGATTAGAAAGTGGAAATTAACATCATTAATGGTTTAAAGCCCCTTTGACACATAAAAGTCCTGCACGTCAATACAGTTCTCTCCCTAGGCGAAGCGGCTGCTCTGTAATGGGGCACACAGAGGGCCGGAGCCAAACTTGGCGTGCCAGCCAGGATCAGGCCCACGCCAACATGAGCAATCGTCTCTTTTGTCAGCCTCCAGCAGCTGCATCAGCACTGCAGAGCCAGGCAGCAGCAGAGCCGAGGGAGAGGGCTGGGACACAGCACTCAGGAGGGACACTGTACACTGTCAGCTGGCTAGCTCACAACCGGGCCTGCTTTGGACTTGTGCCAGGCTCGGCTCCAGAATGAATCGGAAGGGAGGGTGGAGTGGGGGGGTCATTAGGTTTACATAAGGGGCCTTTTTGTATATGGCTCTCTTTTAGAAACATCTAGATAAAATAATTGTCATCCACCCTCCTTGCCCCCCCACGGAGCTGAACCTGACTTGTACCTGCACAGGTGAGGCGTGAAAAGTTACACAGCTGCTCTGATTTGAATCGTTCGCTGCTGGCGGTTCACTGCTCGTCGTGAGCTGGTGCTGAGAACACGGGTTGTATGGGGAGTGTGGAATGTCGGTGTCACTATGGTACAAGTCCACAATGAAATTCATAGAAATTCATCAAAGAAATGACTTCTTTGCAATGCAGATGAACAGTGTGTCGCGTGTGGCAGCAGTGGCTTGGAGCACAGGGAGCTATTGTTGATACAGAAACACTGTCTTTGTTACACACGTGTTTATGTATGACATAGAAAACTGACGGAAAATCCACGGTATTAAATATGCATGAAAGCTCTGGGTCATAACTGTACCGCTCGTTTCGCTCTGAAAACAAAAAAACACTTGACATCAATGCCTCTACCAGCAGAGCAACATATCATTAATAAATTACATTCATAAACAACATTCTTCCTACGGTACTTTAACCCGACAAATGACTCAATTTGGAATGTGGGGACTGTGAACTAACATGCATACTGTGGCCTAACTATAATATCATACCACATTTCACAGTTGTTTTGGTTTCACATAATGAACAATATTTACCTTTTCACCCAAAAAAAAACCTTCCTTAGTTTATCTGTTCTCTCAAATGTGCTGCTCCTTCCAAACAACGTGACAGATATCTGTTTCGTTGTTCAGACTGCAGAACCTAATACGGTGGAAACGTGTCCTAAGCACATTGCTGCTCTACCACGGGTCCAGCGGTTAGAACGTTGGCAGTTGGCGGTTGGAAGAAGCCCTGTAGACCCATTGATTCAGTTATAAAATAGTCTTGCCTGTCAAAATCGAAGGCCGATCGAGGCAGCATTAAACCTCTGAGTGCAGGGTTGTATTAAAGATGAAAGGTGCAGAGCGGCGCAGATTAAATGTGGAGGCGAGGGCTTAAAAATAGAAAACCTTGTGAAACATTTGGGGGAAGCCTAGTTGTTAAATCTCTAACTGTTAAATCTCTAGTCTCGCCAGAGACAAGCAGTTCAGTCCTGTTCATTTAACCCCTCGTTTCAGTGACCCCAAGTGACCCTTTTCTCGATATTTTAGATTGTAGATAAAAGTATCAACAAGACGAAAGACTGGTGCCTGTAGGAGTCAGGCATAGGCTAGCATGTCAGAGGATACACACTACTGTCACTTAATTCATTTGTCAATTGAAACAAATTCTACACAGCAAAACTGTACTGTTGTAGTCAAACAGCAATATCACAACTCATCTTAATTTGAAAGGCGAGCGAGAGCACTTAATTCATTTGTCAAACTATTTTGAATTTAGACATATTCAGAATAACCTTTTAACTGATGTGGCGTGGCAGTTAAAACCATACAGGTCGATAAAACAAACACACACTTGCTGGTGAAACACAGGTGAGAGTGCTGAGATCATAACCAGGACTGTGTGATACCATCTGTGTCATGTGATTTGTCTGGCTCTAGGGACTTGGTGCCACTGTTCCAGATGACAGTTCCTGCTAATTTAATTTATTCAAAGAAATATTCCCAATACCAAATGATCTATCTCTTTAAGGCAGACTGGGCCTACCCCCGTTTTGACAAGGTTTCAGAAAAGCGTATCCGTTTTACGCATCATTTCATTCTGCGATTACGCAACAACGGCACAGCGAGTGGCATGTGTGCAAAAGACGACTGTCTTGCTATCACACTTTTGCACGATACCGGAATGTGCACAATGCTACAATGATACTCTCTGACTATCCTGTGACGTGGTTTCTGGGAATATACTCTGCTCTGCTATGAAGCTGCTGGAGGGGATCACAGGATCTCTCTGGCTCTCATATGTTAGCAGTCGTCCCCAATGGCGTCCCCCATGCTAGGCATTCACCCATGGTTAACCGTTTACTCACGTGTGACGACTGACGAGGACCTTATGTGAGTCTGCTACCACGTTAGCTACCACAAACTGCACCGAAACTATCAACACAGGCACACGTTTGGTGTCTTCATTAGATGGGTGGCACAAAGGGATGCATTGTTGTGGTGACGTGTGTGTGTGAGCATGTGTGTGTGTGTGTGTGTATGTGTGTGTATGTGTGTGTGTGGGTGTGTGTGTGTGTGAGCATGTGTGTGTGTGTGTGTGTGTGTGCGTGTGTGTGTGTGAGCATGTGTGTGTGTGTGAGTATGTGTGTGTGTGTGTGTCTGTGTGTGTGTGTGTGTGTGTGTGTGTGTGTGTGTGTGAGCTACAGTGGAGATCATGTGCAGCTGGGTGCCAAGAGGTGGCTGACAGCCCCTATGTGTGCGCCGGCCAAGTCACATGACAGGCCTGTGACATCAGCACCGGACTCAGCAGAAGTCATGGGTCTCTCCCGATGACGCCGCCGCTGTCGTCAGCAGGAGAAGTGAGACCGTGACAGACGTGGGGACTAACACTAACCCCTCACACTGATCACCTACTGGACACAAACACAGTCCACCAAAACAATGGTTCAAGAGTAATTAAACAATGTAATCTCACCTCCATCAACAGGATGTGATACTGAACACTTGATGATTACTTGATAGCCCTTTCATCTGTGTGTAAGTGTGTGTGTGTGTGTGTGTGTGTGTATGTGTGTGTGTGTGGACAGTTGAGCAGACCGGACTGCCAAGCTGTCTCAGGGTAAACAACAGAGAGGGAGAAGAGGATGGTTTGACGGCTCTGCTCTACAGAGTGGAGGATGGTTTGACGGCTCTGCTCTACAGAGAGGATGGTTTGACGGCTCTGCTCTACAGAGTGGAGGATGGTTTGACGGCTCTGCTCTACAGAGTGGAGGATGGTTTGACGGCTCTGCTCTACAGAGTGGAGGATGGTTTGACGGCTCTGCTCTACAGAGAGGATGGTTTGACGGCTCTGCTCTACAGAGAGGATGGTTTGACGGCTCTGCTCTACAGAGTGGAGGATGGTTTGACGGCTCTGCTCTACAGAGTGGAGGATGGTTTGGCGGCTCTGCTCTACAGAGAGGATGGTTTGACGGCTCTGCTCTACAGAGTGGAGGATGGTTTGACGGCTCTGCTCTACAGAGTGGAGGATGGTTTGACGGCTCTGCTCTACAGAGTGGAGGATGGTTTGACGGCTCTGCTCTACAGAGAGGATGGTTTGACGGCTCTGCTCTACAGAGTGAGGATGGTTTGACGGCTCTGCTCTACAGAGTGGAGGATGGTTTGACGGCTCTGCTCTACAGAGTGGAGGATGGTTTGACGGCTCTGCTCTACAGAGTGGAGGATGGTTTGACGGCTCTGCTCTACAGAGAGGATGGTTTGACGGCTCTGCTCTACAGAGTGGAGGATGGTTTGACAGGTCTGCTCTGTGGAGGGTTTGCTCACAGGCTGCTGGGCTGACATGCTGTACTGAACCGGCAGACTGGCTTCACACTGGGGTCAGGTGCCAAGTGGCAGAATGACTGACACAGGACTTTGCATGCCTCATCTAAACTGGCCAGGGTCAAGAGAGCTTTCACCGGCTGCCTGCCTCAAGTTCAGAAGAGTGAGTAGAGATCTACTGTACAAGGACAACAGCTTTGTGATTTATGTAAATGCAGTGTTATAACTTGCAAATTAGAGAAGATGGAGGGTGTCTTTTCTGCTCCTTTAGAAAAGCCAACATTCTGTTTGTCTTTTGTGAATTTCAATGAAAAAAAAACATATTTTGTTTTAAAAGCAGGGTGCTGATTTTTCAGTATCAGATGCTTGCTGTGGTTTAAAATATTACTTTTGTGCATCCTGCAAAGACTCCCGAAGCAGCCTGAACACATCTTCAGTTGCGAAACAAACAATAGAGTAGTAAGTAACCTATTCACAACTGACATATGAACTTCTGTCAATAAGTCGTAATGTAAAAATAAGTTATACTGTAAGCAGCATTTACGTTTGTTACAAAGTACCAAACACTGGCACTGGTCAACAACCCAACTGAAATAGAAAATAGGGATAGAAGTATGTCTAAAACCTCACGGTTTCAAAAAGAAAACATGGTTCTGTACCTTACTGATAATTAATCCCCGATTAACACCCACTACACATTTAGAGCATGATGTGCAGGATGTGAAGAACTTATCTTGAAAAGGAAACTCACACTACAGAGACAATACCGTATGATAGGTCTCTCTACCACTTCCACCGGAACACAGAACTTTCAGGACACAAATATTTGTGCAAAAGCTATTCATGATTTACACATTAAGTGTGTGTTTACGAACACATCAAGAGCATAAACATGTATCACGCATGTCACAGCCACTACTAATTACATGTAGTAAGGGACGAGCCAGGATTCTGAACATGGACTGAACATAATCACAGAGGACACTTTCAGTTGAGATTATTTAGACTGATATGTTTTGGAGGGATGCTGGGGTCAACTATACAACAGACCACAATCATTTGTGGAGGAAAGTGGAAGGTGATTTCACAACAGATGGGTTTAAATAATGTTTTTTCAGTTAACCTTTCACTTATAAACAGCTATTTATAATGTAATATAATACTTTGATGGAAGCTCTTTATCATTTTAATAATTTCTGGATGAGTCATAAATCTGGCAGGAACTATGTTG
The DNA here is from genome assembly GCA_903064625.1 of Mallotus villosus. Classification (NCBI taxonomy): domain Eukaryota; kingdom Metazoa; phylum Chordata; class Actinopteri; order Osmeriformes; family Salangidae; genus Mallotus; species Mallotus villosus. The sequence continues at coordinate 27,483 of CAEFZP010000340.1, forward strand.
GTCAAAAATAAACACATGTACAGCTGACGTGACTACTGAATGTATGTCCAACAGAATCCTGTATTCCAGTCTGAATGAATCATGCCTGAAGATGAACTTACAGGAAACATATTTACAAATGGTATAACCGGCTATCTTGGTGCTCAATTCCACCACAAACTCGAGTCGAAGTGACATTGTGCCCTTCATCGAAGACATCTGGTTGATATTGGTGGGGACAACATTAGGCAACCAAATTCACTACTGATTCACATGCTGTGCTGAGTCTATCGGTTTTATCTGGGACGTAGTCAGTCAACACATTTCTCACTCGCCTGGCCCATATACCGATCCTATCATCCTGTGATGCTCTTCATACATGTTAGAGAAATGAGCGAATCTGAAGATCAACTCGAAAACAAAAATGTGGGTCATTACAAAGCTAATGACACAAGAGCCAACAGACGAATGGAAATATAAGAACCCGCATGCAGTTTTATGCGCTAGGTAGTCATTTAAAATCAAAGTAATTTGTTTGCTTTTTTAATAAGAGTCTCAATGAAGTAGGAAAATGGAACTTACACAGTCTTAGGCGTCTAATTAACCGGAGGTCTATATTCCATTGCCGTTGTAAATGATAGTCTTTTCTTCTAGTTTTTGTCTATATCGTAGTGTAGCCTGTGCGATCTGCTTGCTGCCCAGTTTGCTGTAGCCGCTGTGTGATGGCGTTAGCCTTGCAGGGCCACAATGAAACTATAACGGGATTTTTGCGGAGATTGACAGGTCTTCAAGCCAATAAACGGAGACTGTGTGAGGAGGGCGAGACGAAAGATTGTAAACAGGTTTGGTGTGTCACTGGGCTATGTATTGTAGTCTCAAAGTGTGAAATACATTTTGGGAGTGAATAGGCCTACATCTAAATCTCAAACACACCTAGCATATAATCTGTGGATAAATAGATGAGTAACGGTAGGTAAAAGAAGAAGGATAACCGTTTTAATTTAGCCGATGTAGAGTTGCATGTGTAAATGCGTTGACTAAATAATTATTTACACCAAAAATGGTTTGCTATAATGAAGCCATACGGTAAATAATTAAGGAAAAAAGATACAGTACATTGATGTTATTCTGATCATTGCTTTGGAGCGCCACCTGCTGTGCAATAGCTGTAACGTGCAGTATATTAACCAGAGATGGGAAGTAACAAAGTACCGGTACTTCATCATTACTGTACTAAAGTTGATTTTTCTAGTATCAGTACTTTACTTCACTATTCATTTTTCTGACAACTTCAAAGAAAAACACTTTTTTGTAACTTGTATTACTCCCCAAACCCCCCCCAAACCTCAAAAACGAATACAAAAAAGTTTCAAAATGTTGAAAAGGTTTGTTGAATTTTTTACAGTTTTGAAAGGTTTCAAAAAATCCTTCAAAAAGTTTGTGTCATTGATGAGTAGCTTACTTGATGAGGACTTTCCTATACTCTACTCCGATTTGTCTGGTTCATTTCCACTCCTCTGCTCTCCTTCCAAAAATGTACTTTCCACATATCTGGGCCTCTGACAAACATCAGACCACAGATGAATACAACTATTAAAACACCAGGCTGTCCCTGCGTCTGGCCCCTCCCACTCTGGGGTCAGGGGTCAGGGGGATGGGCTTGTGCAGCTGTTCTCAGGGGGCCTCGGGGTGCAGTCTAATTGAAAAGCCAGTTGTTGTCTGATGTCCACCGGGCAAGGAATCATTGACATCCATCCACGCCTGTGCCAGCCACCCGGTGCGTTCATGACAGACACTCTGCAGACAGGCTCTGAAGACAGGCTCTGAAGCCACTCTGAAGACAGGCTCTGAAGACACTCTGAAGACAGGCTCTGAAGACACTCTGAAGACAGGCTCTGAAGACACTCTGAAGACAGGCTCTGAAGACAGGCTCTGAAGACACTCTGAAGACAGGCTCTGAAGACAGGCTCTGAAGACACTCTGAAGACAGGCTCTGAAGACACTCTGAAGACACTCTGAAGACACTCTGAAGACACTCTGAAGACAGGCTCTGAAGACACTCTGAAGACAGGCTCTGAAGACAGGCTCTGAAGACACTCTGCAGACAGCCTCTGCAGACAGGCTCTGAAGACACTCTGAAGACAGGCTCTGAAGACACTCTGAAGACAGGCTCTGAAGACACTCTGAAGACAGGCTCTGAAGACAGGCTCTGAAGACACTCTGAAGACACTCTGAAGACACTCTGAAGACACTCTGATGACAGGCTCTGCAGACAGGCTCTGAAGACACTCTGAAGACACTCTGAAGACACTCTGAAGACACTCTGAAGACACTCTGAAGACACTCTGATGACAGGCTCTGAAGACAGGCTCTGAAGACACTCTGAAGACACTCTGAAGACACTCTGCAGACACTCTGAAGACACTCTGAAGACACTCTGAAGACAGGCTCTGAAAACAGGCTCTGAAGACAGGCTCTGCAGACAGGCTCTGAAGACAGGCTCTGAAGACAGGCTCTGAAGACACTCTGAAGACAGGCTCTGAAGACAGGCTCTGAAGACAGCCTCTGCAGACAGCCTCTGAAGACACTCTGAAGACAGGCTCTGAAGACAGGCTCTGAAGACAGGCTCTGAAGACAGGCTCTGAAGACACTCTGAAGACAGGCTCTGAAGACACTCTGAAGACACTCTGAAGACACTCTGAAGACAGGCTCTGAAGACAGGCTCTGAAAACAGGCTCTGCAGCCACTCAGAAGACACTCTGAAGACAGGCTCTGAAGACAGGCTCTGAAAACAGGCTCTGCAGCCACTCAGAAGACACTCTGAAGACAGGCTCTGAAGACACTCTGAAGACAGGCGCTGCAGTTCTTCCTCATGAGAGATGGAGCCACTGACCCCTGGCAGCTGGGTTGCTATTTGTATTTCGAATGACAGGACAGCACACTCTTACACACACATGCGAGTTGGAAAAAGTTTATTACATGGCTAAGGTTGATACATTTATTTCTCACAGCATAGATACAATCTCTCAGTCATTGACTGGGAGATTGTAGATATGGTATGTTAAACAAATCTGTATGAATTCATAAAAAAAACCTGATTGCACTCAAAAAACAAGACATGAAAATATAAAAAAACAAATGTGCTGTAAATATAATCTAATGTAACATGTTACCATAGCTGTCATACAGTACGTTTCTCATCAGCTGTCAAATAAAGACTAGTGCCACTTTCCACCACAGGGTGGCAGTATACAGCCAGACCCCGATACATGAGGGTAACACTGTTAAGATAACTTCACCTCAGTGATATCGTTGACGTCAGCATGAGTATGTGCCAAGGGTAAGTGTGGTCTGCATCCTTTATCTGTGCCTTAGTCTGGCAGCCAGAATCTAACAGACGACCCAGCAGGCTAACACTGAGGGCTTTCCAGGCGTTTATCATCTCAAGGTGAGCCTGTCGGAGCGGATGGACTGTGGGGGTGTCTAGGGGCGAATCTAGGTTCCCACTTTTGGGGGGGGCTAAGCCTAGATAAAACCTATTATTTTTCCTGTGACCCAGCAAAATTAGGGGGGTCTGGGGGCATGTTCCCCCAGAAGATTTTTTTTAAATATCCTTTTAAATAGTGTCCTCTAGCGGGGTTTAGGAAGAGAAATTAACACATTTAGATTTAAAATATGTAATATTTATATATTTCTTTTTTATTTGGGGGGGCTAATGAAACTTTTGGGGGGGCTCCAGCCCCCCAAAATAGGGCTAGATACGCCCATGCTGAGGGCTTTCGGGGCGTTTATCATCTCAAGGTGAGCCTGTCGGATGGACCGTGGGGGTGTCTAGACCGATAAGGTAGATGTGAAAGAACTCTGCTGCTGTTGGTGTGAAGAGCACCGGAGAGGAATTCTGACCAGTAAAGGATCACAGAAAACAAATGTAAGAAAGTAAGAATGTTGGAGCAACCAAAATGTAGCAACAAAACATTTACAGCCCTGATCATAACTGAGTATTACGTGTTTAAAGTACACTTTTTCTTTTTCATATAAAAAGGTGAAAAAATAGCACATACACCTGTATAAATATTCTCAATATTCAATGAAAAAAATATTTAAAAAATATTTAAAAAAACATTATATGAAAAATGTCAGGTGATTGTAGTCCTGGTACGAAAACAGCTTTTGTTCGAGTGCTCCGAGCGGCAGTTTCAAAAGTAACGTCGTTGGGAAAAGTCATTGAGGTCTTACGACACGTGTAGCCTGGTTCCTTGAAAGAGGTGTGGAACAGCAGGAGGGCTGGAGGGAGACAGAGCCCCAGGTGGGTCTGTCAGAGCAGGCATGCACCTGGGTCAGTGCAGGCATGCACCTGGGTCAGTGCAGGCATGCACCTGGGTAGGTCCTTTAAGTCCCTCAGGCTACGATGTCAGAGTTCTTGGAACAGGTCTCATACTTGAGCGGCTTTAAACTGCCCTCCTCCTCACTGGAACAGCAAAGGAAACAGCAACTTTAGCACAGCAGCACCACTTACATGCTTCACGCTCATGTATGATGTAGTGTTGTTATGGAAACATCTGCAGAAGGGGTGACTAAGGTCGTCGTCCCCCCCCCCTCCCCTCATCCCCCTCCCACCCCTCCCCCTCACATATGTGGATGATTATGAAGTTCAACCAGACCTCTGATTGGCTCCTTCCACGTCCTCGATGGTGTCAGGCAGATGCTTATTGGCCGTCTCAGGCAGTAGCAGGGTAAGCCCGGCACCCAGCAGGGTGAACAGGCCGAAGAGCACCATGGGGGCGCTCTTACTGAAGGTCCTCAGGAGGTAAATGACGGGGGCCAGGACTCCTCCGGCTCGCGCACACATGGAGCCCATCCCAATCCCGTTCTGCCTGCGTCAGAGCCAGAGAATAGACCGTTACAGCCAGAGCTTCACTCTCACTGTCACAGCAGGGTTCTGGAACTGAAACCAGACTGAGTGGTCGCCTCACCACAACCCTGGACATGAACCACAGATGTTCAGCTAAGCAGCTATGGGAACTTCAAGAGGGAAAAGTTCAAGTTTTTTTTTCTGATGTTCTGTTCTGACTGACCCTAGATGTTCGTGGATTACCCTGGACACAGCGACGAGACTACAGTATGGACTCTAGATCTGGGCGGATCCATGCTCACCTGATGACCGTTGGAAACACCTCAGCAGAATAGATGTAAACTATGGACAGGGAGGCGGTGATTCCAAACTTGCCGACCATAGCCAGAATGGTTCTGATGATGGAAAGTTCTGGAAAAAAGAAAGGTTGTGACCCGATGAGTCTGGGCTGAGGAGCATCTGCAAGTCAACCGTCCTGTGGATCAGTCTGCGTGTTCCACACGACCAACGAGGTAGTTCACTGACTACGAGGTAGTTCACTGACCAACAAGGTAGTTCACTGACTTGAGGTAGTTCACTGACTTGAGGTAGTTCACTGACTTGAGGTAGTTCACTGACTTGAGGTAGTTCTGACTAACGAGGTAGTTCACTGACGAGGTAGTTCACTGACGGTGTCGCTGACGGTAGTTTACTGAGTAACGAGGTAGTTCACTGAGTTCAACTCAAACTGGTTCAACTTTAAAAAGCCAGAGCAGCCAAGTTCCTTGTTTATTCAAATTAAAACCAGCTAGACCGCAGAATTCTTTCTTTTGACAACCAAGTCCCAATAAACAGAGCTATGAGCTAAAAGTAGTACACCAGTAAATAACTTGGTCTGTGTAACCTGTTCAGTCTCTACGGAAAGGGAATGTCCCCCTAAGGCTGTTGACCTTGAGGGTAGAGATCTAAAAACTCAGTTTCACATGTCACTCTCAGTACCATCAGGGATGAAAACGGTCAGCAGACAAGCCACGCCCCCTACTGCTAGGAAGGCCAGCTGGGAGATCTTCCGGGAGCGGTTGAGGGTGAAGAGAGTGATGGTGCGGGCAGGCATCTCCACCAGGCCGAAGATGAACTGAGTGAGGTAGATGTTCATTCCAAAGTCAGAGATGTTGAGAGACAGACCGTAGTACACCATGACGTTGACAAACCTGTAAACACAGAGAGGCGGGGTGGAGAGGTGTGAGGAACCAGGTGGAGATGGTGATTTATGTGGAATGGCTGGTGAAACAGTTCCTGGCATGAAAGAGCTTGTTCAAGGAAGCAGCGGAAGAGTTAACGTCCTGCTGCTCCCGTTAACGGGGGCGGGGGGGGGACCTGGATGTTTGTCAACCACTGTTTTTGCTACCGTGCAGGTTTGACACACACACACACATACTGTACACACACTCTGAGACAGACACACACACGCACTGTACACACACTCTGAGACAGACACACACACATACTGTACACATCTGAGACAGACACACACGCACTGTACACACACTCTGAGACAGACACACACACATACTGTACACATTCTGAGACAGACACACACACACGTACTGTACACACTGTGACAAACACACACGCAGTCACACGTACTGTACACACACCCTGAGACAGAGGAGATGTTGTAAGGGTAAAAACAGGAAATGAGAAAAATATGTCTGAGGAGAAGGAGAAGCCACAGAGTAATTGAATCCCATCAAGTATTTAGCGATGGAATAATCCAGAAAGAAGCCCTGCTGTACTGGAGCAGCACGAGTGTTTTACCATTGTTGACTGGATGTTTAGAATTTTTCGTTTTGAAAAAGTAAATGGCAGTTCGAAATAGTTAAAAATTAATTTCAGAAATCGTATGTGGTTTAAAACTGAAACTACTTCAACGCTGTAACATCCCCAAAGCTGGGAGAATCTTCTTGAGGATAACATTTCCATATACAAATACTCTTACTGTACTGCCCGCCTATCAATGCTTTCATTCAAATAGTTACACAATAACGTAGAAGATGTGCGGCAGCTTCCCAAGTCACACCCTAAGAGACATCTTCCTTCCACAACCACTAGCACATGTACCAACTTATTTGATGCGTTTGTACTGTTGAGTCAATCTCGCCTTGCAAAGTGCAGTAAATGAACAATGTTTTGTCTTCCACTGATGAGCTGCAGGGAGGAACACTAGGAGAGGTTTGTCCTGACAGAGTCCGAGTGAGGAAAATACCACAGCATTTTAACCACAGCTGGCAAATTTCACAGGCAATTAAACTGTGTCTGAGAGCCAGAGGTAGGAACTCACCACAGGTAGAAAATGATCAATGAATGCCTCCTCATTTTAGGAGTGCGGACCAAATCAATCACTGTGTGTTTCCTCTTCTCCTCCAGCGTCAGCTTGTCTCTGTATCCCTGAAGAGTTAACAGATCAGAACGTGAGAGACAAACACAGACACGTCCTCAAAGAACACATTCACATCTACACAGTGTGTATCTGCATAAGCCATATAGCCAAATGAAATATTTGATGAATAATTTTCCAAGCACAAGGAACCTATGGGCAACCATGATGTGTGTAGAGCTTTTGAGTTGGGTGTTGTTACGCCACAGCTCTGACTGAAGTTATTTATATTTGATTTAGTCATTTAGCAGACGCTCTTATCCAGAGCGACTTACAGTAAGTACAGGGACATTCCCCCGAGGCAAGTAGGGTGAAGTGCCTTGCCCAAGGACACAACGTAATTTTTAGCACGGCCGGGGAATCGAACCGGCAACCTTCAGATCTACTAGCCCGATTCCCTAACCGCTCAGCCACCTGACTCCCTAAAAGTGAAGTGACCTTTTACCTGACTTATCTCCGCATCCTCCTGCAGGGGGTTTCCATTCATCAGGGCAGCTTTGCGGATCAGGTCCATGGCTTCCTCATTCTTACCATTGGCCATTAACCAACGGGCCGACTTTGGCAACACCCTAGGAATTTAGAAGAGAGGTGTTCCAATGGGCCGCACGTAAACAAGTATGTACGACATGGAGTAACCATGGGAACTAGCGACAACGACAAGCTTACCGCGAGGTCGGAAAGAGGCTACCGTAACATCAGTGTTAATGAGGTGCTGTGAGGCCAAATAGTGTCCAAGGGCCAAATACTACCCGACGTCCCAATGTCGTTCCGAAGTAAGGACTCGTCCGTCGCTATGCCGCGTAGCTATCTCAGTAATTTAAGGTCGGCATAGCGACGGACGCGTCCTTGTTTGGGAATGGCATTGTGACATCAGGTAGGACAGTATTTGGCCCTATAGGACAGTATTTGGCCCTAGGACAGTATTTGGCCTGACAGTGCCACTGTGAGCACGTGCCAGTGGGGTTCACACGCCAAGAGGCTCCTCTTGCTGTTAACACCGTTTGCAATCGACCTGGATTAAAGCGGAAGGGTCCTCATCTCTATTCCCTCCGCCTTGTCTCCAGGGGTGTAGGCTAGGCTGAGCGCCCTGGCCCTTGGACTGAGCGCCCTGGCCCTTGGACTGAGCGCCCTGGCCCTTGGACTGAGCGCCCTGGCCCTTGGACTGAGCGCCCTGGCCCTTGGACTGAGCGCCCTGGCCCTTGGACTGAGCGCCCTGGCCCTTGGACTCACCAGATGTAGAAGATGAACAGGAAGCCTGGCGCTGAGATGGCCAGCTGGAGTTTGCGCCAGTCTCGTATGAGGTAAGCCAGCCCAGCCAGGATAATGTAACCAAACCCGAAGAAGTAGTCTGTGATGACACCGGCCAGCATCCGATGCTTGGATCCTGTCCACTCTGTGCCTGTGGTGTCCACAGACAAAGCATCGAGTGAGCACGAGAAGGCTAGGCTACGATCAGATCGTTCATTTGAGAGGAATTGTGGATCATTTGGAAAGAATCAAATCAAATCAAAAAGTATTTGTATAGCCCTTTTTACACGCAAGCATGTCACAGAGGGCTTCACATACGCCCATAGAGCTGCCCCTCAACCAACCTAAACCCTCATAGAATGTGTCTGTCAGTAGGACAGACCTAAGACAAACGCGTTCATGATGACAGCTGAGATGGTGGTCCCGACCACAAAGCGCAGGATGACGTAGATGTAGAAATTCGGCGCGAAAGCTGCTCCGACCCCGAAGGTCGTTTGAATCGCCAAGCCGACCAAAATGATGGGCCTGCGACCGTACCTGAAACGAGACACACATTCACAACCCCTTTAAATCTGCAGATCCTCTTCAGTCAACTTCACTAATAGTCCTACTGCCAAGTTCAGAGTTGTGTTTGTCCAGACCAAGACATATGCTGCAAATTAGAATGGGTCTGAATAATCCCCAGTGTTCAAATACTTCTAATACTTTTTGGCAAACGAGGGCAATTGAAATAAAATCACTGCCATCGCCTATAAATAACAATGAAGGAGAGAGAGCTTCCAAAGGGAAAATTCTGCAAATACATTTTTCCCTTAATTATTAAACTCACAGTGACTCCTGAAACAAAGAAAAACGTTTAGGACTAAGGTTGGAGATGTTTTATTGTTTTCTAACTCACTTGTCTGCCAGGGCGCCAAACACAACAGCCCCTATCAGAAGCCCAAACATGTAGATAGAGGCACCAATGTTGTTCAGATTGGCATCGTCACACACCAGATCCCACTGTGAAGAGGAAACAAACAAACCAACTGATTTACTTTCAACCCAAAGACTGGAAAAGTCTCATTATTTCCGTCGTGTTTACTGTTCCATGGCGTTTTACTTGCTGCTAGGTTGCGTTTTATAGCAATAAAAGCGCCTATATAAAGGCTATTTACTATCTTTAAAAAGGCTATGCTACATATTCATTTGCTGAGAACATTGATCTGCTTCTGTGTTGTCTACCCTAAAGCTGATCTATTGAAGTCTTGTTGAAAGTAGTTCTGAACATGATATGGTATTGGGGCTCAGAATAGGATTGGACTGTCTAGGATTGTGATTACTGTCCAGCTGGGAAAATCATTGGTAAACAGAGACAAGCTGAAGGAAATATTATGTCTCTGCAGATTGTGTGGGATCCTTCATATTTGTGTTGAACTTGACAGTCTCGTCCTTGGAAGGAGGAACAGTCCTCAAGTTACAATTCATTTGACGAATTCCTCAATGAACTTCAGTCCCAGTGTGATGAATATTAAACCTGCGCTTTGATAACTGGTTTATTTGAAGCTCTTGTCTTATTATTGTGTGGATACATGTACGAATGTTGTGAGTGTGTGTCCCGTGTCATGCGTTTTGATAAGTTCTTTGTTGTGGTAAAACGTATACTCTATGGAACGTAGGGAAGCCAAAGAATTTCAAGAACTGGGTTCATTTTTACCTTACCGTATCTTCTTCATACAGTAGTAGCAATACTTGGTTAATACATTTCTATACATTTCCACACTTGTTTCCTTGTGCCTTCATAGCACACCTTAAGGGCTCTCATAGTTATAACACCAGGACATATGGGCCTACGTAATCTTTCAGTACAACTTGAACAGTGAGGACTTGGTCCCAGAATAGTGTTTGTGTGTCAAAACAAACTCTGGCCCAGCCAAGTGTGTTTGCTGTTGTTACAGAGGGCTTGTCTCATGGCCAAGGGAGGCAGTTCCGTGGCCCAACGTAATAATTCAGTCACACGAGGCCCCTCCATGGCTGTCAGCTCTCTCATAACCTAGCGTGGCAGAAGGCTGTACAGGCCAGCAGCAGAGGCCTAGAAAGGATGCCTGCACCACAGGGGGCCATATTTCCACCCTCTCTGCCGGCAACCTTGGCCAGTCTCAGATATCTCTACGGCAGGCTGTTACACGGCTGCCACAGTTCAGCAGGGGTAGAAAGCCCTCCGACAGCCAATCTCCCAAACACCCTTCACCTCATTTCCTGTGAGAATCTGGAACGGAGGATATCCACCGCTCTGAAGACCAGGCAGACGGAGAGAGAGAGGGATGAGATGAGAGAGAGAGAGAGTGATAGAGAGAGAGAGAGATAGAGAGAGAGAGAGAGAGAGTGAGAGAGAGAGTTGAAGAATGGGCTGTGACTAACGACTAACGACTCACCTCGGTTGCCACGGTGCTGTGGAAAATCTCATCGCTGAACTCCCATCCCGCCTGGCAGCCTGCGGAGGCATGTCTGTCCATGAGAGCTGAGGCATCGCTGTGGTTCAGCTGGAGAGGTGGGGAGCCACGACTGGGGCCAGGGGCCGAGCAGGCCAGGTCAGCACCAGGGCCGCCGGACGCCACACTGGAGTTGAAGCTCAAAGCAGCCTGGTTGGAGGGCCACTCGGAGCGACAGAGATGCGGAGGCACAGCCCCGGTGAAGACCGATACCAGCATGTGGAACGCCAGCAGGATCTGGGGCAGACAAATCCATACGTACAGAATCTTCTGGAACTTCCCAAAGCCTCCGATCTGAGCAAGGATATCGTCAAAGTTCATGCTCCACCTCTCTCTGGACGCTCCTCCTGAGTTTGCCCTGTCTAGTGTGCTTCCTCAGGTACAGGAGAGAGAGAGAGAGAGGCACTGAGCCCTGTCTAGTGTGCTTCCTCAGGTACAGGAGAGAGAGAGAGAGAGAGGCACTGAGCTACCAGACGCAGCAGAAGTCTAGACGTCTGCGTGGACAGAGATCACCCCAGAGGCCTCATAGAGAAGCTCAGGATCGAAACAGGCTGTTTATAATGAGTTGTGTCGAGTCTCCCTGTTCAGATGCACTCACACCTGGGGTGTAGCTTGAGCGTGGGCTGAAGCTGACTGTAGTCAAGGGGAAGTCCCAGCAGCAGGGTCATATAACCATGCTCAGAGGGGGAGGGGCCTAGACACTAGGGAGGCGTTTCCCCTCGGAGGGAGGAGCTAGTTTTGTGATGGCTGAGAGTAGGCACTTGTTTCTCTCTCACTCACTCTAGCTCTCTCTCTATCTCTACTCTCTCTCTCTACTCTCCACTCTGCTACTCCTCTCTCTCTCTCTCTCTCTCTCACTCTGTCTACCTCCCTCTCTCTCTCTCTCTCCCTGTCTCCCTGGCTGTCTCTCCCTCTCTCCCTCTCTCCCTCTCTCCCTCTCTCCCTCTCTCCCTCTCTCTCTCTCTCTATCACTCTGTCTACCTCCCTCTCTCTCTCTCTCTCTATCTCTCTCTGTGTGTGAATGAGAGGCAGTTTGTTTGTGCATTAATGTTTCAGATTTTGAAAGACCAGACTGTGTATGTGTGTACATGTGCTTACATGTTTGGAAAATATACCCGCTTTATCTATCTATCCATCTTTCACTTTCACTGCCTCTGAACAAAACACAGTAAAGACATGCAAATTCCTCTCCGGCCTCCCGTACTTCATCTGCCACGAGAGGTCAAAAATCAGCTAATCAGCCGTCTCTCCTCAAACAGGAGAAAATGGATTTAGTATGAATTCCCCCTCGCTCCGACGAAAGCCCTCTCGCTCTCTGTCCAGTCCGTAATTACTCCAATAATCCTCAGCTCCATTTCCTTTGTTATCGTCTCATCTTTCCCCTGTGGTTGGTGTCCGGTGTCTTTTCACGCGGGTGAACCTCGACACGTCCCAGGCAGATATCCAAATCCCAACCCCTTCCACAGAACAGCACCAAGCCTCCAGAGCTCAGCGGAGATGACTGACACGGTGCATTCTTTCGATAGGGTGTGGGGCCCTCAATCCACTGTTCCCACACTCAGCAGGGACCAATGCATTCACCTTCTGAGAATATGATATCACATACAGTACATCCCCTCTCCGTAAAAGGGTTAGTATGACATCATGGGTTGGGTAAACGTCTGAAAGTGGAGACTGTGCTACTTCTGATTCTGCTCATTGATCACATGCGAGTCACTGAAAACTCTACAGTGACGGACACTGATGGGAAAAATCGCACGGATGCCAGTGATGGACGAAATAGGACATTATGGAAGTATCCTTCTAAAGGACAACAAACACAATTTGTTATGTCACGTAAATGAACCAAGATTAAAAAAATGATGGTTTCAAAGCAAGCAACAAAGCAAACACATTCTTTTTTTAAGGCTAATTCCCAAAGAGCATTTCTTTCTCATTGTAACCACTTCTACAACTTGTAAAGAAAAGCAATTGAATGATAATTATAGGGTTGCCTTGGTTTATTTTCACTCCCTGCCTTTTATTAGATGAACATATCCTTCAGACAACACACTGTCTACATTTCTATTTACTCAGCACACAAACGATTTTTGGATGCATGAGCAGAAAAGTGATGTACTTAACCGCATGACATGACATATGTCACATTCAGAATCACTGAGATGGTCACTGAGAGGCCCTCGAGTCAAAGTTTGAACTTGAATCAATCAGGAAGTGAAAAAGAAAAAAACGCTTTTTCTTGCCAGGGGATTTGTAAACCAAGACGATGCCAGTAAACCGTTCGCCAACACTCAACACCTCACATCACTGGTGTGGATAGAAACACAGTACATCACGACAGATCATTGAGCAGAACACCACAAGCGGAGGAGTGATGTCACCCTAACACACACAGCAAAGAGAAAGAATTGTCTCACGGCTGGGCAGTGGCGCTAATTATAGTGAGGGCATGTTGCCTGAGGTCCTGCAGTGTAAATCAGAGGGTGGAGTGCACTGGGTACGGCACGCCAGTCCTGCCTAGGGTTGGGCACTGAGGTGGGCAGGGGGGGGGATTTCTGAGGTGGACCGTGCCATTCTGCACCAACACGTAGATACAAAGAGCTGGGCTGGGTGGTAAGAGGGAGGACCCCCTGCTTTCTAGTTAAGCTGCTGAGACTGTGACACATGGTGTCTGATAGACAGGATCCAACCGAAACACTTTAAAATAAGAACTTTTTTTAATCAAATAAGGTATGTGGATTCAATTAAGAAGGCGAGAGAGAGAGAGAGAGAGAGAGAGAGAGAGAGAGAGAGAGAGAGAAATAAAGAGAGATAAAGAGAGATAAAGAGAGAGACAGATGAGAGTATCAAACTGCAGCAGCATGTCACCCTAGCTGTTTGGGATTAATGAGGAAACAGTCCACACTTCTCCTACTTGCAGTAATTGAAGAAGTTTGTGGCAAGAAGGATATGGAATGAAGACGGAAATTCCATTAACGTGACCCAAGTCAAAAGCAGCATATGTTAGACTCCTTAGACTGGTTAAAAGGACCACTGGATCAAGCTCCACTGGATCAAGCTTGCAAACACCGGGATGGATGTGAAAAGTAAGTAAGCGAAGAAAGCGTGTTTGTGTGTGCGTCAGAGTTTGTGTGTTGGTATGTGTGTCAGGCAGGTCATCGAGTACCGCTGGTTAGTCTTGGGGCTAAGTTTGCATCCCAGTGTGGGAGGAATGGGTCAGGGGCGTTGTTAGACATAAAACTACTGTGGCACAGCCCCCCTGTTCATATCCCTTTTGTTTATTCCGTGCTACGCACAAGGCACTACTAGGCTATAGAAACTCCCCACTAACAGTTCAGGGACGCAAGTTTGATATCAACTTTGTCAGGGACATCAATAGTTAATGCGAGAACACACTTTTTTTTTGCATTCATTTGAGCTCAAATATTGTTTTTTTTGAGCTTCATGCATTTCGTTTTTATGTTTTATAGTCAAAATAAGATGATCGGTTCATAATTTCGAAACTTTCTTTAGTTTTGTAATGTTTTCCTGGCCTAGCTCAATTCTGACCTGTCTGCTGAGACCGACACCTGCACTTCTTGTGTGAGGCTGCAGTGGCTATTTGGCAAGTTTAGATGAGTGCGCTAACATGGAATTCTGCGTGTATTGGTTTGTGTTTTCGGTTAAACTCAGACTCGGCTCCAGAACAAATTCATTTTTTCTCACAAGGGGGGCACGCATTTACAAAGCATATATGAGAGTAAAAATAAAAGCACACCTGCATATTCTGCAGGAAAGTGTAGCCATCTTGATATTTAATTTATAGCCAATGCCAGTATTTCTTATTTATACTTTAACAAAAATGTTGAGGGGGCACAGCATTCCATCTGGGGGGGGCATTGCCCCCCAATGTGGCCCCTTGGAGCTGACCCTGTTTAAACTGCTTTAATTTTACAAGAGTTTGATTGGGATCCTGTGTTTATTTGTGATTATCTAAATTAATGCACAGACTAAAAGTAAATAGTTAAAACTCAAACTTTAGATGACATTGATATTCCTCGATCACATAAACATCAATGTTAAAACACATACTTACACAATTCACCTTTCCATCCTTTCATAAACCTCGTTTATGAAGACCCACGTGACTCCCTTGATTTAATTATGAACGGGATGATTTGGTATGTTTACTTCTTCCATAGAGGCAGTCACCGCGGGAAAACATTTTTCTTTGGTGATGCAGCATGAAAAGGTGTGAGAAGTGTAATTTATGAACGTACGGTGTGTAGTTCTGGAATGTCCCCGTGCACTACACCCTGCCTGTGGGGGAAGGTTCGCGAGGACAGCTGGGAATGGAGAGATGTGTTGTGTACGCGCCCTAATGGAGTGTTATAACTCCAGGGTGTTAAAGTGCGCTTATTTAACATCCACTTTACAGCTTCTGTTGGAAAGATGTAAGAAAATAATTACTCCAACTGTCAAGTCATCAATCATATAAAGGGCAGAAAGCAATCATGGCAAACGCGATTTGAAGCGTTACAAGTTTCTGAAAGGAGCTCGAGCGTTCCGCATTTCAAACGAATCTTACACGTGTTTTATTGTTATGGTTGAGTAAGAGAAATTAGGTACAACTATTCTCCACGTTACCTGTATTATTTTGTGTCATACCTTCAGACAAACCTGCAAAGGCAAATACAAGATATGGCATATAAGCGACCACTTGTGCAAATGATGATCGTTATAGGCTATAAATAATGATCAGCCGAGGTAAACCTTAGACTATGAAGGCATCAAAGACTTATAAGATGAATAAGATCATGTATTTAGTTGAAACTGCAGAATAAGAGTGGTGTTACTGTTAGCAACTCATTTTCACAAAACCAATTATTTAAAACGGAGTGCAATTTATGAAACCGGTCGTCAGTGACTACAGGGGGGATGCGCACCCCCTAGTGGAACAAACTCAACACTTTATGCAACAAGCAATTACATACTGTACTGTTGTGTTACAAAACTAGATGCGTGGTTTACTGTTTTAATGACCTGATAGGCTATTGACACATGGTGACGTGAAGCGAGTCCTAGGAAACGCACTATCATGAAAACTGTACGATTTTGTGTATGATTGATAATGGATGATACATTCAACGAATTTATTTACATTTTGAATTGATTAACAAAACAAAAATCATAATACGGCGTTATTAACGTCGTCGTATGAGCTCACATTTTAGAGTCGAAATGTTGTGCCGTCAAATTTGCGTGTATACGATGTGAATGTACTGAGGGTGGTTTAGCTTTTCATAGACCTATAGTCCTGTCTTCATTTGAAAACATTTGAAAACCAGTTCTGCACAAGTCTCCAAACAGTTTAGCATACTTTCCACAGATACCCTCCTTTGTAAGTCACACGTAAGGGTGCTTGTGTAACGCTCTTACTTTCACCAAGACTAGAAGCTTGTCACTCGATCCCAGGAGCCGTCTATTCTACTCGGTGTCGGTTCATCTGTACGCTCAAGCGGAATCGTTTTCACAGTTATTTTAGTTTAAGTTACCTGGAACCCCAAAAGAGTCCAATAAATAAAACAGTCGAGACTGAGACATGATGGAAGTCCGCCGTGGTTGTCAGGAGGGTGACTGGGACTGCGTCAGGGAGGGCGGCCTTTAGAATGATTCCCTTCAGACCTTATAGCACACATGAGTAGGTGGGAGAGAAGGAGGGAGCTGGGGCTTGAGAGGAGGGGAGAAGAGGAGGGGAGGTGATTTGATCACCTCTAAGATTGAAATGTAAAACAGCTTTTACCCTTCACTCAAATCATTGTCTTAAACTCTCTATAGTCTCCTCTAACCAATGCTTACTCTGACATTAAAACTAAACAGACCGGCATTATCTCATAGTCCGCCAGGATGCGTTTTGGTTTACTAGGGATGTTGTTTTAGAGGTATCCAAGAGAAAATGTGCCATAGGATTTAGGCTCCAGCTCTGTCCTTCTGAGTGTTGATGCATCTCTGCTGTGAGAGCTGAAGGTACCACACAGGCTCAAAGTGGGACCTCTCTACCCAGTGTAAATAGTGAAGGAATGTCAACTCAAATATAATGTGCTCCACCAAAACTGGGACATGCTCAACAACACCAATTAGGTTACAACACTACACACTCATTCATGAGATGGGAGTACAACCTCTCACGTCTCAACACAAACACTATTTACATTACATTTACATTTATTCATTTAGCAGACGCTTTTATCCAAAGCGACTTCCAAGAGAGAGCTTTACAAAAGTGCATAGGTCACTGATCATAACAACGAGATATCCCCAACATTGCAATTTAACACACCCTACTATACATATTGCCAAACGAGAATATGACAAACAGTTAATCAAACTTTGACTATCACTAGGTTTCTATGAGAAAATTCAGTCATATACAATGATTAAATGTGAAATGATTATTGGGATCTAAGAATGCTTGTGGAGTCCACAGATTTAACAAGTAGAGTATAGGCTTGAGTCTGGGAGACCGCCAGCGTTTATGGAGACAAATATGTCTCCTTAGGATCAGTGAGCCACAGAAAGGTGTGTTTGGAGAGGAGACAGAGGGGGGCTTTGTGCCCGTCTACTGTAGGTCGGCTCCCTCCATCTCACTCCCCCCGTGCTCTCTCCCATTCCTGTTCCCCCTCGATCCCTCCTTCCCAGTCATCCGTCTCTCACTGCTCCTGGAGCTCATACAAACCTGATTACTTATAAGATGCTATCACTACTCTGCCAAGCCCTCCTGGTCTTTCTAGCGCAGCAGGTAAGTGCCTCGGCTTTCCTCTCTCACGATAACAAGACGAGCTGAGCTTCCAACGCCTCTGACAGGACACTTTGGTCTGTGACTCGACACTTGCCTTCTGTGCAGGACCTGGGAGAAGAGTGTTGAAGACAGTAGCGAGCTTAGTCTCAGTGTGCAGGACCTGGGAGAAGTGTTGAAGACTGTAGCGAGCCTAGTCTCAGTGTGTAGTGTGTCAGTCATACAGAGGGGGATATTACCTGTTGGATTTTAAATGGTTAAGGAAAATGGTGGTCTTTCTTTTCTGCTTTCAACACTAGGGTTTGTTTTGAATGCATGCTTCTGTGCGTGGTACATTTTTGAGGCTTATAAAGGGTGTGGTGTACTAGTGGTGAAATAAAAAAAACTGGTTTTCGTTCCCATTGAACACTAAATAAGAGAGCATAGTGACCTGTGTCTCGAACGCTCTCAGTAGATCCGTTTTCACACTATAAAATGAGCTCATTCTGTAAACCTGACAGAAAGGCTTCAGATTTTTGGCATAACCCAGAGTGGTCCTGGGAAGCAGTGTCAGAGAGGCCATGTGGACACAGCTAGCAGCACATAGGGATTGCATCCCAGCACATACAAAAAACTACGTTGATATGTTTACTGCAATGATTTCAGGTTAGAAAGGAATAGTTCTTACGTGTGTTTTGTTTTGTAATTTGGGTGTTTTTTCCTTTGGGAATTTACAGTGAATGCCAACTATTTCTTATGTACAGTACAAAGGAACTAATTGTTGCCAGTCAATCTCAGGGGTTGAAAGCTTCACCTTGGTTTTTTAAACGATATCCCTCACATTTTCAGAAAGTGTAGAACGAGTTATTAGCAACATATTGTAGCACATCACTTGGTTTCTGAGTTAATTTACCTCCTGACAAGACTCTAGATAGAGTATGTCTGATCACTTAATCACTCTGACGTCTAGAGGGGGCTGCAGAAAACTCTAGTCTCGTGCATTGTAGATCCAAGACCTGAAATGATAATCACATCAAATAAAAATAAATCAACAGTCTTGCCTTCTGTAAACCCCCCAGAAACCCTCATGTGTATCGTTACAGAAATTAGCGTGAGAGATAATTGCCCCTTTAACAAACGAAAGAGGTAATTTACTTTTACATCATATTTAATTGACTGTGTTACTGTGATATTAACCCCGTACATCCCACCACTCCAGTATCTCTGCAGGGCTCAGAGCCACCATGGGCAGCTGCTGGCTCCGCGGGAGACCAGGGCTGTGGTCGAGAGACGTCAGTTCTGCCACTGGCCCTGTAAGTGTCGAGCCAAGCCTCAGTGTGCCCCAGGGGGTGAGCTCGGTGCTGGACGGGTGCGGCTGCTGCAAGAGCTGCGCCCGCCAGGTCAAGGACGCGTGTAACGAGAGGGACGTCTGTGACCCGCACAAGAGCATGTACTGCGACTTCTCGGCAGACAAGCCCCGCTTCGAGGTCGGAGTCTGCGCCTGTGAGTGGTTCTGGCGTTTGCTGCTTTAGCACACGAAAGCTAACGTCTTCATGTAGGCCCTGAGTTGACAGACTGAGCTTGGTAATGAATGGCGTGTTTTCACCGCAAATTCCGAGAGACTAATGTCACAGCAAAATACATGCTGAGACAGTCATACTAAAAACTGTTGTTATAAGCTATCGCCCGACTTTGCATAGAGAGTACTGGGATATGCACAAACCTGTAGCTAGATTCATATCACTGAACTGCACAGCAACTCATCATTTAATCAGCTATCAAAGGACATCACAGAGGTGACACACTGTAATCCTAAAGCCTTGTTCTGATAACCAGTATCACCACAAGAACACTATGAGCAGCGCATGAATCAATCGCACGACCCTGATCTGATCTCTATCCTCTCCTCCTCTCAGACATGATGGCTGTGGGCTGTGACCTGAACGGAGCACACTACGACAACGGCCAGGCCTTCCAGCCCAGCCCCTTGTATAAGTGCACGTGCATCGCAGGAGCCATCGGCTGCACCCCTGCCTTCGTCCAGAAAGCCGCTAGCCTCCAAGGCCCCGCTCCTCCCCTGCCGGCTGGGCTCCGCAGCTCCCAGGACCCCAGGAAGAACCAGCAGGATACAAGCTACATAGCCATGCCAGGTGTGTGTTTGTAGAGACCCAGAAGGAGAATCGCCAGCTTGTATGGCCTGGAATTCTAATTGCTGTCAAAGCTAAACTGAATGGGCGGAGGAGTGTGTTTGGTTATTTTGGTGGGGGAGCAGAGAGAAGGGGCACAGTGTGGCTGTATGTGGTCAGGAGAAGGCTGGGTGGACCGGTTGTGAACACCCATTGAGAGCACCCTACTCACTTTCAATCAAAAGCCCCAAAGGCCTCTTTCAAGTATGCTTTGATGTACTGTATTAAAAGTAGATGTTGCTTTACTTGGCTGGGCTTGCAGAATAAGACTCATCCTGGTTTGAGGGAACCTGAGTAGATAGAGCTAGCAGTTTTCTTTTTTTAAATAGTGGTATTGGAGAGAAATGATATATGACTTCAATCACTGGTAAATTGAGAGAACGATGACAGGATAAAGCGTCTACGCCTTCACATTCATAAAGAGGGTTCTTTTAAACCAACTTGGCGTGTCGAAAGATGATTTGATCCACGCAGTCAAATTATCTTTCGACACGCCAAGTTGGTTTAAAAGAACCCTGCGTGGATCAAATCATCTGTACGATGCTCAAACTATCTGGATATGGTTGTGAGGGAGATGTCCAGTGGCACGACGTGACTTCGTACAAATACATTTAGTCATTTAGCAGACGCTCTTATCCAGAGTGACTTACAGTAAGTACAGGGGACATCAGGCAAGTAGGGTGAAGTGCCTTGCCCAAGGACATAACTTCATTTTTGCACGGCCAGGATTTGAACCGGTAACCTTCCGATTACTAGCCCGACTCCCTAACCGCTCAGCCACCTGACTCCCTTCGTAGAGGCCCGGGCTCGGTCTGAGGTGCTGTGTGTCGACACGGTGCCATTTAACTGTAATACTGAAAGCTTACAGGGATCCTCCTTTAGCCTGGAAGAAGAACTGCCTGATCCAGACCACCCCGTGGAGCCCCTGTTCCAAGACCTGCGGCCTGGGCATCTCAGTCCGCGTCAACAACGACAACGGCAAGTGTGAGATGAGGAAGGACCGGCGCCTGTGTCTGCTGCGGCCGTGCCAGCAGAGCCAGCTGAAGGCCATGAGGGGGAAGGTGAGTGGAGCCGCCAGAGGGAGGGTTCGCCTGTGGGCGTGGCTGGGAGTGGTTTCGTTTGAGGAGTCGGGGGTGGCGGGTTCGAGTCCGGGTGAGAGCCAGCTGAAGGCCATGAGGGGGAAGGTGAGTGGAGCCGCCGGAGGGAGGGTTTGCCTGTGGGCGTGGCTAGGTTTTTTAGTTGGCGTGGCTGGGAGCGGTCTCGCTTGAGGAGTCGGGGGTGACGGGTTCGAGTCCGGGTGTGGGCGAATGTCGGCCGTGCGTACCCCCGACTGTGGCGCGGTGTCTGTTACGCGAGCAGCCCTCAATCAGGGGGGTTGACATGGGATCTGTTGAAATAACTGTAAAGCAGAAATGGACCTGTCCATGACTGCCGATGATATGCTGTCGGGTGGTGAAAAATAGAACAAGCTTGAGATGACTGTCATACTGGCAATACCCATCCACATGCATTGGATAACTGGAGAAGGTACATGTACACAGGTACATTTAGTAAACGTGCGATGGCAAAACAAATCCCTACGAAGAAGATCCTTTTAACACGGCTCGTTTTATTTCCAGATTCCTAAAGGTAAGACGTGCCGGCCCAAGTTCCAGGCTAAAGAAAAGCAGAGAAGCTGATTCTGTCTGGCTGCACCAGCATCAGGAAGTACCGTCCCAACCTACTGTGGCGTCTGCAAAGACAAGCGTTGCTGCGTCCCCAACAAAGCCAGCATGGTGACGGTCAGCTTCAGCTGCAAGGGCGGCGCCAACGTTCACTGGAAGATGCAGTGGATCACTTCCTGTGTGTGCCAGAAGAAATGCAACGACCCAGAGGACATGTTCTCGGAGCTGCGGTTCCTCTAGGAGTCTCCGGGCTAACTGCTTGATCAGAGCCTTGAGTACACTAACCTGGGCCTGGCCTCAGTACCTGGGCGTTAGTGATGGAGGTCTGGAGACTGGACCCGAGGCGGGGGTTGGTTGTCCTCCTGAACTATGCCAGTGTTCTCAGCCTGACAGTGTTCCAAGATGGAAAGTTTAAAAAAAACATAGAACCTCAACGAAGTGTGTGCACAGAAAGGTCATTAGAGAAGTGGAGTTAAGGGAGCTTGCTGGTACATTCAGTCTGAATGAAACACACAGATGAAATCTCAGAGACTGCTTCAGTCATATTTCTCATTTTGGATGAGCAGCTAGTAGAAGTTATAATTGTAATAGTGATTTTTTGTCAATTGTCAGATAAGTCGGTTGTTCAAATTGTTAATGTTGTTATATAGATACTCTGAATTCCTGCATCTTCAAGAATCATCATCCTGTTTGATTGCATGAATACTCAGCTGAAACTTGACATGTATTTATTTTGACATAAATCTCAAGTAAAACAATTTACAGTGAAAGGTAAAAAAAAGAACCTTTGTAACTTATAAAAAAATAACCTGTACGAAAACACTTGTTTTATCAGTTATTTACAATTCTATAATATCACAGCAGACAAACATCCACAAACCCTACGTGCCACACTGCTCTCTCCTAACACGTGTGGTCCTTCAAGAGGCCATGTTGAGTCTGGGGGTGTCCGGGGTCAGCTGCCCCTTGGTGGCGTCCAGCTGACTGTACTCCTCGATCAGAGCGCTGAGAGAGGCTACAGCCTCGGTGAAGCAGCCCTGCTCCATCCCATCCACCTGGAGGTAGTGGTGCAAGTGAGCCTGAAACAAACAACCCACCCCACCATCACTTCCTGTTGTCACGTGATCACACCGCCGCCTGACTACCTGCCCGCCGCGGGAGTCGGGTTGGGGAGTCGGGTTGGGGAGTCGGGTTGGGGAGTCGGGTTGGGGAGTCGGGTTGGGGAGTCGGGTTGGGGAGTCGGGTTGGGGAGTCGGGTTGGGAGTCGGGTTGGGGAGTCGGGTTGGGGAGTCGGGTTGGGGAGTCGGGTTGGGGAGTCGGGTTGGGGAGTCGGGTTGGGGAGTCGGGTTGGGGAGTCGGGTTGGGGAGTCGGGTTGGGGAGTCGGGTTGGAAGTCGGGTTGGGAAGTCGTACCTTCTTCCTGTAGAGCTTGGTGAAGCGTTCTCGGAGCTCCACGAAGGTGCGCTTCACGCAGGTGTTGTTGGCCAGAGCCAGCAGGGAGTGAGAGTGTCCTACGGGAGGGACTGAGCACAGGCCCGTCTTCCAGCCCTCCTGGTTCCAGGAGACGAAGGGCAGTGTAGGCCTCAGTCTGGAACACATGACAGGGACATACTCAGCGGGGCCGTCTGGGTGAAGGTGATCAAATCAAAAATGTATTTGTATAGCCCTTTTTACACGCAAGCATGTCACAGAGGGCTTCACATACGCCCATAGAGCTGCCCCTCAACCAACCTAAACCCTCAAGGATGTATTTTACATTTTCATTTAGTCATTTAGCAGACGCTCTTATCCAGAGTGACTTACAGTAAGTACAGGGACATTCCCCCCGAGGCAAGTAGGGTGAAGTGCCTTGCCCAGGGACACAACGTCATTTACACGGCCCGAAATCGAACCGGCAACCTTCTGATTGGTAGCCAGATTCCATAACCGCTCAGCCATCTGTGATATACAGTACAACAGACACCAGCCTAAGCCTGGATGGCTGAAATCCTAAACTAGCCTGCTGTGAAACATTCTACAAGCCATTAAATGTATGTAAGATACCGTTGCCACCTGAGTCCATGTACTTGCATACTTGCTCTACTGAGGGACAATTTTTCCCCTTGATATAAACCACGGACACACACAGGCATGTGCTCTCAAACCGGCTCCTGTTTGTGTTGCTCTTGACAACGTGCCATATGAATGAAGAAAAAAAACAAGGTCTGCACAGGAGAGAGGGGGAGTGGGCGAGGGAGTGGGTGGGTGAAAGGGGAGGAGAGGGAGGCCAGAGCTCAATAGGCCAGTCATGATGAGTGTCTACTTAGCATACATGGCAGGCGTGGGCTGAATGGCTGCTCTGTGAGCCGGGGCTGCAGGGAAGGTCATCAGCGGGGCTGTGGGTGAACTGCCAGCTCTTGCAACTCCCCTGCCCCTGACCCCCTCTGCCCCTGACCCCCCCCACACCCGACCCTCCCAGCCCCGACCCCCACACACCCGACCCTCCCAATCCCGACCCTCACACCCCCCCACCCCCGACCCTCCCACCCCCCCTCACAACCCTGCCCGCCCTCCAAGTGATACGGGGGAGAGGATGTACGAAGGAGTAGCGGGGGCGTCTGTTTTCTGACCTCTCGATGTTCCTGCGGAGGTCAGACACCTGCACGTCCCCTCTGACCAGGAGGGCGCAGGCCAGGTAGAGGCTGTGTCTGGGGTCGGCCTGGAGGAGCTGGTGGTCCTTACTGAAGGCATCTGTGAACATCTGATCCAGCCTAGGCACATGCAGGACACAGACAGGCGGATCAGAGGGATTAACATCCTGCCTAGCGTGTACTTCCTGTCTGGACATGTCTGGACATGTCTTCTTTGTTAGGATCGGATGTCGACTAGGTAGGAGGTTGGGAAAGGGAGTGTTGGCACAGACGGTTAACGTGACGATACTTCCTACTCTTAATCCTGACACAGTACTCAGATAACACGATTAGCTTTTAAATCAAGACTGGGGTGATCCTTTTCATCCTGTGTTGTAGTCACGTACTATCAGAACAATGATTCACTGCAGTCAACAAAGGACGGAGAGGGAGGTGGAGGGGCTCTGAACATTCCATATTCCACCCCCAAGTTCCAGAGAAGTTCAACCAAATACAGTGTCAAAACATGCCAGTAGGGGACAGACAGACAGGTATGGAGAATACCAAGCAGGCAGAGCAAACAAAGCTAGCAGGCCAGACAGGCAGACAGACAGACAGACAGACAGGCAGACAGGCAGGACAGACAGACAGACAGAGACAGACAGACAGACACACAGACAGACAGGTCAGACAGACAGACAGACAGGTCAGACAGACAGACAGACAGACAGACAGACAGACAGGACATACAGGCAGGTCAGACAGACAGACAGACAGACAGGTCAGACAGGCAGGTCAGACAGACAGGTCAGACAGGCAGACACACAGACAGACAGACAGACAGGCAGGACAGACACACACACAGACAGACAGACAGACAGACAGACAGACAGACAGGCAGACAGACAGACAGGCAGACAGGCAGACACAGACAGACAGACAGGCAGGTCAGACAGACAGGTCAGACAGGCAGGTCAGACAGACAGGTCAGACAGGCAGACAGGCAGGCAGACACACACACAGACAGACAGACAGGCAGACACACAGACAGGCAGGACAGACACACAGACAGGCAGGACAGACACACAGACACACAGACAGACAGACAGGTCAGACAGACAGACAGGACAGACATGCAGGACATACAGGCAGGTCAGACAGACAGGCAGAACAGACCTTCTGGTGGGGATGTTGACGTCAGCCAGGGTGTACAGAGGGGTGAGGCTGGGTACCAGGTAGTGCAGGCGGGGGAAGGGAACCAGGTTCATGGCTATCTCATTCAGATCCATGTTGAGGGATCCCTCAAAACGAGCTGAGCTACGAGAGGTAAGACACACAGCCTCTAGGCATCACACAGTGGGAGGACAAACAGCCCTGGAACATAGAGAACACGTTCCCATGACTACTGCTGGGTGTGTTAAAGCTAAAGCAACAAGCCTGGCTTGAACATGTAAGGAGTAGAAAGTACAGATATTTGTGTAAAAAGTTCTGATACCAGAAAAGTCTAACTACAATAGAGTACAGAGTATAGTAGAGTCCTCATCAAGAACGATGCAACCTTTTCTTTTATTCTTTTACCTTTGGAAACTTTTTTCTAAACTTTTTCAACCTATCAAAAGTTTTGTTAAATGGAAAATATTGTTAAAATATGTTTTGGGGGGAAACTTTTTTCCACACACACAGTCAAAGGAAAGGAAGGAGAGGACAGGAGAGAGATCCTGCCACCAAATCCAGATGTCAGGTGAATCCAGGGCCACATGGACGCTGTCTCCTGTACCTGGTGATGTTGAGGAGCAGGTTAGCCACGATGTTATTCATGGCATCAAAGGGCTTCTCCGCTCCGCTGACACCTCCCTGGCCAGAGATGAGAGTGCAGTCTTTCTTTATCACAGAACCTGACCTGCCTCTGTGGCTCATGTGCTTGATCTTGTTAACAATGTCCACCAATGACTGCAGGAATAACAGACATTCAGATGAGAGTCAGAGGGAGAGAATCCGTTTTAACGCCCTTGACAGGTTGTAAATCCTGTTATTCTTAGAGTGAATGATTAAAGGTCCGGGCGACACTACCATAACGACTGCAACTACTGAGACACAGAGACAAGCGCACGCCTCTCTCCCTCCCTCTCTGGCCGACACACGCACCTGATTCTCCACAGGCAGGACGCAGTCTGCGTGCTCCGTCAGCTCCCGCATGGCCAGGACACTGTTGTAGGGGGAGGTGATGACGTCGTCCTCGGCAGAGGGGTACACCGAGGTGACAATGCGACACACCTCGGGGAACTCCTCCTCCAGGAGGTTCAGCACGCGAGTCCCCAAGCCCGAGCCCGTCCCTATGGAAACAGTCATTTACATTTGACATTTAGTCATTTAGTCATTTAGCAGACGCTCATTGTGTGTCGATGAAAGCTAGCTTTTCTCTGGCGTAGCTGCCAAGGAGTCACCCTCACAACTCAGAGGACCAGTGAGAGGAAAGACCCGCGAGGAACTTCCATCCAGCGCGGCTCTCCCCTGTTACACGAGCCTGCGGCAGGGGGTGGACCTGACCCTCACCTCCGCCCATGGAGTGAATGAGGAAGAAGCACTGAAGACAGTCACAATGCTCTGCTGCCTTCCTCAGCTGCTCCACAATCTGCTCCCTGTACGCTGTCCCGTACGTCATGTGACCCACAGCCCTGGAGAGGTCGATTACACCACGAGCACAGATACAAGTTACATTTAGTCATTTAGCAGACGCTCTTATCCAAAGCAACTTACAGTAAGTACAGAGACATTGCCTCCGAGGCAAGTAGGGTGAGGTGCCTTGCCCAAGGACACAACGTAATTTTGTACGGACAGAATTGAACCGGCAACCTTCTGATTAATATCCAGATTCCTTAACCGCTCAGCCACCTGACCCCCTTATTAGGGATTTCTCTTAAACATGCCACACTCACAGACAACCTTTCACAGCTCCCCCCCCCCAGGTAAAGTATGTGTAACAGGCCGTGGGTAACGTGAAAAAGAAAGTGATGAGACATGAAATAATCAAACACATAGTTTTATAATTGGCTCTTGAGACACCCTACAGGCAGGCAGTCCCTCACCAGTTGTTGCCTGAGCCAGATACGTCGGTGATGAGCTGGGTGGTGTCAAACACCTCCCTCAAGGGCCCCTGGAGCAGCTCGTTCACCACACCCTCCTCCATGTCCACCAGCACGGCCTGTGGAGGAGGCCATGTCAGGGTCAGACGGTGAACAGACACATCCACACGCACAAACACAGACACACATCCACACGCACAAACACAGACACACAGTAACACGCACAAACACAGACACACAGTAACACGCACAAACACAGACACACAGTAACACGCACAAACACAGACACACAGTAACACGCACAAACACAGACACACAGTAACACGCACAAACACAGACACACATCCACACGCACAAACACAGACACACAGTAACACCACAAACACAGACACACAGTAACACGCACAAACACAGACACACAGTAACACGCACAAACACAGACACACAGTAACACGCACAAACACACACAAACACAGACACACACAGAATAAACACACAGTCAACACACACACACACAGGCAACACACACACAATAAACACACACGAAAACAGCTGAATTATTCACAGAGCCAAGTATGTATTATTTACCCGGGCTTTCAATGACTGGATCCTCCCGCCAGTGATGTCACGGGCTCCACTTTCACTCCTCCTAAAAAAACAACAGACGGGAAACCATCGATATCTGACAAATGACTCAATTTGGGACCAGAAGAAGCCAAGTTTCACAACCTTGACGTACTGTATTATTATCTGGATAAGAGCGCTAAATGACTACATGTATTAGAAACGGGCGTAACGGACTTACCGTGAATCGACATTCCGAAAAAAGCTGCTCAGAGCTTCATCGTATATGCCTTTCTAAATCCGAGAAACATTTGAGAGATGTTAGAGAGGCGTTTGATGAGGTGATAAACATGTCGTCTGATAGATAGATCGCTTCCTCACATTACCGTAAACGGCATATTTGATTACACCTCCAGCTGTCACTGGACAACTTCATTAATGTAATGTCAGACACTTTCATGTTATACTTACTTTATTGACATGGGAATGTTCCCTGAGGGCAAGATCCCAAAACCTGCATCCTACTTGGTTACCGCACTGGCCAACTGAAAATTTTATAAATGAGAAAGGTTCTGAATTATGGGAACTTATGCCGCTTGCCAATGTGTCTTAGAATGGATCTCATTTTGGGATACAATTTTGCCATGATATATCAGCAAAAACTGAAAACGATAGGCTAACGTTAACTCATGCCTGGAACCAAACAAGGAAGTAAAGTATCAGGATCGTTCGCTAGCCTACGGATTGGATCGTACTGTATCTGTCCAGTTGCATGGCAAAGCACTCACCTTGAACAACTACTGACTGCGTCATTGTTGCAAACCAACACGGACGGTAAATTTTAGAAACAAAAGTTAGTCGTTAGTTTGTAGCTAGAAACAGCCCACAGTAAAATTCGCAGTTTGAGATCCCGCGCCATGACTGAAGCGTCACCATACACTGATTACGTTTTGTCATGGAAACGTACTAACGCGCGCGCGCAGAACCCGCGCCATCCAGACTCCAGTCTCTGAGTATCTGACTTTAGAGTCCTTTTGCATTTTGCCCAAGAGGGCGGTATTGGTATTGCATTTTACACCGTGAATGATCATGAGGAATATAATGTACATAAAATCCTTGACAGCCATAAAGGTATTGGATTTAGACCGGATCCAGTTGCTACTGTATGTGGGATATTGCTATGTTGCATTAGTAGTGCATGAACTTACTGCTTAAAAAACATCCACAGCATTTGTTCGTGTGTGCACAGAAATGTGGTCAAGTAAATGAATGATATAGATCATCTTTATTAAGCATAATATTTTATATATAAAAACGTTGACTGCAGGAGTGAGAAAGAAAATGAGTTACAGATGTGCCATTGAGATAATAAAAGGGTTGAAGTAGAACAGAGTATTCTTGTCTGCATGTGCCCTTCTGTGTCTGTGTGATTTATGACTGTTAATAAAAGAAAATGTTGCCCTTTGGCAACCTGTAGATTTAACTCTTAATCATAAACTAAAACTTTAATGTAGTGATTCGCCAACAACATAAAATATGATTTTCAAAAACTGATATGGGATTTACATATGGACAGTCTTTTACGTGAATCTGATTTCTACAGGAGTGTCGGTTACATAGGTCATGGTGGGTTCATCTAAAAAAATAAACTGTCACTGGACACAAGGACGAAAAGGCTAAAAAGGAAACAAGTATTTTAATGCTTATGCTTTATTGCAGTGGCAAAGAACGTCCTATTGAGTATTTGGTCACTTCTGTTTGGGTGGAGGTTGGGTGGTGTTGGTGTTCCCAAGTCCACAGGAGATGCTAGGCTGCTGGGCAGGACCCCACGCTGACCGCTCCACTGACCAGAGCAGCTTTGGTGAAGCTCACTTGGCTGTGGTTGACCAGCAGGTTCCGCATGCAGCCGGTGAACGTCTTCTTGGTCGCTACGTTCTCCGGAAGGAGAGAATCTGGAAAGAGGGGAAACCAAACCGCTAAATCAAACATTGCTATTTTGCGTGTGCTTATTTTGTTATATGTTTACAGTTACAAAGTTAGTGGTTTACAACCTCCAAAAAGGTTGAGTGTTGACTTTTTTCTAGGTTTTACTGTGCTGCTGTGGGTGATAACCAGCACTAAACATCGTGATGTATGATGGATGGAATGTGTGGCATTAGCAATGAGCAGCAAAAGGCCAAACCACAGAATTGTGGGTAAGAGTTTTTGAAATTCTTGGACCCATTCACTGACCTGGAGCTCCTCCAATGAACACAGGGGTCCTGGTATCCATGGCGCCTGGGTTCAGAGGTCCCACCACGTGGTTGACCTCCGAGTCCACATCCAGCTGGACGACATTGGCGTCTCGAATCACTGTGGCCCCAAAACAGCACAGACGGGGTTAACGCAGAACCATTAAAGAACAGGCAAAAACAGGAAGTGACATAGATCCCAACATGAGACGATCGGTGAGAACAGATGAAGGATCGTCCATCAGTCTGACCCTAACTCCTGGGACAGTCTGACCCTATCCTCTGGGACAGTCTGACCCTAACCCCTGGGACAGAGGGCGGATGACGGTTTGATTACCTGTTATCCTGTGCCAGAGGCCGTCACACAGACCCTGACTGGGAGACACCTGGGTGAAGAACTCTCTCACTCCGTTGTTCACCAGCACCACCACCTGGAAGCAGGAAGCATCGACCACGAGGACAACCAATCAGAGAAGGACTTATTAAACCCACACTTAAGTAGACATGCATGACTTGTCGGTGGCTTGGCTGGCGTACCGTTCCTCTGTGGATGTACATGGTGAGGTATTCCTCCGCGGCTGTGTACACATGCAGTAGCACACCAGACGCCACACGGGGGCGCACCTCCACCACCAGCTCGAACTTCATCCCGAGGTTGAACGTGTCATCTGAAGGAGAGGGGAGGGGGAAAAAAAGAGTTCAAAGGTCAACTTGTCCCCCCTGTGGTCCGAACCTCAACGGCAACTCCTCTAACCTGTAGTATCACCTCTGCTCTACGGCTTGCTGAGATATGTACACGTGTGAAACCTAGCCGACCACGGTAGGGTGTGAAATTGCTCGGCGCTCATTCAACAGCTGCAGCTCAGCTCCCGAGACCTTACGCCCTTCAGCTATCTCCCTCCTCGCATTCGCTCTCCACCAATCATCATGTACCACAGCTGCTCGGGGGATATTGTGTTTCCTATCCCCCCCCCCATCACCCCCCCCTCCCCGTCATCTAAACTACCACAGGGACGTTTTTCTGCGGAAACCAAGCATGTCACGCTCTATAACAGATTCATTGTTTCCAAACAGTGTGTTGGACCTGCCAGAATGCACCGTGTATAACATATTCAGAGAAAGAGGCAAAAAAAGGGTTAGAACTATCATATTTCATGTACTACAACGTACAGTACTGGACTGTATACCAGTCGGACGAAGCTTCGATTAAAAGTGAACTCGGACGAAACTCACAAAAGATCTTATGCTTTTACACCCAATAAAAGCAACAATACTCCCAACAATACAACAATATCAGCAACAATACAACTTCATCATGCAGGGTTAGTGAGAGGTCTGTTACCCAGGACGACATATCCCCCATCCGCAGAGAAGTACGTCCCCTCCTCTGATGTCCCCTCGAAGCAGGGCGTGACAGCGAAGGTCTGGGACACAGAGGACAGCCGCTGGCCGTCCAGCTGAAGGTTCTTCACACAGCCGGTGAAGCTGACCGCAGAGTTTCTCTACACAGCAGTCAAACAAAACACAGGCCAGAGTTAGATGGGAACGGTAGGAAAAAACAGCCAAATAAAAAAAGGATGAAAGAGATAAATAAAGATCTGAAGGAAGACAGGGTCACATATGTGGTTTCCTGCTTTCTGTGGGAGTAGACTGAGCTGGGAACAGCAGTCACTGAGCTGGGAGCAGACTGAGCTGGGAACAGCAGTCACTGAGCTGGGAACAGACTGAGCTGGGAACAGCAGTCACTGAGCTGGGAACAGACTGAGCTGGGAACAGACTGAGCTGGGAACAGCAGTCACTGAGCTGGGAACAGACTGAGCTGGGGAACAGACTGAGCTGGGGACAGCAGTCACTGAGCTGGGAACAGACTGAGCTGGGAACAGACTGAGCTGGGAACAGACTGAGCTGGGAACAGACTGAGCTGGGAACAGACTGAGCTGGGAACAGACTGAGCTGGGAGCAGACTGAGCTGGGAACAGACTGAGCTGGGAACAGACTGAGCTGGGAACAGACTGAGCTGGGAACAGACTGAGCTGGGAACAGACTGAGCTGGGAACAGACTGAGCTGGGAACAGACTGAGCTGGGGACAGCAGTCACTGAGCTGGGAACAGCGGTCACTGAGCTGGGAACAGACTGAGCTGGGAACAGACTGAGCTGGGGAACAGCAGTCTAGACAGCTGGATGTCTCCCACTGTGATCACACAGTACACTGCACGTGTGCCAGGACACACTGGGCTACCATAAAGTACAGGATGATGCTGTGCTTGGAGACTTTATCCGCCTTCAAGATTCCCCATCACACTTTTCATGTGCTTCCAAGGACTCCAGCTGTGCTTATGTGCGATGTTAAAACTTTTCCATCTGTATTCTGCTCCATTTGCCTTCAGCGATGCCCCCACCAGAGAGCTGGAGCTGGCTGCCGCGTACCTGGATGTGTCTCAGGGCCTTCCCTGGAGGAACCCCTCCCACGTAGAGAGGGCTGCTGACGCTCCAGGAGACGTTGGAGCCCTTGGCTCTGTCCTCCAGCACTGTCAGGCCGTCAATTATTAACCTGCCCAGACTCCCGTCACGCATAAAAATAACCTGGGGGGCGAGAGGAGAGAGAATACGCCTGTCACACCGAGGCGAAACATGACGCGTCTCTAAACATAGAGCCCTGTCTATCTCTGTACATGAACGTGCATGTGAGTGACACCAGGACAGTACAGGGGGTCTGTGTGTGTGTGTGTGTGTGTGTGTGTGTGTGTGTGGAATGGTGGACGGTGATTCACTCACATTGTGCCAGGCTCCGTCGTTGTACTTCTCCTGACTCCTGAGCTTGACCCTCTGCTGGCCCTGGTTGAAGGTGAACACCAGCTTCCCCTGGGCCAGGAACAGAGCCATGTGGTCCTCCTCCTTCTCATCGGATATGTAGAAGATGAGGCCGAAGGAAGACTGTGTCTTCAGAGACAGGGAGAAGTGGGACCTGGGGGGAGGGAGGTGGAAAGGTGAGTCAGACTAGCGCCTTGAGACGCCCGCATCGCTTCACACCAGAGCCGCGCGCCGACAGGAGCCTGTAATAGACGTGACCCCCACAGGGTCACGGGGGCACGGAGCTGAGCGTTCTCTGCTCCTACCTCTCTGACAGGGATCGGGGGAGGTCGCTGTACTCCTGCCGGCTGTGGGCCGTGCCGCCGTAGCGGTGAGCGTTGGGAGAGGCACGGGGCCTGGAGGAGAGGGAACAGGGTGTGGCCTCCGTCTCAGGGTCCGCCTCCTCGTCTCTCTTCAATCCCAGCATGCCTTGGGGGTGGCTGGACTCGTCCCTGCCCACCTGGGACAGGAAGGTTTGGAGTGTTGAGTTCCCCTTCATACACGTGCCAGCACATGGATATCAGTCTCCATGAGTGTGATGTGTGTTTTTCCAGCCCTGTAGTGGGTTACCTTTCTGGCCTGGCTGTGTTTGGGCTTGGAGGCGCTCTGGCCGTGTTTAGAAAGCAGAGCTGCAGGAGGTCTCTCCACTGGGCACTCCTGCAGGGACGTCTGGACATTCTCACTGTATCTCTGGAAGTCCTCAGGTTCAATGTCCCTGTCTTGTCTGGAGAGAACACGGGAGAAGTTTAGAGAGAGAGAGAGAGAGACAGAGAGAGAGAGAGAGAGAGACAGAGAGAGAGAGAGAGAGAGAGAGAGAGAGAGAGAGAGACAGAGAGAGAGAGAGAGAGAACAGAGAGGGACAGAGAGAGAGAGAGAGAGAGAGAGAGCTGAGAGAGCGAGAGAAAGGTGTAGAGAGAGTCTATGCCAAAGGCGTAAGTGCTAAAGAGCTACACTTTCTCAACACAGCTTGGATACAAGCCCCATGCCCCCCCCCCTTCCAGCTCTATTAGTGATCCTGGCTTTCCTCCTCTCTGTCACACCCACAGCCCCACAGAGAGCCTCTAAGTACACAGGAACCTGAGCCAAATCACCAATTGCAAAGTTTCCACAACCCCAGTCCCTCCAGAGAGAAACCAGACCCACTAACAGGATGTTCAAACTAAGGCAGAGCCTGTCAGCGGTCGAAAACATGTTAAAATAATACGAATTTCCCGTTTCACTGTGGTCGGAGATTGGGCGTCCAGTGATGTGTCCTCTTGTGAGCGAGGGGCTGTTGGCGAGGGCTCACCTGTTGATGTAGGCATAGCTGATGCAGCCTGTGAAGTTCTTGACGCTGCTAGTGCTGCTGGGAGAGCCTCCGAAGTAGAAGCTCCGGATCCCCGATACCGAGGAGGATGCGGAGGAGGGGCGCTTCTTCTCATGCTTGTCCTTGTCGTCCACCACCAGCTCGTACCTGAGACACAGACATCAGGTCAGCTCCGGCAGGGGGGGATCGTCAACCCCTTCACTGATAGGCTGACTCGCTTACTTTTCATTGGATACCGAGGCCACCAGGAAGTGAGTTCTTCCGTCGCTGTACTGCTTCTTGTGTGACTTCACTCGGGTCCCTCGGTTGTTCAACACCACAGCTCCGTTCTCCAGCGAGATGCTGAACTCGTCGGACTGCGGGCGGGACAAAGAAACACGGTTTGAGCTGCAAAGATCTCAGCACGATCTACTACGATGACGTGAGATGAGGTGAGGAGCATACCCCTTCTTTCAGGTAAAACAGGAGCCCTGTGGGCTGCAGGGTCCTGAAGTTGAGGCCTCCCTCGAAGGCGTCGAAGGGTGAGAACTTGGCAGATGAACCCAGGTAGCTCTCTCCAGTGAAGTAGGCCTTACGAGACATCTGTCAAAATCACAAGCACACACGCATCTCTCTGAGTCCACTTACGGCCTGTCACTGCACACTGAAACATCAATCCCTTCTCTACAGAGCGGGAAACCATGACGACAGCCAAGCTCAAGAGAAAACTGTATGAAGCACTCAGTTGCAGCCTTGATGAGATTGTGTAGGACAAGGTGTGTGTGTCTGTGTGTGTGTGAGAGTCTCTGTGTGTGAGTGTCTCTGTCTGTGTGTCTCTTCTGTGTGTGTGTGTGCGTGTCTCTGTCTGTGTGTCTCTTCTGTGTGTGTGTGTGTGTGTGTGTCTCTGTCTGTCTGTGTGTGTCGAGCACTCACGAAAGACTCTTCAGGACATCCACTGCTGATGCCGATGGTCCCGGGCTCCTCCAGAAGATTGAAGTCTTTCTTCTGGAACTGGAAGCCCTTGACACAGCCCCTCAGCCCCACCAGAGTGCTCAGCTCAGTCCTGGAGGAGAGGAGAGGACAGTCACATGAACCACAGTACAGGCCTGAGGGAACTCTCAAAGCCCCGGCTGTCCAGTCACACTCTCATCAAGTGTCTCATCTTGCCAACACAGCAAGCCCTTGATACTGTATTGGGTTACAATTGTATCTAAGCAGTGGATGACATGGAAGGTCAGGGTCTTTGCATCGGCTCCTGACAGGATGTTGTGTCGCCTACCTGGAGTTGAGGACGCGGGAGGGGGCACCCTCCGATGTAGATGTCGGAGAAGGGCAGGGTCTTCTTCTCATTTTCCATGGACTTTACGTGACTCTTGTCGACCAGTAGGATGATCTTCTTAGAGTAGTGATAGATCACTGATACCTAGCAGAGCGTTGGAGTAGAGGCTGAGTTACTGTTCAAATCAAAGATTCAATCAAATGTATTTGTATAGCCCTTTTTACAAGCAATCTCACAGAGGGCTTCACATAGGAACTGCCCCTCAGCCAACCCCTCAAGGAAGACAAGGAAAACTCCCAGAAAAACGGACTGTTACATTTTTTTATTTATTTTTCACGTTGCAGGACGACCAATGCAGCAGTAGGACTGTTTACCTCGTGGTATCGTGCGTCGTTAATCTGTAGCTTGGGTGAAGTACTGTCCAGCGTGACAGGACCATCTTTGAAGCCAAAGTCATACTGGAGGTTCAAGAGGCCGTTCTTCAGTTCCAATAGGAAGAAATCCGCCTGAAAGGAGAAATGTGAAAGACTAAATATACTTTCTGTTATTTTAAATGAACATAATTTCAAGTCCAAGAAGATAATTTAGATAATCCTTTTTGGAAAGGTTTTCTTTCGGTCATTGAGTAGTAAAACACATTTTTAAAAAGTAAAGTGGGAGACGAAATCTGGAGCAATATTTACCCCGTTCACCATGAGTAACAGGACACCATTGTTGGCCACTGTCCGCACAGCGATGTCAAACCTGATGACGATGCCAAACTTGCCCCTCCGCTCCATGTTGTTGACCAGAGCATAGCCAGTCCCATCAAACAGGTAGCTAGCGATCCTGCTCTGAGAGAACGCCAGCTTGTACCTGTCACGAGAAACAGATACATCACATGTGATTCAAAACAGGAACGATTTGCAAAACCGGTGCTGTGAAAACAATCCTGTGCATACTTGAGGGTTTCAGGTCGGTTGAGGGGCAGTTCTATGGGCGTATGTGAAGCCCTCTGTGACATGTGCGTGTAAAAAGGGCTATACAAATAAATGTTGATTTGATTTGACATACTGGAGGTATCTGGTTGTAGTTTGTGGAGTATATATACCTGGGACATGGTGAAGATGCAACAACATCTATTTTGTGGGTCTGTTTGAAGTTGTATAGGCTGATGACATCGTTGTTCAAAGAGCCAAGCTCAATGCAACCAACAAAAGGAGCCAGACTCAAAGCTGGTGGAAGCTGAAAGAAAAACAAACAGGTCAGAACCTCAGACAGAAAAACAGACGCCCCATTCAGAATATCAGAGGGGAGGGAGGAGGAAACGAATGGATGTTTCTATAGAAGAACTTTACCCTGACGTCTGCAGGAACGCCGCCCACAAAGAAGACCGTGTCTTTGGGGTCGAGGTCAAACAGCGAGTCGGTGCCAGGGGCCTCTCCTTTCTGGATGAACTTCTGCTCGTCTGTGGAGGTCTGACTGGGCACAGTCAGGAACACCTTCCCATGTCGACCCAGCCTGCCGGCACAGAGGAGCACAGAGAATCACATTACTATCCTCGACACCTTCTCCTGCACAGCCACGGCTACAGTAGCCACGGCTACAGCATGTGATCATATTACTATCCTCGACACCTTCTCCTGCACAGCCACGGCTACAGTAGCCACGGCTACAGCATGTGATCATATTACAACTGATCTAGGGAGCAGGCGGGAAATCTTCACTGTACGTTACCTCTCCACTTTGACGAGGTTGAACACTGGAGGCCACTGGCTGACAGGCTTGGAGCTGAGCGGGATCTCCACATCTTCTCCTCCGAGGTTGTACACATACACCAGGTTGTCGTTCTTGATAGCCAGACCCATGTAGTCCTTCCTGCCCTGCAAGAACAAACAACCCAAGGTCACAAGAGGAACGGCACAGGCCTCATACAGTACGTGAAAGCAGCCATGACTGTGCCACGCACGACAAAGCAGCCTGTGCGGATCTTTGTGTCGGTGAATGGCGGTCACGCAGAGAGCCATTTCTCAGCATTAGACAGCCATACACAAGCGTGGCTGCTTGA